>NW_021011491.1:4089050-4619242 GCF_003987935.1 Bombyx mandarina | reverse complement strand
TGTCACCCCAAGTAGCACTATCAGGCACATAGCCTTGTTGTGCTAACTTGGGCACTAAAACTTGAAGATCACAGACCAATTCGACCGCGAAATGATCAGACCACGATACTTCGTATCTTATATTTACGCTGCTAACGCTTTTTGTAGCGACCTCAGTCGTGATTATGTGGTCTAACCATGACGTAGTTCCCCACGCGTCACTCAAATAAGTGTATGAATTTGAAAGTACACCCAAACGTTCCACGTCAACGCATGTCCATTTTTGTTCAACACAAAACTCAAGAAGTTCCGTACCAAACAGTGAACCCGGGTGTGCGTTAAAATCACCCAGTATATACGCAGAATCTACACTACAAGTTTCTATAACAGCATTTATCTCTGCAAGGCAGTCTATGAACTCGTCTAGATTATTCGCGCTGTCCGTCGGCATATAAACAGAAAAAACAAGAAACTCACGTTCATCAAGAGCCACTTTAACTGCCGCAATACGTGAGTTTACACAGTCAATCACCGATACCGCGTGAAAAATATTTCTACGCCATAAAATTCCAAGTCCACCGTGGCTTCGACCCTTCAGTGGTCCGGCTGTAACGTCCACTGAAGATTTTCCGATGTATGCGAAATCCTGATGAATATTTCCAAGATACGGGACTTCATCCGGAAGCAACCATGTCTCTTGCAGTGCTAAGAAGTCCGCCGTTTGACACAGTGTTCTCACGTAGTCAACGGCGCTTATTAGTGAGTGACAGTTAAAACTAACAAATTTAATTTTATTTATTTTTCTGTGTGTGTTCAGATTCATAATTGTGTTTAAAGTTAACAAATTTTCTCACAGCCACTCCTTCTGGCCATAAGGCGTTGTCTAGAAACAGCGTTAATTTCGCATTAGGTACAAGCATTTTATATGCGCTGTACTGCCTCTGTACTTTAGATTTTATTTTGTGTAACATGACACGAACTTGCGTTTTGTTATAAATATAATCTACAATGTCATTTTCTGATGTAGTCTTGTCCACATTATTGACAAACAAAGGCACGCGAATATCTGCCGCTTTAAATTTCTGATCTGCACTATTACGCGCCTTGCCCTCCACAGTACTAAATCGGTTTCTATATCTCTTTCGCTGTGCCAAAATCCACTGTTCGTTCGGTTCCTCAGCCTTCCATTCTCCTTCTGCAGTTACAACCTTCGCCAACAACTTATTTGTCGAACCGACGCCATTCGGCTCTGGCGTAGATGCCGCCTTATGCGAGTATTGCATGCACGAGCCGCGTTCTGCAGCGGGGTCCACCGTCTGCGCAGGCGCAAACGTATTGCCGTTCAAAGCCGCAGTACTGAAGTTTCGGACGACGAACTCCACGCGCCGATCGCCAGTATCGAGGCCAGTGGCGGCGGCCGTGGCGGTGGCGCAGGAGCGCTCATGCTCATGATTTGCATTGCTTACCTCCGCGTGTGAACAATAAGGTGGCTCGATCGGGCTACTGTCTAAGTAATAACTATTCGTTAGTATACCCCCGCCTCTCTTTGTATTAATGTGACCCTCGATGTTATGTATATCGAAGTTATTATTCACAAAAGATGCACTTTTCAGATTATAAAGCTCATTTTTTATTTCATTTAACTTATCCTCCGTTACATATGATTCCTTAATTGTTTGTATCTCCTTTTGGATGACGAGTATGTCTTTTAAAAGCTTAGTCGCGTCGAGATGATCAAAATGTACAGGCGGTAACTTTTGCAAATCTCTAGCCACAAAAGTTGGAGTTAATTCCGGGTCAGTTTCTTTAAAAAGACTGATAACATCAAAAAGATCGCGATGCATTCGGCCTTCCCTTCTACGTGTTCTCTTTCGTTTTGAAGTCGTCACAGATTCAAACAAAAGGCTTTTAGCATTTTCAATTTCTTCCACGGAGAAAGACGTTGAACATATACGCACCAAACTGTCTTCACTCATCACATCTATTTTATTTTGTATGAAAGCAAGCACTTCACAAATCACGATGTTGCAATTACTACATTTTAAAATGCGGGTCGTCATCTTTGTGCGATGAGTCACTAGACAACAACAACAACAATGCGTACACTCGCTGTCGCTAACGAGACCGGACTGATTTAATATAATTGTTCGTAATATGAGTATCGAAAAAAAAAATTAACATAAAGAATTTGCTAGCGTTTGCATAAGTTCGAGAACGTTATCTTTAATAATATTTAGCTAAAGCGCATTTATTTATAGCTAGATTTTACATGAAATCCAAGTTGAAAATTATTTTGAATCTTAATTTCCGATATCCGAATGAAAATTATGTGAATTCTTTTGAAAATTAATTAAACGGAACTAGTTACACAAAATCTGTTAATTTGCTCTATGTATCAAAAATTTCTGTTTTAACTAAGGTTGTCAGGGTTGGAATTATTCTTTTCGTACTGTCTTCCAGAAGGCTTAAAGGGAGGAAAATACTAAAAGGCTATCCTTTAAGTTTCTAGACTTTTCCTTTTAAGAACTACGCAAGAAACCAAATAAATATAAATCAACATTAATCCTTAATCTAGCTGTATTGCTGAGCTATTCCACATTTAGATAAATCGTTAGTCTGGTCACGTTTCGAACAAGACGCGTGACGATTCTCGGAGCGTCTACCCTCAAGATTTCTCTCAGCAAAGTCTAACAGAAACCCGTTGATATTATGTTTTCCTGTTATGACTGAAACACGGTTTGCTTGAGCCGGTATCAGCCGTTAGAATGTTTTGTATTTCCTGTGTACAGAGACCCTTGAAGGCTCTGGATTTTAACGAATTAACTTCCTTACTAGACTCGTTATGTTAGGCCTGTTTCAACGGCGTCTTTGTCATCAGTAAAATCGCAGATTCAAGCACGTAATAATATTGTTTCAGTTCCTATAAAAAAGTAATGCAGTGTTAAATAAGTATTATGTAAAAATTCTGACTTCCTTGAAATTCTACGAAATTTATATTTTCTTCCTTGCAATTTTTGGCCAACTGCAGATCAAGACAAGACTGTCCACACTCTGCCTTCGCCGCGCACTCCAGTGCTTCGGTCATATTGCTCGGAAAGCACCGGATTGCTTAGAGAGACTATTCGTGACAGGGAAGATCGCGCAGTCCGACAAGGTGGTACGACTAAATCAGCACCACACTAGAGATCCCATCCCACGAAGTCTTTCGTGTGGCCAATGATCGGAAGCGCTGGAGGGACATTACAAGGAGTAAAATCCTGTCGAAATATGATGGTCACGACCCTTAGCAGTGAACAATTGAATAGAATTGAAACAATTGGTAGCATAAATATACTTACAGCATGACTATAGTGACGCAAACTATTTTCCATGTTTTATGAACGGTTTTCTTAAATGTCTGTACGAGTGAAAGTTCATTAGCAAATTTTTTAAGCGGCTTCCTGATTCGCAAGAAACTTGAAATTTATAATCTTCCCCCTCCAGTACCGCGTAACGATCACGACCACTATGTCAAGACTGAGAAGGATAAGAAGAAAAGGCACTGAAAAATCATTTAATGTCTAGTCATGTTATTGTTTTTAACCGTTTTTATTTTCCTGTTTCATACCAATTAGAGAGCTCACGTTCTACTGGGTTCTTAGTAGTTGTCAGGCGCTTTGACGTCATAAAGTGAAATCCACGGTCCATCTTAGAGACAGGCTGGTCTCAAGTATGGGGGGCTCAATCTCATTGCCCTTTCCTGCTCCCTACACTGGATCGCAATGATGCTTGTTGTATAAACAAGGTTTGTTGAAATTAATTTCATAATCATCATCATCAGCCCACAGTCGTCCACTGCTGGACATAGGCCTCTCCCAATCCACACCACTGAGCCCGGTCTACGGCTCTCCTCATTCACGTCTTGCCGGCCACCCTTCGAAGGTCATCACACCACCTAGCCAGGGGGCGTCCCACGTTACGTCTTCCAGAAAACTAAGCCGACTAAAGGAAGGGGAAAGTACCTACTCACAAAATGCGTGTTATTTTGATATTGTGGTCTTCTGTCTCCGGCGCACTGTTCTGGATTGATGTAATCGAGTTTAAAGACACACGGACACAACGCACAGGTTTGGATAGCAAAGGTCTTGCGAAAACAGTGTTTTTGAGCGCGGTGCCTACCTTCGACTCAGTTCGTCTTCTTCGCCCGCTAGGAGGCGCTTTATAAATCTTCACAAAGCCGATAGATGGCGTGGATCAGGCAAAGGGATTTTTAGTCGGTTCCCTAACATTGTTTGATGCGAGAAAATATTTATTAATAAGGCCGTATAAGTTTACATTTCCATAATTCACCAGCCGCTTCGTAACTTTAAGTGGCAAACGAAAATTAAACACCGAAGTTGGCACGGAATCGGGGTGCGCGAATTTAAATTGCAATGTCTCGGAGAATCTCGCTGACTGAACTGAGAGTTTTTGAGTTTAACAATAGCCTTTTCGGTACGTGCTGCGAGCAACTGTTATTTCTGAAGTTTGACCGGAGAATTTTAATTTTAATGTTTTTGCGCACAGCTTATACCGCTGTGCCGAACTGATAAGTTCATAGCGCAGTTAAAAAAAAGGGTAACAGTCTGAAATTCAGTCAAATTAATAAGATCATTTTGGCTGTGTTGTCTAAAATAACACTGCAGCTCCTCTTTCTGTTCTAAGAGGTTATTACTTCCACACATATAATATTTACTATCGGTAGGGCATTTTGGAGGAGGAGCTTCTTTGAGTGTGGGTATCCCTTATTTTAAATTTGAGGCTTCCGGCGAGACTCTCACTCTTTCTCTGCAACTGCTCCGACCAATGGCGAATGAGATACACAAGGTCACTAACTGAATGTCCATGAAAAAAAAACTGTGTTATGTTGCTGGTCACCTAGTTTCTGGGTACTCTAGGAGATGAGTATTAGTCACCTACTCCATTACCTTGAACAGCAAGTGAGCTATTACGATAGGCCTCATTGGGTCCAACCGGTCAATCTTCTTGGGGATAGAGTCTTCTTTTTCTACCCTATCATCACTTCCTGCTCTTAGTGTATGAGTAGATATATCTAATTTCTCTTATTTATGTCATTGGCAAAATGTTTATGGCCTGCCTGACGTCAAACCTCCTTTGAATATTTTTGTTGACCTTGGGTCTAGGTTGTATTGGCTTTGGTCAGGCTTTGGCTCTTAGTCGCCTTCTACGATACCCATGAGCTAAATTTGGCTTGAGGGTATTTTTAGGTGCCCACCAAACGCACTAGAAGAGGTGGACCTAAGAAAAAGTGGATGAATTTCATGAAAGAGGATGTGCATAAGAGGGGAATGAGCGAAGAAATGTATATGATAGAGGAGTATGGAAGGAGAAAACATGTTGCGCTGACTCCAGGCAACTGGGAGAAGGACAAGAGAATGATGATGATGATATTATCTAATAATGAACGTAAACCTTAAGACATAAGGTGGAAACTTCAGTAGATGTAATAATATTGTCTTAATGTTCAGACTGCTATGCATATCCCAAGCAGCAGGTATAATAGAAGGCTTAAAGGTCACTGCTGAAAATGACGGCATACTATNGGAGCCCGCCTAGATGGCGCCGGTTAGAATGGGTTATCCTACGGAATACCCCGCTGGGTCAGAACCAGCGTGGGTCGAGGATAGCCGGCCTTCCATCACCCGGATGCTCTTGCGTAAAACGCGTGCAGAGCAGCTTGCACGTCGTCTTCTTAGGCCCCCTTCGCCGGTCCCCAGACCGACATATGAAGGGGACCCGAAAGACTTAGAGAGCCAGGGCTTGGGCGAGATCCGCCTCCCTGGATCCCGCTCGACGGCGGCGGGCTTTCGCGTCTCTCACGCGCCCCGCCGCCTCCTTCTGCGAGATGGTGCACTCGCAGAAGTCGAGCATCGCCTTCCACGACTCATCATCGCCGAGCATCGATGCCACAACACTCGACAACGACAAGTCGTTTCCTATTTTTGCGACGAGGACACGGCGCCACCCCTCCCATGCGGGGCAGGCGACGAGCGTGTGCTCCGCTGTGTCCAAGTCGCAACCACAATGGTGGCACTCTGCCGTCGGCTAAGCTCCGATCCGGTGCAAGAACTCACCGAAGCAACCATGCCCAGTGAGCACCTGCGTGAGCCGGAAAGTGAGGCGTCCTCTGTCACGATTCACCCAGTTCACAAGAACCGGGCGAATCGACGGTCCTACGACCGGCCGAAGGATCGGCCAGCCGTCTGGACCATGGTGGACAATTGTTAGCATAAATATACTTATAGCATGGCTATAGTGACGTAAACTATTTTCCATGTTTTATGAACGGTTTTCTTGAATATCTCTAAACTTTTTAAGCGGCTTTTTGATTCTCAAGAAACTTGAAATGTATAATCTTCCCCCTCCAGTACCGCATAACGATCACGACCACTCTCTCGAGTGAGACGGATAAGAAGAAGAGGCAATTAAAATTCACTTAAAGTATAGTCATGTTCTTAACAGTTTTTATTTTCCTGTTTCATAGCAATTAGAGAGCTCACGTTCCACTGGGTGCTTAGTAGTTGTCAGGCGCTTGGGCGTCGTTAAGTGAAATCCACGGCCCATCTTAGAGACAGGGTGGTCTCAAGTATGGGGGGCTCAATCTCATTGCCCTCTCCTGCTCTATACTGGATCGCAATGATGCTTGTTGTATAAACAAGGTTTGTTGAAATTAATTTCATAATCATCATCATCAGCCCACAATCGTCCACTGCTGGACATAGGCCTCTCCTAATCCACACCACTGAGCCCGGTCTACGGCTCTCCTCATTCACTTCTTGCCAGCCACCCTTCGGAGGTCATCGCACCACCTAGCCAGGGGGCGTCCCACGTTACGTCTTCCAGAAAACTAAGCCAACTAAAGGAAGGGGAAGGTACCTACTCACAAAATGCGTGTTATTTTGATATTGTGGTCTTCTGTCTCCGGCACACTGTTCTGGATTGATGTAGTCGAGCTTAAAGACACACGGACACAACGCACAAATTTGAATAGCAAAGTTCTTGCGAAAACAGTGTTTTTTAATTATATCGATTATTTTGTTGTTGCGCGCGCGTTGCTTAGCGTCGACTCAGTTCGTCTTCTTCGCCCGCTAGGAGGCGCTTTATAAATCTTCACAAAGCCGATAGATGGCGTGGATCAGGCAAAGGGATTTTTAGTCAGCTCCCTAACAATGTTTGATGTGAGAAAATATTTATTAATAAGGCCGTATAAGTTTACATTTCCATAATTCACCAGCCGCTTCGCAACTTTAAGTGGCAAACGAAAATTAAACACCGAAGTTGGCACGGAATCGGGGTGCGCGAATTTAAATTGCAATGTCTCGGAGAATCTCGCTGACTGAACTGAGAGTTTTTGAGTTTAACAATAGCCTTTTCGGTACGTTCTGCGAGCAACTGTTATTTCTGAAGTTTGACCGGGAGAATTTTAATTTTAATGTTTTTCGTGCAGCTTATACCGCTGTGCCGAACTGATAAGTTCATAGCTCAGTTAAAAAAAAAGGGTAACAGTCTGAAATTCAGTCAAATTAATAAGATCATTTTGGCTGATCATTCACTCCTTTATGCAAACTGTTCCTATCAATTGCAAATGAGATACACAAAGTCACTAGCTGAACGTCCATGAAAAAAACTGTTAGGTCACTGGTCACCTGGTTTCTGGGTACTCTAAAAGATGAGTATTAGCCACCCACTCCATTACCTTGGACATCAAGTCTGCTATTACGATAGGCCTCATTGAGTCCAACCGGTAAATCTTCTTGGGGATAGAGTCTTCTTTTTCTACCCTATCATCACTTCCTGCTCTTAGTGTATGAGTAGATATATCTAATTTCTCCTATTTATGTCATTGGCAAAATGTTTATGGCCTGCCTGACGTCAACCCTCCTTTCAATATTTTTGTTGACCTTGGGTCTAGGTTGTATTGGCTTTGGTCAGGCTTTGGCTCTTAGTCGCCTTCTACGATACCCATGAGCTAAGTTTGGCTTGGGCGTATTCTTAGGTGGCCACCAAACGCAATAGAAAAAGAGGTACCTAGACCTAAGAAAAAGTGGATGGATTGCGTGAAAGAAGATGTGCATAAGAGGGGAATGAGCGAAGAAATGTATATGATAGAGGAGTATGGAAGGAGAAAACATGTTGCGCTGACTCCAGGCAACTGGGAGAAGGACAAGAGAATGATGATGATGATATCTAATATTTCCTAGTATGACGATTTTCCAGTCCGGCCTGGTAATACGAAATGAACGTAAACCTTAAGACATAAGGTGGAAACTTCAGTAGATGTAATAATATTGTTTTAATGTTCAGACTGCTATGCATATCCCAAGCAGCAGGTATAATAGAAGGCTTAAAAGTCACTGCTGAAAATGACGGCATACTATTATCTCTGTACCCACAGAACGTCGCCACAATATCATTCCGAAGAAACCTTCCTTTGCAATATAGAAGTTCAATTGTCAGATTGGAAATCTCAATGATTTATTGTCTAGCTCGGATTTGTGAGCGTTTATTGTTCATCCAAGAGTTTTTAGCTCACTTGTGTTCGCTTCGAGAAAGACCGACATTCTGTATGCGGGATCAAATTGGATTCTCGTACAGTTTTTCATGTCATGTCCCTGATAAAGTATATTGCAAGACTAATGTGTCATTTATGTATATTGATTCGGTGGTGTAATAGCTAACGCCCTGATTGTTGCGCCGAGGGTCGTGGGTTCGATTCCCATATTTATTTATTTTTCCTACCTATGCTGATAGCGTTGAGAGGCTATATCAGCTTAACCCTAACGTGTAGGTGAGCTCACGGGGCTCAAACTGGAGTGTTGCTAACACTGGCCCTAGCAAGAGCAGTGCTTCTTGGAATGTACCACTGGATCGGAAACGCGATCCACTGAGAAAATCCGGCGAGAAACTCAGTGGGCTGTGTCTGTGGTTTAAATAACATAATCCCATATCGAGCAAACTTTTTGTTATGAACAAAATTGTGTTCTCTTTGTCTGGGTGCTAATTATTTGTGTATACGTTTTTTTTTAATTGCTTCGCTGTGTGGACGATCTCACAGCCCACCTGGTGTTAAGAAGTTATTGGAGCCCATAGACATCTACAATGTAAATGCCGCCACCCACCATGAGATATGAGTTCTAAGGTTTCAGTATAGTTACAGCGGCTGAACCGCCCTTCAAACCGAAATGCATTACTGCTTCACGGCAGAAATAGGGAGGGTGGTGGTACCTAACTGTGCGGACTCACAACACGCCCTACCACCAGTAATTGCGCAAATTATAATTTTGCGGGTTTAATTTTTATTACACGATGTTATTCCTTCGCCGTGGAAGTCACTAATGAAGATTTCCTAAATACGTATTTCATTACAAAAATTGGTACTGTAGGATTCAAACACCGGTGCATCACTAGATACGAATGCACCGGAAGTGTTATCCTTTAGGCCACGACGACTTCAAAACATATAGTATGAATATATAACACAGAGAATCCTAATTTCGGCCCGGACAACCGTGCGTGATTTGTTTCCAGTTATTATTATTATTATATTGACCGTTTTGTTTGATTGTCGATCGGTCTTAATATATTAAATATACTAGCTATTAGAAAACTGTGATTACAAATTCCTGTACATCTAGAAAAGTCTACTGTAATATTATACATAAGGAAGGATAATGAAAAGATATTCCGCCGAACTCGAGATTATTGCTCCGTATATAATGACGGACCAAATACTTATATTTCAATATTATGTAAGCTTATTTTGCGAATATTGAGGATTTAGTCAAAAAGACTTATCTATATTCTCCTCTATCTCTACATCTGCAATTTATACACTAAAGCGGCACGACACGAGAACCCTCTCATCGTGGCCGCCGGTAACTACTTTCCCGATCCTGCGGAAAGAATGGAAAGCAGTCGACTTCGCCCCAAACATGTCATTTCGGATCCTCCCGATCCACTAACGGTGCTTTTAGGTACCTCAAGCACCGGTCACCGTTCTCGTCGAACCCGTCGCTTGTGACGAAGGGCTCGACGAGTAAATTAACCCTCAGACACAGCCCACTGAGTTTCTCGCCGGATCTTCTCAGTGGGTCGCGTTTCCGATCCGGTGGTAGATTCCGCGAAGCACGGCTCTTGCTAGGGTACGTGTTAGCAACGTCGTCAGGTTTGAGCCCCGTGAGCTCACCTACTAATTAAGGTTCCGCTGAAATAGCCTCTCAAGGCTATCAGATTAGGTAAGAAAAAAAAAGAAGCAATTTATAAAAATCTTTTTATTTAGGTTTTAAACGAAAACAAGATATTATTGTCTTGCCTCGTGTGTGTTTTTGGTACCTACTCACAATACAGAAAACACAATCGTAACTTGTCGAACGTTTGTATGTTTTTCCAAACCTAAAATTATTGATGAGTAACCGATTTCTGGCGTGGCGACGCATGCCGTGGCGACGCGTCGCCATGCGCCATCAACTGTGCGATTCTCTCCCACTCGATCCGGCGTTAAGCCATCTCTCTCGCTACACTGAGCTCGGATACCTATAGTGTATACTCCGTAGTGTATACAGTGTTGTTTACTACAGTACACATAACCTGTGTTTTACTTGAAAACAAATTATTTATTCGTAATATTTTATTTTATTATTATGACATATTTAGTTCCTATCACAATCTGTTCTTTTCTGCATATTACTTTTACAAAATAATGTCGATGTTTCACATCTGCCAGGCGTCCCGTGACGGCTTACATTTTTTGTTACACAAAATCTGTAATTGATTGTGTATCCTAATAATTGTTCAAATTCAAGTTTGCTTTTTTTTAAATATATTAATAGTGAAAGCGTAATTAATATACCAAAAACCAGATCCAATTTCTCATTTATAACAGCCTTTTGACGTATGAATTATGGAAAACCCGTTATTACTGTATTGCTCAGTTTGAAGTTTAGAACAGTGTGAAATAATTTCTAAATAAATCTAGCAGCAAAATGGAACATTGAAATGTCAACCAGAATTATGTTAGGAGCCAAATTCCGTGGGTAAGTATTGATCAGAAATGGGTCTGTACGATGCCTTCCTATCGATACCCTTCCGGCGGAGACGGGTCCGTATTTGGGAACACTTGAATCTACCTACAGATATTCATGACACAATAATGTTATTTTCAGTGATTCTAACGAAAGAATTTGAGTTGAATTGAAATATTGTTATAACTTAATATCAGGTTTTTATTTATATATATACCGCTATAGCGTTCTTTTTTTTAAATTATGAGCCAACTACGGACCGATAATACTTTTTTTATTTATTTTTTTATTGCTTAGATGGGTGGACGAGCTCACAGCCCACCTTGTGTTAAGTGGTTACTGGAGCCCATAGACATCTACAACGTAAATGCGCCACCCACCTTGAGGCATAAGTTCTAAGGTCTCAGGTATAGTTACAACGGCTGCCCCACCCTTCAAACCGAAACGCATTACTGCTTCACGTCAGAAATAAGCAGGGTGGTGGTACCTACCCGCGCGGACTCTAAAGAGGTCCTACCGCCAGTAAACGAAATACAAAATACAAAATATTAAATTATGAAGTCCGTCCCTGTACGTCTGATATTTGGCGACGAGAAAACTAATCTCTTACTACAGGAATCGCTGTGGTATTTTTGCGATATTACAACGTTATAGAAAGGTTCCAAATTTTTTTATTACATTTTTTATCTTAGTTTTCTATTTTTCTGTCGGAAAAAGAATACAACCCTGGAGTACCTTCTATAATAATATATTCTATAATCTAACATAGATTATAAGTAATTATTACTAACAAAATGTTATGGTTAAAAAAGAAAACTGAATAAAGTATTAATAATAATAATAATGACAAAGCTTCTAATGACGCTGCTTTTAACTTATGTAATAATTAATTCTCACCATGCTTGGCGAATAAATGATTTATTTATTTCTTTAAAAGTGGTCATGGTTTCTTGCGGACACAGGTATCAGAAAAATCACTACGAAGCTTTTGCTAGGGACTTTTTTACCAATGTAACTACTGAAGGCGACTTCGGAGTCCGTTAAATTCCACCACCCTGCCTATTTCTGGCTTTGAAACAATAAGGCGATTCTGTTTGAAGGGTGTGATAATTAGTCAACTGAAACTTAGACCTTGTGTTCCAAGGTATTAAACAAGCTCGCCCAGAGCTTTTTTATTGGCTAGATGGGTGCATGAGCTAACGGCCCACCTGGTTTTGAGTGGTCCCTGGAGCACATAAATATCAACGACATAAATTTCGACTTGGGATATGAGTTTTAAGTGTCAGTACCATGGCTACCCCATCCTTCAAACCAAAAACGCATTACTGCTTCACAACAGTAATAGGTGGTACCTACCAGTGCAGACGAATTGTCATTTTTTGCGGGTTCGATTTTTATCACGACGATAATATTCCTTCATCGTGGAAGTCATTTGTGAGCCTTTCTTAACAGGTTAAGGACCAAGATTTTTTAACGATTTTTGCTAAAAGTAATTAAATGTGTATAGGATAAAGAATTACTCAAATAAGCTATTCCTTCTTTTAGTTTTTTTGATTATACAATTATATTATCGAATAGTCCCCCTTCAATATGTTATAGTTACTGGCCTAGATGAGCCATTGCGGTCCGCGTTTCTTACATATTCAATAGAAAACTTGCGGTCAGGGGTACAAACTTGCGGCGGACCCAAGGTGCCGCTAATTTTGTTTTGGCAAAGTAATGATATCCACCCACAGGGAAACTCTCAGGCCCACTGAGTTTCTCGCTGGATCTTCTCAGTGGGTCGCGTTTCCGATCCGGTGGTAGATTCTGCGAAGCACGGCTCTTGCTAGGGTTCGTGTTAGCAACGTCGTCAGGTTTGAGCCCCGTGAGCTCACCTACTAGTTAAGGCGACGCTGAAATAGCCTCTCAAGGCTCACAGCTAGGTAGGAAAAATAAGAAACACAGGGACCGCTCCGGTCCTTAACTTGTTAAGTACTTATTTCATTACGAAAATTAGTACTCGTCCGCGGGATTCGAATACCGGCACAGTCGCATCGCTCAATACAAATGCACTCGGCGTCTTACCCTTTACAACACGACGACTTCATCTGCCCATTTAATAAATAAACTTGTTTGTGCTATTCACTGGCCTTTCTTTGGAGAGAGGGATTACTGGTGGCCCGGAGACCTTTCCAGTTTTAATATAAAAGGTAGGTAAGCATGGACTCAGACATGAGGAGGATTTACTTACAGCTGCTCGATTACCTCCGAATGAGACCAAATGGCTCAAGGGCAGATGCTTCAAATAAATGGACATTCGATGAGAAAGCGAGTTAATGTGTGAGTTAGGTTTCATGTGGAACTCTCTGGCGAGTTCAACGAGTACGCTTACAAGGGTTCCTATGCTGACTTCTAGTGCTATAATTACAATGTTACTGGGTGTATCCGCAAGGACGTACCTAGGTTTCGACGGTTATGGCTCCTGCGTGAGCCAGAGTCAAGGATTAGTCAGCGGTGGCGAAAATGAGGCGATTTTCATGACGCATCGCTTTTTCGAAGTACCATTCCAACGCTAACTTCAAGCGTTTTCTGATGAATTCGAAACCTAGATCGTTTGTGAAAATAGACGTACATAATGAATAACGATACTCCAACGGCTCTACTTGAAAAGTATGTAAGTTTAAAGTGTCTCCTTATTGCGAATGGACATTTTACTTCGCTTGCAGATAATGGGGTAAAATCTGCCGAGGATAAACGTTACGTGATCGCGGACCGATTTTTTTTGTAGGCGAAATGTCACGCGTCCTACGATTCCCAGCTACTTGAAGAAGACGATCGGGGGTGTAAGATTCCTACGTCTAATGTAGGAGGAGATTCGCATTGAGTTCTCTCTTTGAAAGAGCACGGCTTAATATCGATGCGCCATTTTCGGAGCCACTGTCTGATATGTGATTAGAAATTTGTTTCTACTCAGTCCTCGTCACAGAGGGCTAGCAAAACAGTTATGCGTTATCGCAAAAAGGGTGGTATAACCATTAATCAATATAAGTTTGAAATCGACCTCTTGTTTCAACGTATGCCACTCGCGTTCTTATGTCGGTGACCGTATAAATTGCATCCTATTTCGACACAAAAAATAATGTACGAAATACCTACCTGTGTTTCGGACACTGTTGTAAATCTCGTACAGCAGAAAGCACTTGGGGCCTTTGTCAAAGCGAAACCGAGGTCACGTACGAACCTCGGAAGTAGGCCTCGCCTTGAATACCTTAGAGGCCTTTTTTGTGGGGCGTATTGATAACTTTATTCCTCTCAATTTTATGAGAAAATAAGTAACTCCGGATTCGAGAACGACAGCTTACAATACATTGGTCAAATTCCAGACTTCGTTTAAGTGAGAATTCGCAGTATACAATTTTCTTTTTTTTTAACCGACTTCAAAAAGGAGGAGTTCCTCAACTCAACTATTTTCTTTTATTTTTTTTTTATTGCTCAGATGTGTGGACGAGCTCACAGCGCACCTGGTGTTAAGTGGTTACTGGAGTCCATAGACATCTACAACGTAAATGCGCCACACACCTTGAGATATAAGGTCTAAGGTCTCAGTATAGTTACAACGGCTGTCCCACCCTTCAAACCGAAACTCATTACTGCTTCACTGTAGAAATACGTGGGTCCGTGGTACCTACCCGTGCGGACTCACAAGAGGTCCTACCACCAGTAGTAAATGTATGTATGTTTGTTACCTCATGACTTTTGACTGGATGAATCGATTTTGATGATTCTTTTTTCATTAGAAAGCTGACGCTTCCCGTGTGGTCTCATTTCGATTTAGTCCAGTTCTGATAATGGTATCCATGAGAAAACCATATAAGTCTTAAATTTGTATTAAGTACGTGCGTGACAAATAGATGAATAACTCAATATTGAGCCAACCGATTTCGATGATTATTGTTTTTAGTGTATATTAATTTGTTTTGGAATATCATAACTATACTGAGACCTTAGAACTTATATCTCAAGGTGGGTGGCGCATTTACGTTGTAGATGTCTATGGGCTCCAGTAACCACTTAACACCAGGTGGGCTATGAGCTCGTCCACCCGTCCAAGCAATAAAATAAAAAAGTCTTTTTTTTTTCTCATTGAAATTAGTTCTTGTTTAAAGCCTATTTTAATTCCTGTCTTAGTTTTCTCACTCAACTTCAAAAGCCCTGTAGCAAACGTATTTTCCATCAACATGTTTCTCAATTTACATTCCCTCATTGTTTCAGAGCGGCGGAGTAATGTTTTCTCCGCTTGGGCGTTTGAGAGTCGCGCAGGCTGTCAGGAAACAGGTATGCACGACCTATTTAATACACCGAGGGAGTTTTATAGCCTAGCCGAGTTTAAAGTTGTTTGATTTATCTCTTAAGTCTAAAGATTTGCTTGTTATAAAGTTGCCGGGTAAAAATAATTTCGAAAACAATTGAATATGCAATGTCGAAAAGGGCACATGTCGCATATTTTGTCAAATACGTTTTTTCATATACACGTAGTTTTGAGGCTTATCTATAACCATTTTATAATAATTCCAGTAATTTTCAATTGTTAATTAACACTAAAATATATTTCAAAAGTTTTTTTTACCAGTATATTTTTGAAAACAAAAAGTCAAATCAAAATAATTTAACATAACTCAACCCACACAGTAGAACAGATCTTCCAACGCGCTTGAAGGAGGCACAGTCCCCAAGATACTGGCTACGTTGCCTCGTTGGACAGCCAGACTCACTCTCTGTGCAAAGTACCAGCCAACCTTAGCATCATGTGTAACCTCCTTCAAGCGTTGTTCAAAAGTTAATATTATAAATTTTACACTGCTTCAGAAAATAATCAGTTTTATTAATTTCCTAAAAATTTTACATTTTCAGAGATGTGCCCTTTTCGAAATTGCATATTCAATTGTTCTTGAAACAGAAGATTTAAGAAGGCTGTGTTTCGTATGAAGAACTAACTGATGCTCTCTGGTCAAATTTAGTTAATAGTAATTATACACCTATAATCAATACACAATACTCTATCTACCATCCTCTACCAATACTCTACATACCATCCTGCCAACAGTAAACAGCACATAATATTATGTTTATATTACGACCATTAGCGGCATCAGCGTAGAAAAACAAAGCAACATGTGTTTGAAGAAAACTTAAAGTTTTTTAATACGCTTTTGTTAGCTTAGCCTGCCCACCTTTCTGTGCAACGGAACGTATCAAGTAAATTTTTAGCTTCATCTTCATCTTCAGTCCTTTGATACCGATTACCTCCATAGGCCTCCACATTTTATGTGCCATAATATTTGCCCATAATATATTCCCTTATAATATAATCTTTAATATATTTATGCCATAATATTACTGGCCATTTTCATTCACGTCTGCTTCGAGTCCCGACTATGTCATCGTTCCGTAGTGCTATAGGTCTTCCGGCGCCTCCACGACCTAATCTTGACCACCTTTCGGTGACTGTCTTATTTCATCTGCTATCATTTCACCTCGCTAAATGTCCAGTTCACCTCCATTTCAGATCTGTTACTCTCTTACTGGTATTTGTAATTTTTAGTCGGCATCTAATCTGGGTATTTAGCACCTTCAAGATATCCCATTAATTTGAATTTTGCAATTAAGACTTGATGATCAGACGATTTTTTATTTATTTATTTATTACACTTCATGTAAAATTTACATTGGCGGACTTAATGCCTAAGGCATTCTCTACCAGTCAACCAAAGGTAGTGCAGAGTGAATAGTGGTAGGTGCAATGAAATTTATTTTAAGTTACAAATACATACACACATACATACATATATACATACATACATATATACATACATATAATAGTTTTTTTTTTAGTTTAGTTTAGTTAAATTTTGTTAGTCGTTAATTTCTAACCTGGTCAACAAGGATCAAAAAAGATCCTTTAAGTTCCATTTGCTATTCAAGCATGTTATACTATATTTAGGTGTTTTCTAGGAAACAATATTAGGTACCCTAATTAAAATTAGGTAGGATATATACGTTGTAAATTGGACTCTCCTAATAACCTGTTGGGGCATCACATCATTTGCTCCTACAAACTATTGGTAGATCTTGTATGCACCCCTAAAATATGTATAAATAAATAAAATATAATAAATAAGTAAATAAATATATATTTAACAAACAATCACGCCACGTTAACTGGTCCCGTGATAAGTTCGTAAAGAACTTGTGTTACAGGTACCAGATAACGGATATAAATGTAAGATTTTTATTATCAAATCAAATCAAATCGAAGCTTTACAAACATACATATAATATGTAATATACATCCAAAACCCTGGAAAAAACATTTTATATTTATCATACAAATATCTTCCCTTGGCAGGATTCGAACCCGCGACCCCTTGTGTAGTGACCATGTCACTTACCACTACACCGATTTGTTATTTGTTAAAGCAAATTCCCAATTACACGAAATTAATACGACCCAGATCAACCGACCAGTATAGAAAAGCAATCTGGAGTTTATGGGAATCGCGTGCACCAAGCTACTATGAATTTTTCAGATAAGTCAACTCCCAGTCCTGGGAACTGAAGCTGCCCCACTACAAGCTCCGTTGTGCTACCAGCTGCTCTGTGCTCCACCTCTAGCTCCGCTCCCAACGTGTGGTCCATGCGAACTGCCACCACCGTATGCTGTGTATCCTCTGCCATTTGAGAGTGAGTAGACTTTAGTCATTAATCAAATATATTTTGGAATTAGTGATCCCTTTCTAAATATCTGAAGTTGGTTTTAAAATAAGATGTTACAGTTCTAAGTTACTAAAAATAATAATAATTTAAAATTTATCCTATAACCCAAAAGAATAGACTTTCAAATTACATGATTTTGGTGTCACTTAAATAAAGTACATATTTCATACTAAATCAAAGTATTAAGGAAACGTATTAAAAAACACTATGTTAAAAATACACGTACAGACAGGGCAAAAACTTCTGAAGTATTTAACGACACTTAAGTTTTGGCAGTTAGTAAGTACACGTAAGTTTTAGCTTAAATTAAGCATTATAGAAATGTAAACGTATTTATTATTACTATATCTTCAAGTTAAGACTTAGGACTTAGGACGCTTATTAGTCAGATTTGGCGCAATATACTAAACAATTACAAAGATCTTTAGTACACGTTTCGTCTAATAGTTTTACTATTAAATTCAATACGAAATAAAGTCGGTCATCGTCCGCGTCGAACCCGGCGCTTGCGACGAAGGGCTCGGCGAGCAAATTATCCCACAGACACACTGAATTTCTTGCCGGATCTTCTCAGTGGGTCGTGTTTCTGATCCGGCGTTAGATTCTGCGAAGCACGACTCTGCCTAGGTAGCTTCGTGTTAGCAACAACGTCAGGTTTGATCCCCATGACCTACTCGCCCGGTGACGCTGATATGGTTTCTCAAGACCATCAGCATAGGTAGGAAAAAAATGACTAATTTTTTTAGGACAAAAACTCGTGTAATTTTTAGTTAATCTCCACGCTGTGGCTATTTTTTTCAACAGCTCCGGCCATATATGGTCCACCAGCCCAGTACACCTTGGTACCGGCTCCGTATAGCGCCCCGTGCTGTGAGCCCACCTGCTGCACTCCACTCGATAAGCAGCCCAGGATTGCTCCGGCACCACTACATCCGGCGTTCATTTACTGAAACCTTCAGTTCCTTACGTCATTTTCATTTCGTGCGAGTCAATGATCGTTGACGTCATCCAAGCAACTTCAGAAATTGTGTTTGACGCATCCATCAATGACGAAATATCTACTTCGAAAGAATAAAGTTAATAGTGAAATGACAATTTGAGAAATTCACACTAAAAATCTTAATCGGTAATATAATCAAGTTAATGGTCAATCATCAATACGACAGCTTGAAGCTACAAAGTGCTTAAAAAAACTAATGATCATTGTCTCGCAAAACTTCTGGTATGTTTATAAAATAATTTGTATATTTCGCTTTGAACTTTGCTTCTTAATGTGAACGTTCGCAAGAAGCTTTTTGTAAAATTCCATATTTATTGCTCAAGTCTTCCAACCGATTCATGCTCAATACTATCTCACTCATAGATTGTTTCTTGAATACACGAGAACAAAATACGTTTTCTGGAGTGGTAAGCGGTAATAAATGTGTTCAATCTATTCTGGGAATTATCGATGAATTTTGCCTATTGTGCTGTTATTTTTTAAATTCTATCAGTTACTTTTGTAGTTCATTCAAGCGTTATAACATTCTCAAAGTGGTTTTAGATTCATCGAAAGAACTTATTGAACTGTTTTTCCAATATGCCTCCAGTAAAAGTTCATAAAAGTAAATTAAGTTTTTAAAGTGGAAACTCTTTATCTGATTTTAATCAATTGACTCACTTTAACAACACCGAATTAATGTGTTTCAATACAGTAATGATAGTAGGTTTAATAAACATGACTTTAAATCGGAACACAAAAATGCAAAAGAGTTTGATGGAATCCTTGATTAAGTGAATGAAAAAGATCCAAACTATGTGAAAAACGAAGTTGACAAACTTGTGCAAGAACCGGCACAAAATGATTAGTTGCTAGTTGTGTAGATAAAAATATTACCTCTCGTAAAAGACAAATATATTGCTTGTTATCCTTTTGAAGGATTTTGTTTCAATTTAGTGGTTAAGATTGATTTTTTAGGGTTCCCTCATAATCTAGAAAGCAGAGGAGAAATAAATATTTTTTGTAACATATTCAGTTTTGGAAATGTTGCTGTTGTTTATATCTGGGTCCAAAGTGTGAATGGGAACCGACTTAGGGTTGCAAAGTAATACAAAACTGGTTTGAAAATAAATAATAGATAATTATTGGTGTGATATTCATTGTGGGGATGGAACGTAAGCAATAACTTCCTAGCTAATAAAATAACACGTTGATGGGTTTGTTGTTTGTTTGTGTGAATTTGAAAAACAAAAATATAGAGCTAAAAACGCGCTACACAAATATCGACAGCTTAGCAGCTGCACAACTTCAAGCTAATGAATAATTCAAGCTATTTAAATTGAAAAAAAAAAACAAGAATTTCGTTAATCCAATAATTTAGGACCAAAATTCTTGTTTCGAGTCGAAATATCGCGTCGTCATTTAAAAAAAAAATCTTTTAATACGTAATATCGTTGTAATAATCATTTTTGATATAAACTATCTCTGTGTGCTACTTTTAGTGCTGTATGTGATCCATTTCCAGCTTCAAGAATTATTTTAATCTTAACACGCTCGTTATCTGTGTGTTGACCTTCAATGGATCAATCAAATATCATAGCTGGATCATGCGTACTAAGGCCTTTTGCCTGTAGTTTAAGGCTTTTGTCTCAATTATTACATTGTACATCATATACGACTAATTACTTGAAATTACGGTCAATTTAATGTCTTGAATTTCGATTACTATTTATTAGATAAGTCTGTAGCGTAAAAGTGATGCTTTGATGCCCAAAACATAAAATCGTTTCACAATAGGCTTCTATTGCGTTTCCTCTTCAATAATTCATAATATGGAATCTGAAATTTATGAAAGCAATAAATAATAAAGGTGAACATGTATTTTTGTGTTTTTAAGATATCGTTAGTAATTAGCTTATTATGAATCGTCTGATGTTTATCACTATTTACTAAAATATCTAATTGTATAAATCACTTTTTTAGATTCTATTCTCGAGTACAATATTGATGTGTTGTAGTTTATAAGCTGTTTAATCTTATCACTGCTTTTACAATAACTTATATGAATATATAAAAAAAACGCACTGGACTGTAATGTGAGCTTTCGGGCTTAAGCCTGATCGTAGTGTGAGCACGCTACTTAATGGTGCGTGTGTTGGATGATAATGGGAAATGATAGCGTTGGCAGCTTCAATCTATGTTCTAATTCAAAGGAGTTTGGATATATTTTCCAGTAGCACTATTTTTAATGCAGAGGCAAAAGTACGGGAATATATTTAATGCTATCTGATTCAAGAAGTATTAAATGCTTCTTTTCTTAAATTCAAGTCTATACATAACCATAGACTTCTCTCCAAAGACAGTTAATTCGAAAGTTTACTGATGGTAGGACCTCTTGTGAGTCCGCGCGGGTAGGTACCACTACCCTGCCTATTTCTGCCGTGAAGCAGCAATGCGCTTCGTTTTGAAGGGTGGGGCAGTCGTTGTAACTATAATTGAGACCTTAGAACTTATATCTCAAGGTGGATGGCGCATTTACGTTGTAGGTGTCTATGGGCTCCACTAACCACTTAACATCAGGTGGGCTGTAAAATCGTCCATCCACCTAAGCAATAAAAAAAAGTTGCTTATTTCTTACATTTCAAATCTAATTCAGTAATTTATTTATTTTCTGCCACGTGGTCCTACTCTTCAATCAGATTGGCTCTGAATCGTAGATCGTATTACCCAAGAGGCGAAGCGTACATAAAATTCCCAATTTTCTATATATTCATATATTTAATTGTTCAACTGATATTATGTGGCCTAGTATCTATACTGCCTGACATATCGAGAAAATCAAAACGCTATATTAACTTATATTTTCTATAAAATCCTGCTCAGGATTTTCCTTTAGTATTGTGAGGAATGTAAATTAGACAATATTAAATAAAATATATAATATATAAAGATTTCACGAGTATTTACGTCACACGCGAATGGCTTACATATTTTATAGATGATAATGATTGTTGTACTTGTGTTAAGGTTGATGTACGTAGTTTTTCAATGTATTATAAGTGTTAAATGTTGTATTTTAATAGATATTTGTGATGTCAGCTTCTGTGTGCAGATCTTCAACGATTAGTATCTCAGTGTTATACCATTGCTGTTTCTTGGAGCGTCTAATGGACTTATTCCTTCTGGTTTTGATAATGAATTTCAAAACAAAATGTTCGAACGAAAAATTTTAACTGATTCCCAATTAAACTTTCGTCTTCACACTATGAGTATTCACTTTACAATGCCTTTAATAGGCAGTCGCTGAATTTTGGTGGAACCATGAGATCACTTATCTTAGCACAATATCAATCACTCCTGCCCCTAAAAACACGTATACCCTTACAAAAGCACAAGATAATTGAGGCTGTCAGTGCAAAAGTGGCACATAGGTCATACTATGGAGGTAATGAGGTTCGAATTTACTTTTACACTGCTTCGCAGGCAAAAACAATACGCGCAAAAACAATGTTTACAAAGCCATCTGTTATCTATGGCCGAAATTAGGCATAGGGCGGTTTTGCATAAAAATGTATTATGTTTTAAATAAATTATAATATATATACGCACGAACATTAAGTATTGTGGGTCAGGCCACTTTTGCGCTGACGGCCTCAATTCATGTTCTAATCCGAAGGTATAAGTCTTTTGAGACTGTGACGTACAGATGCATCCGTCTCCTCACTCTTTACATTATCATACAGGGACGAAGACAATATAGTCAAATTTTAAGATATTCGGTAGATGTCCTCCAAGGATTAACGTGGGTCGAATAGTGACGTCCATTTAAATTCATTAATAACTTATTCAAATCTTGTTCTAACATTGAAGATATTTAATACAAAATGTCAAACCTCTAAAAAACTGACTACGACAATTATTGGTAGCAATGAAGTAAATTAAAAAAAGTAATTACACACTTAACCTCTTTTACTATCTAACAAAACCAAAGTTCTTTTAAATTCTGAATTATAACAAAGAAAACATTGACTATGTTATAAATAATGACATGAATAATGGTTATTGAAAGTAATGCTTCTGTATCTAAAAACATATAAGTGGAACAAGATTCTGAAAAAAATTATTATTCAATGTAAAGTTATGATTTAATTTATTACAATAACCGGCATCATTTAATAACGCTTATCTAAAACGACGCAGCAGTCGCGGTGTTGAAAATTCAACGTTACACTATGTTACTACTTCTAATAATAAATGATTTATTTTTCATAATCTCCTTTTAGATGCTGATATTTTTTGTGTTCGTTTTTCTTTTACAGTGACCATTAAATTGATGAGTGCTGGACACGAACTGACTTGTAAGATAGTGGTTGACTATTACCAAAGCCTCAGCTATAAACGGAGATATGATATTAAAAAATGTTTAAAAATAATAATCGGTTTTCATAGTAAATTTCTCACTTTGGAAAAAAATATGATTGTTAAGGGTATTGCGCTACTAAGAGACAACTACTCTTGACTTATTTCAATGAAATACAAATGCGGCACGTGAAAGTAACTTGTTCTTTTTTCTTGTTCTAATTTATGAGTCTGAAGAAGAATATTTCGAAGTAATTCCAAAAGGAAAAATAAACTTAATCCCACAGGATATAACGTAGCTTATCATTTGAATGGAACCTTCAATGCCGATTCTTTATAGAAAAATCTCAATTACAACAATATCTGAGGGCTCTTTATAAAATAGAACAAAATAATAAACAAATAACCCCATTGAAATGGTCACTCTAAAAAAAGAACCAGCAATCCTTTTGATATAATATTTACAACAGTCCAAGGAACTTAATTTAATAATAGTTGAGAATTTGAAAATTAAAATCATATAAATAACGTTGTTGAATTATTCGTCTTGTTACATTTTACATTTTTTATTGTTAACTACTTTTAAGAGATAAATTAGAACGCTGTACATCAAATTTATTACGACTCATTTAGTAGGGCGCGTCGAGCCCTTGTGGGCTGATAACAAAGTCCTGATTATTTCAATTTGAAACCGATAGGATATCTGAAGGAGGAATGGCCAGTGATTAGTATAATGATACCGATATAATTGAGATTTCTAGCATGTGTCATGGAGTCAGCCATTTTGTTTAAAGGCCCCGGTAACTCCTTAGTACTGAAGGGTGAGCTCATCTTCCCATCTTCGCCAGTAAAACAATATAGCCGCATCCATAATGCCTAAAGCTAAAACTAAACATTTTCAGATATATCTTATTAGATTAATGCTATCTTCTCTAACTTACTATTTATAATAATTATTATCACAATGGTGTCTGTGAATTTGCTATTCTGTACGTACTTTATTAAACTGTGTGTTTAGTGATGTGATTCATAATATGTATGATAATCTTTATTAAATAAAAAAACATTTAATAATAAATTATAGTCGGGCTGTCGCTATCGTTATTCATGTATTCACGCACATTATTGTAATGATTAAATTATATTTTAAATATTAAAAATAATCACACAAAAATCGTATCATCGAAATAATAAAGTAAATAGGTATATTATTGTTGTAGTATTGTATTACGTAATAACAGGTATTGGCGCGAAAATCAAATTTTTGCCAGAGTTCTCTAAAATTTACTTAATTGCGATTACAAATGGGTGCACAAAAATTTCGAACAGTTTTTAATTTTTGACAATCATAGCCAATTTTTGATTATTATTCAGTTCTAATCATTAATCCAGCAAATGTCAAATACACTGTCGCTTCAATTATTTTGTTTTTATTGGTGATAAGACGTATTGTGAACTTGTACGGGTAAATACTATCACCCAACTTGTTTCTGAGATGAAGTTATCGTACACTCTAGTTTGAAGGATCGGATATTTCTTATTACAATAGTATTGTAATAAGAAATATCCGATCCTTCAAACTCCTCCGATCCTTCATCAACTTCATCATCAATCATTAAACACCAACATGATGGAAACAGGGAATTCGTATTGGATGTGTGTGTCACGGTATTTCCCGAGCGCTATGACATGTCCTTCAAACGAGGCTTGTGGAGAGGCGGTAGGCAGCGGCTTGGCTATGCCCTTGGCATTGCTGAAGTCCATGGGCGACGGTAACCACTAACCATCAGGTGGGCCGTATGCTCGTCTGCCTACAAAGCCAATAAAAAAAAAATGTGTCTTTAGAAATCTATGAAGCCATAATTTTATTAAATCCCTTCCATATTTAATGATATTCATTTGCAATCTCACTATAAGATAAAAATAACAATGCTTCCGTTAACGCGACATGTCCTTTTGTTATGCGATACAATAATAACAACAAAACGAAAATTTATTATTGTTGATTATTATTATTATAATAAATGTCTAGTTAAAATATTAATGTATGTGATATTGTTATTGGAATGATAGATTTAAATGAAAATGCTATACATAATTCGATTAATAATGAACTATAAATTCTTCTTGTTGACGTGTGTATTAGGTGTAATGATATAAGAAGACATTAGTTTATAAGATAAATGTTTTAAATGATAAATGATACAGTATGTTATTGGTATTGAGTATTTATTATGTAATGCTGATTGAATTTAATGGCGGTATATATTATCGTGTCTTCAACAAATAGATCCTCAAGAATCGTGTTGTTTTAAGAGTTTGCAACCGAATTTTTGTGGTACTTGTAATTTCATTTTAAAAATTGTTTTTTGCATCTAGCTTTAAAAATATTTAGATATATTTTTATGAAATCGTGAACCGTACAGACGAAACAGTATTTTTCATTTGCGAAGACTTTAATAATTCATGTTCTAACAACATGTTCTGTTTGTTTGTCATTGTTGGAAGAGTTAAAAGTTAAAGTATCGAAAAATTGTCAAGTGTATTACCAAATTATACACAGACACATATAATTTTTTTTTCTATAGAAGTACCTACCTAACGTGTGCCCAGGGATGACTGCCATCATTAAGTAATAAAAAAACTTTTTTGAGCTTGCCTAGCAGCCGCTGGTATTGTGGGCTCGCCCATGTAGGTGAGACGGTACCTTTAGGTTTAGATCTACTTCAAAGCAGTCTTTTCGGTTTGTATAATGCGACACCTGTTATTATTATAACGCAATTGAGTCTCCGACCACACGCTTAATGATGGGTGATGGTATTCAGGTTGTGATGTCTATGTGCTTAGTGCGAGTTTTTTAACGTTCTCGATAGCGTAAAAGTTAACTCAAATTTTTATGGAATTGGAACGTTTGCCTACGTTTGCCGCTAGGGGCGCTATTTCAACTCTATAAGTTAACTTTTACGCTATCGAGAACGTTAAAAAACTCGCACTAAACACACTGTACACTCCAATCGACCGCCACTCGATACCATTTTAAATCAATATGTTTGTTTGTACATATGTTAATCACAAACACAACTTCAAGTTATTTCATATATTAAGAACTAGCGACCCGCCCTCGCTTCGCTTCGGAAACATTAAAACACACATGAAACCAAAAAAATAAAATTTTTTTTTTTTTAAAAGAAGTAGCCTATGTTCATCAGGGACAATGTCGGCTTCTAATGGAAAAAGAATTTTTCAAATCGGTCCAGTAGTTTCGGAGCCTATTCGAAACAAACAAACAAACAAATCTTTCCTCTTTATAATATTAGTATAGATGAAGTTCCGTCACTTATCTAATCACTACATAGTATAAAACAAAGTCGCTTTCTCTGTCCCTATATCTGTCCCTATGTATGCTTAAATCATTAAAACTACGCAACGGATTTTGATGCGTTTTTTTTTAATAGATAGAGTGATTGAAGAGGAAGGTTTATATATATAATAACATGCATTAAATAGTGGAGGAATCAATAATAAATTACAGTTTCCGAAGCGAAGCGAGGGCGGGTCGCTAGTTTATTATGTGTCATAGAAGTAATGTAGCTACCCTAAATGTGTCCCTGTTGAATTCATTCAGCATGACGGGCTGCGAAGAGTCCATTAAAATTGCTTAACTGACATTGTTATTGATGTGTTAATATGTCTCTCGGCTTTGCAGACATCATTTCAATAACCTCAACCTACAAAACTAACATCGGTTCAATGGTATTGTTTCTATTCATATTCTTAATGCAAAACAGTGAAGTAAAATTTTCTTTTTTTGTTTCTTTTGAATTTTTATCTTTTTTTATAGTTATTGAGGAGTTTGATTGTAATCAATAAATTATTTATGGAAATAAAAAGTTTGCCTCAAATTGTTAATAACGAAATAGGAAAAGAAATTTATTGCATGCAATGATACGAAATGTTATGGTGCAATGATTTTGTTCTAAAATGTTAATCGAATGCCCAAGACAAGGCAAGTGCAATTTAAGTGAGATTTTTATTTCCAAAGTACTCATCCGACCTTACGGTTCTAATGTGGTAAACTACTACTAAACTGGTCCTACCACCAGTAAACTACTGGTGGTAGGACCACTTGTGAGTCCGCGCGGGCTGGTACCATCGCCCTGCCTATTTCTGCCGTGAAGCAGTAATGCGTTTCGGTTTGAAGAGTGGGGCAGCCGTTGTAACTATACTGAGACCTTAGAACTTATATCTCAAGGTGGGTGGCGCATTTAAGTTGTGGATGTCTATGGGTTCCAGTAACCACTTAACACCAGGTGGGCTGTGAGCTCGTCCAACCATATAAGCAACAAAAAAAAAATTTTTTTTGAGACCTATGGAATATCATAAAACAAAATCTTTCCAATTGATATTAATATCGTAAGTAATATGTACTGCAATAGCGTGGTATTTATTTACGTTGTCTATGTACTTTGCAAGATCCATTTTCGATTACATTAGAAATAAAGACTATAAGAAATAAAGATTTGTTCTTAGACAAACGTTATGTCATTATTCAAACGAGGCTTGTGGAGAGTACATAACGATAGGCAGCGGCTTGGCTCTGCCCCTGGCATTGCCGAAGTATATGGGTGACGGTAACCACTTACCATCAGGTGGGCTATATGGGCGTGGGTCGAGCGACGAGTATGGTTTGATTCTTTAATTACTGAACTATAATTGATTAAGTAATTGAAACTATACTCCTTATAATGACATCATTGATTAAGTAATCAAAGCTATACTCCCTAGAATGGCAGTTAAGGTATAAAATACAATGACAGTCCTACATCAGCTCGTCGTCCCATTTTGTTATCGCATATAAGTAGAGGATACCACCGCGTCTACGGGTAATCGACTGTCGAAACAGAATGGCATCGACCTATAGGTCAAGGTTTCATAGCATTATCCCACATCTGTCCGAAGCATAATTAGTCTGTAGTTGTCGTAGCCTAAAGGATAAGACGTCCGATGCATTCGTGTTGAGCAATGCACCGGTGTTCGAATCTCAGGCGGGTACGATTGACTTCTACGGTGAAGAAATAACATCGTGTAATAAAAATCAAACCCGCAAAATTATAATTTGCGTAATTACTGGTAGTAGGACCTCTTGTGAGTACGCGCGGGTAGGTACCACCGCCCTGCCTATTTCTGCCGTGAAGCAGTAATGCGTCTCGTTTTGTTTGAAGGGTGGGGCAGCCGTTGTTACTATACTTGAGACCTTAAAACTTATATCTCAAGGTGGGTGGCGCATTTACGTTGTAGATGTCTATGGGTTCCGGTGACCACTTAACACCAGGTGGGCTATAAGCTCGTCCATCCATCTAAGCAATTAAAAAAAAATTAGTTGGCGGCAAAATGGAATTGAAAATCCCATGCTCACAAAACACTTATAAGTCAGTGAGCGAAGTATACTTATAAATACATGCTATTGCATTACAATCATTACAATACCGTTTTTTTTTTGTTTTATCAGCTTAATACAAACACTCATGTTGTAGTAATTGAACTGAATAATAACTGACTCGGTGGTGCGGTAGTTAGCGCACTGACTATTGCGCTCAGGGTCGTGGGTTCGATTCTCACATCGGACAAACATTCGTGTGATGAACAGTTCCCTTTGCTCTTCGTCTGTCTGTTTATTATCTATATATGTATATTTTTAAACGTATGTATGTATGTCAATCTCTGGTGGTCATAACACAAGGAATCCTAATTTGGGGCCGGATGACCGTGTGTAATTTGTTCCCAATTATTTAGTATTTATTTTAATAATATAATTAAAGCAATAGGCTGATTTGTTCTCAAGATGTATTTATCAGAATTATTAGCGTTGTTCCTCAAAGAAAACGATCGTGAAGCATAATGTATAATAATTATAAGTTATATTAAATTTTAAATAATACTACAAATAATTATTTTAATTGTAGGTATGTATGTAATTCTTTTTTTTAATCGAAAAACGTAAATAGAATTTATTGTAATTAACATTTCGAAAGTAAACTCAAAAAACGGACGATTTCATGTTTTTAAATAATGTTAACTGTTAAATAAATTTGCAGTAGGCAGCGGCTTGGCTCTGCTCCTGGCATTGCTGTAGTCTATGGGCGATGGTAACCACTTACCATCAGGTGGGCCGTACGCTCGTCTGCCTACAACGGCAATAAAAAAAAAAGTTTATTATTTATAACGTTATTTAATAATTAACATTTTATTAATGTTTAAATAACAATTCTATTCGTTTTAATGATTATTAAAAGAGACAACGACTTATTTATTATATTATTGTAAAATTATATTTATTTAATAATTCGTAGAACTAAGTACAATAATGCACTTATTATTAATAAAAGCAATAAACGTGTCATAATATTATATTAAATTTTAAGTCACCTATAAAATAAAAATAATTAATGTATCCTTCGGGTGTTTTATTTCGAACTTTTTATTATTTAATAATATAATTAATGTTGCTTTTTAATTGACTGCATAAAAGAGTTTATATTTAACTAATATTTACATAAATAAATACGAGTAAGTACACTCGTTTTTTTTTTTCTTCTTTTAAAATATTATTAAATAGTTTCAGGGTTGACACTAATAAAGTTTTGATTAATTAATTGTTTTCAATAAACTTATAGTTACATAAATAAATACGAGTAAGTACACTCGTTTTTTTTTTCTTCTTTTAAAATATTATTAAATAGTTTCAGGGTTGACACTAATAAAGTTTTGATTAATTAATTGTTTTCAATAAACTTATAGTTACATAAATAAATACGAGTAAGTACACTCGTTTTTTTTTTCTTCTTTTAAAATATTATTAAATAGTTTCAGGGTTGACACTAATAAAGTTTTGATTAATTAATTGTTTTCAATAAACTTATAGTTACATAAATAAATACGAGTAAGTACACTCGTTTTTTTTTTCTTCTTTTAAAATATTATTAAATAGTTTCAGGGTTGACACTAATAAAGTTTTGATTAATTAATTGTTTTCAATAAACTTATAGTTACATAAATAAATACGAGTAAGTACACTCGTTTTTTTTTTCTTCTTTTAAAATATTATTAAATAGTTTCAGGGTTGACACTAATAAAGTTTTGATTAATTAATTGTTTTCAATAAACTTATAGTTACATAAATAAATACGAGTAAGTACACTCGTTTTTTTTTTCTTCTTTTAAAATATTATTGAATAGTTTCAGGGTTGACACTAATAAAGTTTAAATTAATTAATTGTTTTCAATAAAGATATCGACGCTTGAGAGGCAAACGTGGCTAAGCGACAATAACTGTGCTGTGACAATAACAACTGCTTTGTACATAAATGATAGGCAATAACCATATTCGATGCGCAAAAATAATATATATCTAGGTCTATTAAAATCATTTCAATCCTACAACTAGATTCGTTAAAATATATTTTTTTTTTTAGGTATTTCAACTTTAAATTAGTCTACTGTAAAGTTCACGCATTGTCGCTTAGTCACGTTTGCCTTTCAAGCGTCGATATATTCTATTCATAGACACAGTCCATGACCAAATTGAAATGTTTTTTCTGTGAGCATGGCTCAATTGGATATTAGGTGATCACCAGTACTCACGAACACTAAAATGTCGCCACCCTTTGAGAAGTAAGGCCGACTTTATTTTGTACTAATATAATATTATAAAGATTTGTTTGTTTGTTTGTTTCGAATAGGCTCCGAAACTACTGGACCGATTTGAAAAATTCTTTTTCCATTAGAAGCCGACATTGTCCCTGATGAACATAGGCTACTTTTGTAAAATTTTTTTTAATTTTTTTTTGTTTTCATGTGTGTTTTAATGTTTCCGAAGCGAAGCGAGGGCGGGTCGCTAGTAATATTATAAAGAGAAAAGATTTGTTTGTTTGTTTGTTTCGAATAGGCTCCGAAACTACTGGACCGATTTGAAAAATAATTTTTCCATTAGAAGCCGACATTGTCCCTGATGAACATAGGCAATTTTTTTTTTTTTGGTTTCATGTGTGTTTTAATGTTTCCGAAGCGGAGCGAGGGCGGGTCGCTAGTTTTGTATAATGATCGTCTAATCACAGACACAGCCCACTGAGTTTCTCGCCCCTCTCAGCGGGTCGCGATTCCGATCCGGTAGTAGATTCTGCGAAGCACTCTTGCTAAGCAAATTCTCTCAGTTTGAGTCCGTGAGCTCACGTACCCGTCCGGGCGTAGCTGGTATAGCCTCATAGGCTACCAACGAATAGGTAGGAGGTAATAATAACATACGCTACACTTTTTAAGCCGTAATAGATAATTCTTTATATGGAGCGCTTCATCTAAAATTTACCAATAAAATTTTTAAATTAAACTTTTAAATCGCATTTCTACAGATGGTGCTTTCTCGACTTATCAGCTTCAGTATCTATACTAATATTATAAAGCTGAAGAGTTTGTTTGTTTGAACGCGCTAATCTCAGGAACTACTGGTCCGATTTGAAAAACTCTTTCAGTGTTAGATAGCTCATTTATTGAGTCACGGCAAGGCCAATACAAGTGGAGCACCAATAAAGAATGTTTCATAATAGTGGTTAAAATAACTCCTTAATATTCTATAATTCAAAAATATTTTCACTTTCTACGTAAATGAAGTGGAGGTAAAATTTAGTGTTATGCCAAAGTAACTATTCCACGCGGACGGAGTCGCGGCCAAAAGCTAGTAATAATAATAATAATAATAATAATAATGTTTTTATTGCAAGTAACCATGACTCATATAAATTGTTAATAAGACTTAGACCTATGTTAGTAGTTATATTTACATCACAATGAATTACTGTCGTAACATCCCATGGGAGATGGCACCACAGCGACCCATGTATACACAGTCCAGCCTGCTTGCGATCATGCTCAGGATACTGTTGGAGCTGNAGTTTTCATGTTAATTTAGAGTTTTTGTTTTATTATTATTATTATTTGATTTTTTGTTTTTTATTATTATTATTATTGTTTTTGTTTTAGTCCGAGATTAGTTATTATTTTTATTTAATTTTAGTATAAATGAAATGTTAATGCAATGTAATTAAGACGTGTAATATGGATGTAAAATCTGAAGTAAATTAAATAAATAAAAAAAATAAAAAATTATCCACCTTCTTATTTTCACAGTCGGGTATTCTTGATAAAACTAATCGTGGTCAATTAAGACAATCAGTTGCATCTCGTGCAACGCTACGCCAGTTATTTCGAGCTTCTACTTCTCTCCAAGAGAAGAAAGAACAACAACTTACCGCTGTCAGCAATGTCTTATCGTTTTTATCAGACTGTGTCAAGGTTTGCGACAGTTCCACCATGAAAATGCTACCCTTCTGACTCCCGCAAGCCACGAGCGTACCCTGAAGATAAAGCAGTGGCCACTATATAGTTTGGTAAAAAGCTATTTTGTTCATAATGACCGTCACTTGCAATGACGTTGTCAGCTGACGTTGCGGTCTTTTACTATTGTTAGCAGCGTAGTTAGTTTTCAGCCATATGTCGTTAAATCGCTGGTTTATACTAAAAATGTGTTCCTGTTCTAGAGCTAAATACATTATTGTTACAACATCAAGACTTTCTAAAATACATATAAATAATTGAAGCTGGACAAGTACAAGATCATTTTTCTTTGCGCTAGAAAAGCGGGCAAGCCCACTGTCCACCTGCTGGCAATGGCTGGTTACTAGACGTAATAACGTGGATATCACTACGTAACTTGAGACATGAGAAATAACTTCTATCCCAAACTTAAAATCTGTGGAGTGCTGACGTAAAGGATGACGTTGAGGCAAAGTATTGCTGCATAAATAGGCAGGATGGTGGCTGCGCCCACCTATCCGTGTGAGTTGTCCGAATATGGGAAACAAACACCACTTCTATATTATAGATTACTATATTATCTACTTGTAAAATATATTCTACACAATTCTTTTCTAAGTCTTACTTTCAATAGATTCAGTATCAAAAAAATCAAACAAGAAACAAATAAAAAGAAAGAAAAGATTAATTATCCAACCCTTTCATGAGTTTTGAGCCTCAAAAGCGGTTCATCACAGACGTGCATAGTGAGTACGGGCTCATGCTGACGCCGCAATATGTCCCACGTCGCTAGCGTGCCGTTCCACTGAGCCAGCAGCATCAATGAGGACCTAGAAACAGAGTTCGCAAATTATCAACCTACATAGTTGTATTTTAAGCAAGCCCATCTAGCTAGACACTCCACCCAGCATACCACTGCTCATATTCATCCATATAGAGTGAAACCTCAATTCCACTGGCCCATTCCAATTACAGGAAGTCCTATCGATGGCGGCTGTCCTATTCTACAAATATGAACAAAAGGTTGATTTGCAGCAGAAATAGGCATGGTAGTGCTACTTTACACAGGAATTGGGGGATTTGGAATTATGGAGTAAAGTAGGAAAATATGTAAGAGCATTACTCGTGTGTGTAGATGGCAGTAGCTCAAAAGGGCAAGTCACATGGTATCTCATTTTATAAGTAGTTATCGGACATAGTTGTTATCCTTAACCTAAATTTTATTATGTTTCATAAACATGTTATGTATACTATATTTTAAAACACGTTATACATTTTATATATGTTAAAAACATAATATAACGTATAATATAATGTATACGGTATTTACGCTCTTTTATTACTGAAATGTTTTGAGTCACGTGACATGTTCTCCTTCAAACACGCCTTAGGGAGAGTATTCAATAGTAGGCAGCGACTTGGCTGTGCGCCTGGCGTGGCTCACGTCGGTGAACGACGGTGACCACTTACCATCAGGTAGGTCATATGCTCGTTTGCTTAAAAAGGCAATAAAAAAATAGTGGATTGTATCCCAGTCCTACAAAATTCTGCTACGATGTTTCGATTCCAGTTTGTAGCTTAGGAGGGGCCGCCCTTCTAATTTCATGGAAACTTCGACTTTGTATTATTAAATTGCTTGGGATGTGATATCAATGAACTCAGGTAGCTGATTAGTACCTTTTTTTTTTTTTTTAACGCTGGGGAATCCCTTTACGGATACCCGGTCGAGAGGGGTAATAGACCGGGTTATGTCGGACTCCGGCGCCTCCAGAGAAGAAGAGGAAGAAGAGGAAGACCAAAGTCCTCCTCTTCTTCCAATTCCTACCGGGAGACTACGCCTTGAGAAAGGTATTATTACATTGTGCGGTACCGTAGGTTTCGTGGAGTCGAAGTGGTGGAGCTCGATGGGGTTTAGTCGGTAGCTGATTAGTACCTAGTGTAGCTTGGGATCGTATGGACTCTCGTATTCGTATCGATCGTAAAAGAAACTCTAAATAAAAATATCCATATACCTAGTTGGACTCCAAGTACCAGCAGTGATCTTGTGCCGATGTAGAGGAGACCATAGTACGGGAGATTCGCGACAGTCCTCGCTCCAAATTCGTGCTGTCCAATCTCCAACGGTTAGAAAATTTTTCAAAAATCCCGGATTACGCTCCAGGGACCAGATGGGACCCAGGTGCGCTTCCATCTGAAATACAATTTTGAAATTTTACTACCAATGTCGAATTCTCGGATATTTGGATCTCTTATGGTCTGTCTAAATGTGTAGATCTGTTTGACTATTCCTTCTAATATAAAATACTTTAATAATAGTTACAGTACCCAGGAGCCTCTGGGTCTGCGGAGGGACTTCGGTTCCCTCTGTATTTTGTACCGTATGTTCCATGGGGAGTGCTCTGAGGAATTGTTCGAGATGATACCAGCATCTCGTTTTTACCATCGCACCGCCCGCCACCGGAGTAGAGTTCATCCATACTACCTGGAGCCACTGCGGTCATCCACAGTGCGTTTCCAGAGATCTTTTTTGCCACGTACCATCCGGCTATGGAATGAGCTCCCCTCCACGGTGTTTCCCGAGCGCTATGACATGTCCTTCTTCAAACGAGGCTTATGGAGAGTATTAAGCGGTAGGCAGCGGCTTGGCTCTGCCCCTGGCATTGCTGAAGTCCATGGGCGACAGTAACCACTCACCATCAGGTGGGCCGTATGCCCGTCTGCTTACAAAGGCAATAATAAATAAAAAAAAGTTTGATGTTTTAATAAATCGAAAACAATGGGAGATTTTTGGGGTCATTCATATTTATTGGTACTGTACCTTAAGAGGTATTTTCTCTAACGGTGTCTTTCCTTTACGGTTGCCTCCGATGATAAGTCCGTTTTCAGTTCCAGCCATGAAGCGCGTCGGCATAGTGGGCTCGAATTCTAATGCTGTCACACCGTTAGCTTTAGCCATCGTTTGAACGTCAAATGAAGACTTCACTGCATCTAAAATCATCTCTTCCACAGGCTCACTCATGTTTCGGATGTCCCACCACTTACAGGCCCCATCTGATCCTCCGGAGAAGAATTCTAGTCCTGATTTAGAGTTGATGAATATGACGTTTCGCACAAGATCTCGATGGGCGACATGCGGCGGACATGTGAGAGTTGGATCGCCGCCTTTTCGTGCGTCCCATACGCCGACCTGTCCATTGACCAAACCACCAGCCATAAGGTTTTGATCACGAGGATTATATATCAAATCTAAGAGCGGGCATGGTGGTGTGAACGTTACTTCTGGTTGATTCGCGTTCTCCAAGTTCCAAATGTAAGAGACAATGGGCGCTCGCGCGTTGCGGTTGAAGTCCACGTCGATGTAGGTGACTGCGAAGCGTTGGCCGCCATCAGGCTGCCAGCATATGGAGCTGACCGGTCGCGTCGCTTCCGTTCCATCACCGTCGCGATACACGTTCACAGTGCGACAGCTGATGCGTTCCAGTTCTGGCATAGATGGCATTTCTGCATAGTACGTTCGGTACATGTCGATGGCGTTGTTTTGGAGCACGTAATGATCCATCTCCTACATAATACAAATACAGAGCTATGATTATAATATACCGTAGAGAACGTGTTTTGTTTGTGGATGTTGTGATGTTTTCTCGTTATTGCTGCTTTGGTTTAGTAATTACTGTCCGTGACAACTGTACGACGGGATATTAGAGGTCTTGGACTACAAGAAAAATTACAGAACATTGTACAATAACAGATATTCTTTAGTATTTTATTCGTCTTTCGTATTCTATTGCCCGACATCAACTCGTCGACCTGTTCTGAAGTTGAAGTTCCAATAATTGGAACGCATGGACACTAGATCATGAATACAACCACCCACCTTGAGACACAGGTCAGTCAAAATAGTATTGTGTCAGAGTTGACTGTCACCTTTCAAACCAAAAGAGATGATTGCTGTACTTGCGGCTTTTTTACAATACATATAATTTTTTTACACTTGTCAAGTCGGTGTTTACTTAGAAAAATAAAGTATCCTTAAATTAGAAAAATAAAGTAGTATTACAGGACATGAACAACAGAATTGTCACATTGCTTGATATTCTTATGAGTTAGACCACAACAACTTCAAACAAACTCTTTGTTTACGATAAATAGCATGAAATATTCCTTGCAGGTCACGTTTTTTGCCCGAGGATCATCGCGGCATTCAGTAGAATTCAGCGAATCGTTTCAAAAAATTTCATATTTTTAGCGATCACGAAGAATTGAGGCGTCAGGTAATTTAGAATAAATATGGTTGCTAAAAACGGCTTATACTTTGAATTTTATTGATTCCATTGGCGACTTATTTCTTTCTCGCATACCTACCGGAGCAGTGGACATGACGCAGTTGATGTAGTTGTCATCTTTTTCAACTTTACGTCGGTACCGCTGTGTGGCTTCGGGATCGATGACGCTGACATCTTTAGGCCACCCACCTTCCGCGTGGTTCGCTCCTGATGAGCTGTAGTCCGATCTACAATGTCACAGAGCGCTTAAATTAATGTCCCTGGCTAAGCAGTGCTCATATACGTGCCCATACTCAGCAGCGCTCATATACGTGCCCCTGTACTGTTGTTATGTTTACTGTTTGTGAGTCACTTATTGCTAAGTGGAAGCTGAAGTCAATTGACAAGTTCCAACGAGTCCAACGAGTGCTCATGGTAGATAACTATTGAATGATGATCGCGTCGTAGCCATTTGTAAGCAGTCATGAAATCTGTGAGGAGAGCACTTGATGTATGTATTTTACATAAACTTGTTTTATTGCTATACGTTTTTTAATTATTAAGTCTGCAGAATGTTACTATACAGATATCTGGAAATAAGTAAAAACTGAATTTTCAAGTAACAGTGATGAAGGCGAGCATAGAGAACACTTGGAACACGGATAACTACAGACGTCTGGTTAAAATGAAATGTTGCTAAGACTAGAAAGACTACCTGATGGTATTAGCGTTGTTTTCAGAATAGAAAGGAGTGTGCTGCGTGGGCTGGTGCACGGGGTTCCGCAGGATAAAGTTCTTGTGCTCGACGACGTTCGTGGTGATGCTGTCGCACATCTCCGGGCCCTGCTCGCAGAACTGAGGCTGACCACCGAAACGGCATCGTTTCTTAGAATACTGATACGAAATATCCATAGCAAAATAAAATATTACTTATAAAATAACAAAATTTACAAAACTGCTGTATAGATGTCAGAAGATAAATGGATAAAAGTTTGATAGATTTTTTATTTATTGTCATTATTCGACGTTTTTCTTTTTACCATATAGGTTTTATGAACTAGCGAGTTATTGAAGACCCAATCTCTAATGTTCACAAAATTTGACTGCCACTAATCAGCATATTGTGACCCTATCCGAGTATGGTGCACCGTCCTACTGATCTCTACCGCGAAGCAGTTATAAAATTTATGTCTTGCCTCATATCTATCTATGAGGTTTACGGGCTCGAGTAACTATTAGTATTAACAATTAAGCCGTAACAATATTTTAGTTATGCGATAGTGCGGGTGACGTGAATCTCTTTTATTATTATAGTTACAGGGGTAATGGAACTGCGCACCGGCACAGACAATTTGACTCCCGTAATTATATTAGTCTGATTGTATTGCGTACTCGTAATGTTTTAACTGATTAGTATTGAGAAACTGTTAATATGCAGACTATTTAACAATCATTCTACGTGAGTGAACACGTGTCCATATTGGTGACTACATCACTAGATCTCTAGTTGACAGCTCCTGTCCACCTAGTGTGATGGTCCTTAATCCTTGACACCTTAATGATCACACAGTTATCACACTATTTCTTCTTCCCTGAATAAATTGACTAGATAAGTTTGTATTGCTTGCCAAGCTAGGGCGGGCCACTAAGCGCCACTGCTCCAGGCGTCTTACCTACACGAACACGAATATAAGTATAGTCAGTATTGCCTGTTAATTTTGATTTGTCATAGTCAGCCCGTAACCACAACTACCCCGTTTCTCACTAGCTTATCATATTACAACCATTTATTGTTCAAAGTTAAGTTTAAATTTCATAAATCTTTTTCTACTGAATTTTTGCAACAACTGTATCTGCTGTCCCAATTTTTAAGCAATTCTGATAATTATTATTACTGCTACAGTAAAAACCGAATCATTATAAAACTACTAAATTTTCATCAGGAACAATCGTCATTTTACGATTATAATAATAGGAATCGTCAGCCAAAATTACAACGTTGGTACTATTACCAGCTATCTGCTACTCGACAAATGTGTTTAATATTGTTCAGGTCGACCTTAAATTTGGGATTTTATGTGCCATTCGTTCAGTGCTGCGGCGTTCTGCGCGCTCAGATCCTGAAAGTTTTGACGTAGAGCTGGACCTTGCCTATCTTATGTCTTTATTCAATTCGTATTCGATTCCTACATACTGCTTCACAAATTTTGGGGTGTCTGATTGAATTTCCGATTTCCTTGCGATCCACCAAAGAAACTCTTAAATACCAAACTCCTATTTGAAAATTAATATAAATAAAGTTTCAGTGTACCTACAGCTACGGTACATTTTACATAAAACTCGAACAAAACTAACTGTAATAATTACCATTTACTATAGAAACACAACAGTGACGAATCCTTAGTTGTTGTGACTATGCGAACATTCGATTAATAAGAAGCGAACGTATAAAGAAACACAACAAAAACTTATCTGGCGTTGTCCTTCAAGATAGTAAATTATTAGTAAGATAATGTGAAGAAACCAGTCGAGCAGTAGCTGTGAGTGATTGTAGTGCTATGTGGAGTTACCATGTGCGTGTCAATAAAGTGGGTCGTGCTGTGGAGTCTTTGGGCGGGAAGGCTGGTGCGGCAACCGACTCCGGCAGTGAGACTGAGTAACCATCGGCTCGTCAGCGGGCAGGTTGCCCCGGACGGGTCACATGTTCAATATTTTGGGATACCTTATGCTACTGTTCGACGTAGACACAGGTTCAAGGTCTTGTTATTAATTTATAGATAATCACAATGTGAACGATTGAGTTTTTGCATTCGACAAACTGAACAATTGTTAAGCACTTTCGATTAATATCCTTTATATTTTAATCACTTTACAAGTTTTGAATGATTTATATCTGAGTTTTCACGTTGCAGGCAGCAGGTCTAGAGCCGGAATGGGATGGTGTGTTCAATGCTGTAAATGAACATGTGAGGTGTCCACAAAAATTTGCTGACAACTTTGTTTGGGGCCAAGAGGATTGCCTCATTATAAATATTTTCCATCCACTTTACTCAGAAGTCGATAAACTTTTACCGGTGAAAGTTTTCATCCATGGAGGTGGATTCCGTGAAGGATCATCGTCGAGACTTCTATTTGGCCCAGATTACCTGGTCCGTAAGAATATTGTCTTAGTGACCTTTAACTACCGAGTAGCCGTAACTGGGTTTTTGTGTCTCGGAATCAAAGATGCTCCAGGAAATGCAGGATTGAAAGATCAGGTTGCAGCACTGAAGTGGGTTCAACGAAATATCAAAGTTTTTGGCGGCGATCCCGACAATGTGACGATTTTCGGAGAAAGCGCCGGTGCTGCGTCTGTTTCTTTACATATCGTTTCACCAGCTTCTAAAGGTCTTTTCCATAAGGCTATCCTCCAAAGTGGGTCGTCGATATCACCATGGGCTGTCGAATTCGAACCAATTAAATATGCTAGCAGAGTAGCTGAAGTCTTAGGATATAAAACCATGGATCCGTATCAACTTTATGACATTCATATGAACCACACCATAGAAAGTATTGTGGGCGCGCCCGTCCCATTACTAGAAAGTCAAGTAGCAGCAGCTCAGCTAATTAATTCTCCCTGTATTGAAAAATCACACCCTGGTGTGGAGCCATTTCTTCTAGAATCGCCATTCGATATTTTTACCAGAGGTGAATACAACAAAGTACCAGTGATTTTAGGAGTCAATGACAATGAAGGCTACTATTTTTCAGGCCTAGAGGACTCTTCTACTCTTACGCGTTTTAAATTTGAAATCGGTTTACCAAGAAATTTACGGATTCCAGCTGAACTCAAGAAAGAAGTTTGTCAGAAATTGCACAAGATGTACATGAGCGAGGATTCAAATTCAATGGAGAGTATTTTGAAGTTTTTGAAGTACCATGCTGATCCGTTTTTCTTGTATCCAGCTTTTGCTGAGACAAAACTACTCTTGCAGAATAATGATCTGCCAGTCTATAATTATTATTTTCGATATGATGGATGGAGGAACTTTGTCAAATTGATCTCAGGATTTTGGGCGGAACCAGGGGCGTCCCACGCTGATGATCTTATGTATTTGTTCAGTATTTTTCCAGTACCAACTTTATTTGAGAGTAAAATCATTGACAGAATGACGACGATGTGGACTAATTTCGCTAAATTTGGGTAAGTCTTTTTTTCTCTCTTAAAAATTCATTTTATTAAAGTAATGTGGGTGCGAAGACTTCAAATTTAATTATTTTTTTTAAATTTTGGCGAATATTCATTGAAATCTTCTGTTGGCATAAAGTTTCTCTTTTTACCATGGAGGGTAATATTTTTCGGGCGTGTGTTCTTCTAATTATTGACACACTCTTCACTCTTAAATAGCTTTTCAGGTATAAGATATCATCAGATTAAACTAATAATTAGTTGTCAGAGGTGACTAAGTTATAATTAATATATTTTTAAATGTGGTTGGTATCTGCAAAAAAAGATAAATCAGCAATGATACATTGTGTTCTGTAATGAAAATTCATTTATTTGTATTCAATTAATTGCACAAGCAAATAAGTAAAAAGTATTTGTGTGTAATTTATCCGTCCTTGTCTGTAATGCTTCTACTGAGATTCAAGTTTTAATTAGCTACAGTATATTTGTAGCGTGCAACATTCGCTGCACTCGGGCGTCATCGGTCGCGATCGGAGTTCCCGAACGCGCAGGTGTCCCGTGACGTCATGCTACGAGTTTCGCGCGCGTCGATTTATTGTAAAAACGTAATTTTAGTTTCAATTGGTATCTTATAGTGTCTAGTTTTGTTTACTCATTTTAATTTATATTATATTATAACATTGTATTCATTATAGATATTGTGGAATTGGTGTGTTTGACTTTTATATGTTCGAAGTAAAATATCCCGTGAATGCGAAGGACAATTAACAAACCACAGTGGATATATACAATGTTGCATATTAAACAGATATCACAGAGCTTGATTTTAATCAGTTCTTTTAATTATAGTTATTTAACTACTTTAATAAGTTAGTGCAGTGGGTTTATTGTTTTATTTAATGACAAATTTTATTACTGTAGATTTGGGATCGTATCACATAAAATAAAAATATTCCACTGTTACACTTTAACTCTTCTCTTCCAAATCTTCTTTATTATATTAATTAAAAATTAATTGACACTCTTCTTGTGCCTTTTTCATTTATCCGTCTTCGCCATCTTCCTTTTCTCTGTCATTCTGTCTGTCATTTTCTTTTCTCTTTCTTACTGTTTTCTCTCCCTCACCTTAACGCTCCGTTTCACTCTCTTTTCATACGTTCCATTTTTACCAATTCTACATTATCATCTACACGGATCGATAAACCGGTTGTTGGCCTTCTGTGTTACAGAGTCATCGCATATAATTATGATACTATATTACCATTCACCTTGAGGGGTGAGAACAAACATTATAATACTCGGTATCTTATTCATAAAAACAGAAAAGTGTAGCGAGTACACTTACTCATGAGCGTCACGGTCAGCAGCCACTGTTTGCAGTGCTGTTACAATAAGAATTTTGCCGATGGGAACAGTTGAACTCTTGCGCTGATTTTGATTTAGCTGTCTCTCGAACAAGAGACTTTTGGACTGATGACTAATTCAACATTAATGTTATAATATTGTAATTTCATGTATGAAAATTTTTTTCCAGAGATCCAACACCGGAGAAGACAGACCTTTTACCCATAAAATGGTATCCGACGAATCAAAGTTTTACGAAAACTCTCGTTATCGATAAGGAATTTACAATTACATCATTCAAGCACAACTCATTTGATTTCTGGCACGATCTTTATAAAAAATATCGTAGAAAAAATTAACTAACGTTATGTTTTGTTAGGTTTTGTTGAATAATAAAATTTGTTGGGCGCAGCTGTTCGAATTATTACGACTACTTATCCATTCTTCTAATTCTAATACCCGTTTAGCAAGGTCAGTTTTGTAAGTTTGAATCACGGACGGTTTATGTGTGACCGCCACGTCAAGCATAAATGTATTAATATGTATGTACATAGTATTAACCACAGAGAGGCCACCGACGTAGGCATACATACAATGAATGTAATAAATATTAAAATTCATAAGTGTAAGAATTTTGCAAGAGGAATTTACGAGGGTATTGTCGTAAAAGTCTTTGGCCGGCTTTTTATGGCGGCGTCATTATAAGTATGGAAGGTTTTTGGCGGTGCTGATTACAATGCGACCCCGCTTACATTGTTTATTGGACAATGAATTATTTGCAAGCTCAGTAATTACTTTTCCTCTATTTTGTAAGTGAAATATGTTTATAATTTTGGACTTGTGTAAAAATTACATTAAAAATTTCTTTAGAGTTAAATCTTTCGATTATTTATTCATTTTATGATATGTAATGGTTCGTATTCCTCCTGTATGTAATTGATGAATTTTATATTTAGCCGTAGTCGTTTTTGAAAAGGTAGTTTTCTTCTTTAATCATGAATCCGAAGTCTCCATTTTATCAGGACAATAGCACCTAACCCTTCAAATCTAGCCAGTACAATGGTGCCCAACCCAGCGGGCTATCGACATGCCTAGCAACAAAAGTGGAGTAAGTAATTTGAAGTGATAATAACTTTTTATCAGTTTATTTTTAAACGTGATTAACAATTATTATTAAGAATGTGATTTACATTGCTGATAAAAATAATGCACAATTTATTTTAAAATATCTTTGTGTAATAAATTGAGGGGAACTAAAACAACAGATAAGGAATGAAATGAATAATAAATAGTATTGGAAACATCACAGCCGCTGTAATTATGTATTAATATTGTATTTTGTTTGATATCATAGTTTACGGCTGGCTCTCTGTTCTGTCCTGCAACCCGTCGTCAGCTGTCCTTAGGAATGATAGGGATTTCCCTGCGAAATAGAGATTGTAGAGCAGGATAGATAGACCGGAGAGTAAAGTTTAGTATTTTCTACTGTTTCCGCCAGTCTCAGTTACAAGCCAGGCAGTCATCCGTGACCATGAAACCGCGAAAGTAGTTTTAATTAAGGCAAAGTTTAAAAAGGATGAGAAAACACATGTCTAATGTGTACTAATGACTATCGACGTATGTTAGAAAAGTCGTAGGTGGTCGCTGAAGGAGTCTGGATTCGGAATAGATCTGTCTACTGCTTATAGGAAGTAATACAATTTTTGCATGTTAATATTATCCATGGCTTTTCAGTTAGCTGAATGTAGCCTAGTTTATGGAGATTCAACGAATTTAGTGAAATTTATTCTTTTAGATTCTAAAGTATTCATTTTATTTTATCTTGCAGTATTTCTTAGAAGCGCAAATGATTGTTCCGCTTACCTATCCTATTCCCAACTAATTATACTATACCGCATTAAGCATGAATTAAAGCAATATTCCTCTGGAATTCACCCACCCGAAATTCCTTAATAATAAATAGCGAGACCAAAAGCTATACGGCTTATACAGAGCTTAGGTGCATCCAATTTGGCACCTGCAAACTCTCATACAATAGGCGACCCACTTTCAACATTACTGCCAGAATTCGTTCTAAGAGCAGTTAAAAAATATCTGTTGTTTAATGAGGATCGTCCGCTCAGCGGTAAACACACGGGGACGAGAAAATATCGAAACTGTGAAACAAAACACAATTTTCAGACGATGACAACAATGAATTGTAACGCGCCATCGCTTCATTCAATTTTTGATACATTTATTGTTTTATTTTGACGTACAAGGCTGATTCTCTTAGAATAATATTTTATGTTTTAAATTCGTCGCCGCAATGTATACAGGGGCAAATAAAAAAGTGGTCGCAGAGTATTCGGTGGTGCAGAGGTTGGTGCCTGATTGCGTCCGGCTCGTCACAATGCACCATTGTTGAGCACATTTCGAAAAAAGAGAAATATAAAAACAAACACAAAAGCTTTTCCTTGATATAATGAGGACAGAAATAAATGTTATGAAATTTTCCATTTTGTTCAGTTAAGCGTTCTCGTTGTCTTTGTTATCTTTAGGTAGTACGAACGTTGTTTTGTGCATTAAGCACAGGTTTGATGGGGTGGGGCTACTTTCTAAGTAATTTATAGTTTGTAATCTATTGTTTGTTTGTTCAAGGCCCCCAGGTGAGGTAGGGGGTTTCAACAGTATCTCTTCATCGCAAGTGGCCTTGGGCTGCGTGACTTGGACCTCCTTTGTCAGGATGTGTCGCGACACCTACGATATGTTGTCTGTTGGCCTTGATCACCACCGGACGCTAGGTGTTCCATGAGCTCGCCTGTGTATGCAGAGCAATAATATTAACAGTAATAAGTGGTTTATGTTGTTTTTCAATGATTCAAATATAATATAATACAAGCACGGTGTCTAACAAACTGAAATTACAAAAGGATGAAAGGACTCATCAATCAATCAATCAATGGGCCTTTTATCCTGAACTTTTAAAATGTTTCATTGAATTTTTGTGTGTTTTTACAGAAAGTCTTTCAGTTCAGTGTAGCTTTTGACATTAGCCTCGCCTAACATCTTCTATTGCTGTCTATCGTCAGCAACCTTTCACTAGTTGGGACCCGTTGACAACTTTAGCTTATCCTCCCATCGCATCTTTTGTCTTTCTCTATATCTTTTACGGTCTCTAGGGTACCATTGATAATCTTGCTCCAATTTTTTTGGGTACTTCAAAATAAATAACCCGTCCAAGTCCACTTTAGTTGATCCATCTTTACAAGCATAATTGCTACTCTAGTTTTTAATCTTAATGCTCAGACGTGTCATTTTTCCTATTAAGGTGAAACTTGAACAATAACTCGGGAAGAGCTGTTGCGCTTTGAGGAAGGTTTATGACTTACGACTATTTATTCACTTTTTTGTTTAAGTAGTTTGTATGTATTTAGTTTGATATAAATAATTATAATTTGAAAACGTTTATTGCTCCCGCCTGACTCGGTGGTAATAGCCGTCTGATCAATAGCTGAACAAACTGGGTCTGCAGTGTTGTAGTGTTGTTCCGGGGCCGACTCCGAACGCAAACAAAGCACTGGACAACTTTAAGCTCAGCTTTTAATAACTTCCTCGTCGGATGCCGCAGTTAGTCGAGTTTTCGAACAATGAGAGGACGCTTGTTTCCTAACCACGCCGCATCTTTGTTGTTCTAGTCTGCTGGTTTGGACAATGATGAACTATTTTATTTAAGCAGGGGCGGTGATACTGCCGCGATATCATACAGTCGAGTTTTAAGCTCAAGTCTCTCAGTCTGATGTCTATGGACTCCCACAAATACGGGCCGTGCAATAGTTTTTAGTTCATCTAGTTCAATAGAAATATTGCTATTGTTTTGGTTACAGTTGGCACTTGAGACGTTAACAATGTGAAGACATTACCAACAGTCTGTGACCGAGGGCTTCATCATAATATCTATGATTTTGATGGTTTTTTATTGATTGGAACTTTATATGAACGGAAAATTCATTTGATTCTACTATAAAACTATTATGACCAGAGTGATAAATGCGGTGATTTATTTTAAAGGTTTTTCCCATTGAAATTGGAATGAAATTAAACTTTAATTAATACATTATATAAACGAATTTCAGGTCAAATAAAATTTGTTTTTTTTAAATAAAGTTTTAACGTAATGAACGTTCATTATCTAGAATGTGGTATCATGTAGGTTCTGCTACGTAGGTAGGTGAGGTGGAACGAGTAAAGCCGAGGGCTACGCAAATATTGGCCCGGACTCGAGCAATTGATTGGTTACAGAGCCGTCCGCGTCTGACGGGAAAATATTGAAGCGAGCCCCTGTGTTTGGACAGGAGACTTGGTGCTTTCGTGATTTTATAAAAATACCTTTATTTTCTTATGTTATTAACTTTCTCTTGTCTGGTCCTCGACAGTAAGTATTGACTCGTTGTGCGTCATCGCGACCCAGTGCTAGCAATTATTTACTTCGCCTACGAATATGCGTAGGCTTGTTTGAAGTTCAGATAAGAAGTAATCCAAAGTTGCAGTATGATTTTCAGATAAGTAGAGAAGCATTTTAATTAAACTACATAGTAATAAGTGAGCTGCTCGGCTATCCACTCATGATCTAGTAAATACTGAACAAGCGAATGCTTAAGGAGCTCGGCCACTTTTTAGAGGCATTTTACTGTAATAGTGATTATTTTTAAGGTGTTTCGGGCGGTACTTAATAATACTATATATGGGAAGCATACACGAACTTAGACAATACATCCGTCCCTACTCAGTCCCACAACCCGCTTAACGCCAAAACTAGACGCAACAAGTCACAAATATCAACCGAACAAGAATTAAATGTTCACAAGTTTACTCACAAACTTATACCTGCCGGGGAGGTATCCGGGGTGCGAGGGTCTCCGAACAAACCACCTGCGATTCAGTGAACTCATTCCGTGAGGTGTAAATGAATTAGATTTTTTGAAGCCTTATTTTTAAAACAATGTTGTGAAATCTTAATGCTTTTTTTTTGCTTAGATGCGTGGACGAGCTCACAGCCCACCTGGTGTTAAGTGGTTACTGAAGCCCATAGACAACTACAACGTAAATGCGCCGCCCACCTCGAAATATAAGTTCTAAGTCTCAAGTATTATTACAACAGCTGCCCTACTTTTCAAACCGAAACGCATTACTGCTTCACGGCAGAAATAGGCAGGGTTGTAGTACCTACCCGCGCGGACTCACGGAGGTCCTACCACCAGCTATTGTTAAAGTGTAAAATATTGCACATCATGCTATGAGGCTCACATTACTTATGTAACTATTTGGTATGTAGTTTATTAGCGAACAAAGGCAGATAATCTTAAAGTTCACCGAGCACTATCTATGTATGTAGTTACTATGAACATCTCAACGGCACTGATGTCATCAGTCCCGGGACTCGAAGTTGAATGCGATCACACTTCTTAGACTGGAACGCTTCACTGCAGTTATAAGCAACATGGTGGTAGGTACAATACACTTTGCTGGTGAGCTATGAAGTCGTCTGTTAGTTATCTTGACCTTCGTTCTATTATAAATTCTTAAAATATGGTATGCCATTCACACCTTTGAAGTCGTCGTGGCCTAAAGGATAAGACATCCGGTGCATTCGTATGAAGCGATGCACCGGTGTTCGAATCCCGCAGGCGGCTACCAATTTTTCTAATGAAATACGTACTCAACAAATGTTCACGATTGACTTCCACGGTGAAGGAATAACATCGTGTAATAAAAATGAAACCCGCAAAATTATAATTTGCGTAATTACTGGTGATAGGACCTCTTGGGAGTCCACACGGGTAGGTACCACCACCCCGCCTATTTCCGCCGTAAAGCAGTAATGCGTTTCGGTTCGAAGGGTGGGGTAGCCGTTGTAACTATACTGAGACCTTAGAACTTATATCTCGAGGTGGGTGGCGCATTTACGTTGTGGATGTCTATGGGCTCCAGTAACCACTTAGCATCAGGTGGGCTGTGAGCTCGTCCAACCATCTAAGCAATAAAAAAATAAAAAAAACCTTAGAGAAAATTTTGGTTACATACATTCCTTGTTTGGTTTTTTCCTGACGTTATTTCTAGTTGCTACTGGGACCCAAATGAAAATAAATAAATGTTGAATGTAGTGCACAAGTTGGCCCCTTTACGAATCTCACAATCATAGTGGATACACGTTTCTGTGTAGAAAACTCAAGATAAAGGCTCACGCATTGTACTCGGTATCCGTGTGACAAAAGACAAGCTGCGCACAAACAGTGCCGTCTTGTATGGCCATTAAATCAGCAATCTCTTTACATCTACTTAACGTTATCAAAATATAAATTATGTATGTTATATATTTCAATTAGCCTCTAGAACTAATAGACTAATTAAAAAAAAATGGTTCACTTATACATACATAGGTAGCTACGTTAATCTTCTTTCAATTTATAGGGTAGCATGGGTTTGCTATTATGGATATTTATGCTATATTTTTAAGTGCAACAATTATGTGGTACTTATATTGATGTTCCAGGTATTCTATGCTTTGTAAAGGCTTTTGTGCTTTGTAAATTTAATTTGATACTAAAACAGAAAAGCTATTTATATAATCCTTTCTCTGATTGATTTTTGTTTTGAAGTTTATGAAGTTATAGCGTATTTCAAAAATTTTATTTTCTGTGTAGGGAGATTTTTAATTTAAAATATATATTTTTTTACTTCCGGAGGTGGTATTATACTGTTATTTGGTTAACATGGACATCAGTAATGTGACCCACCATGAGACGAGATGTTGAAATGTCAATTGTATGTTTTATTGCTGTAGTAGCATCAGATGATATTACTGCTCTAAGGCAGGCATTTTTTTTTGTTGGTCAGGAGGAAATTGCCGGACTTCCGCCCTTCACCGGGGATGGCGGGCGGGGTATGTCAGAGTTGAACTGACTAAAACCTCCTGTCGCTCAAAAACCAGCATCCAAAACCTCGCATGAGACAGAACTCATGAAAAGGCAAAGGGGATAAAGTGAAGCGTTTAGCGCGGAGCACATCTCTCAAATCACCCTCCCCCTCGGGACGTCGGACCGGCGGTCGTCGGCGCCACGACCACCAGCCCTCTCAGTCGGCAGGCTGTCCAAAGCCCGCCTAGATGGCGCCGGTTAGAGTGAGTTACTCTACGAAATACCCCGCTGGGCCAGAACCAGCGTGGGTCGAGGATAGCCGGCCTTCTATCACCCGGATGCTCTTGCGAAAAACGCGTGCAGGGCAGCTTGCACGTCGTCATCTTAGGCCCCCCTCGCCGGTCCCCTGACTGACATGTGAGGGGGACTTGGGCGACATCCGCCTCCCTGGCCCCCGCTCGACGGCGGCGGGATTGTGCGTCTCTCACGCGCCTCACCGCCTCCTTCTGCGAGATGGTGCACTCGCAGAAGTCGAGCATCGCCTTCCACGACTCGTCGTCGCCGAGAATCGATGCCACAACACTCGGCAACGACAAGTCGTTTCCTATTTTTGCGACGAGAACACGGCGCCACCCCTCCCATGTGGGGCAGGCGACGAGCGTATGCTCTGCCACGTCCAAGTCGCAACCACAATGGTGGCACTCTGCCGTCGGCTCGGCTCCGATCCGGTGCAGGAACTAACCGAAACAACCATGCCCAGTGAGCACCTGCGTGAGCCGGAAGGTGAGGCGTCCTCTGTCACGATTCACCCAATCCACAAGGACTGGGCTAATCGCTTCGACGGTCCTACGACCAGCCGAAGGATCAGCCAGCCGTCTGGACCATGACTCCAGCACGGACCGCCGAGATTGGGCCCTCCGCGCTCTGACCACACTGGGGCTGGGACGCGCCACGCCCCGGGCACGAAGGTCAGCCCGCCACTGATAGTCAGCCGCGAGCGCCTCTGCTTCCAGAACCCAAGGCGGCGTCCCAGCCAGTATACACGCCGTTTTGGCAGGCATAGGTTGATGACGGTCCTGCCTGCCCACAATATTCGTAGCCGGTTTCGTGGCCCACATACATTGACGAGAGGTGTTGTGGGTGCATAACGCACTCTCGGCGACACTCAGCCCTTCTCGCAAAGGGCACATACCACACAGAGTAACTGTAATGATAGGTAAATGAAAGCATTGTGTATGGTCCCGACACTTTTTTTATTCAATGCACGTTTAAAAATTTGGTAAATCCTGACGCCTTAAAGTCTGTCAATTGACACACACGAATCCAATCGGAGCTCTCATGAGAAATGAGGTTATCTTAAAATGTCACTGGACTGACGGACAAAAAAGTGAAAAATCATAAAATTAAAAATAGAAAAACTATGTAATCAAGCTTGAAGTTGCTGAGACGTGTTAACGATTATGATACAACTGTGTAAGCCCTAATAGGGCACTATACTATCTGAAATTTTTCCATTTCCATGAAGTTTATTCGAATTTTCTCGAAGATCACCCCCTTGAACAAGTGCAGTTCGGTCCCAACTTCCTGCGGAGTGTATTACACCAGACCGTGGGAGCAGACCGAGGTGAGTATCACTTGTTTAATTGGCGTGTTTTTTAACGTGCTTTATTTTGAGAATTTCAAATATTTTTCTCCCTTATGTACTTACTGATCGTACACATTGTATATCAAAGACGGACCACAATACTTTTTTATAGTTTTTTGATATTTCCAAAGAATGATACTTGTGATGAACGGTTCTTAAAACCGGGCACGTTACATCACTACAACAGAGTTAACTTCGAATAATGACCACGTAACTGTAGGACCCAAAACACTTTACGACTCAGAAAGTCGGACGTTCTAAAATGACAACTAACGCACAGGTTTTGTTGTTGAGCGTCGGAAGAAATCACACCACAACTAAAGTTGTCCTTTATTTGAAGGATTTCACGATGGGCGGTAGGCAGCGGCTTGGCTCTGCCCTCGGCATTGCTGAAGTCCATGGGCGACGGTAACCACTCACCATCAGGTGGGCCGTATGCTCGTCTGCCTACAAAGGCAATAAAAAAATGGGCCGATGAGCTCTACCTTGTTAGCAGTGGTCCTGTACTACTATTACTGATATTGAAGTCTATTATGCCATGAGCGACGCTAACCTTAGATCCTATAGTTCATCTATTAAATAAGTAAAACTATCCACATTTTCAAGAATGGAAGTCGTTTAACTGTTTTCATCTGCACTAGCGCCACTAGTGTGTGTGGTCTCACGCATTCCAAGTTCCACATACATTACGACCCAGAGCCGAGTCCCGACAGTGTTGCTTTGTACTTTGTTGTGTCTTGCCGTAGAAAATGATATCACTATATACAATAGACGGATGTGTGGAGTACGTGTGTGTCAAAGTAGGAGTACAAATGTCTTATGATTCGGGTAATTTATTTTAATATTTTACTCCAGCAAGTTTATTTTTCTCTTGACCACTAGGTGACGTTGGTAAAAGACTGGGTAACGGATGGTAAACACAAATGATGTGTGTAGTATTTTAACTGACGTTTTATACAGCTTCGCAAACTGGAAAACTGAAATGCGAGCTCATGAACTCGTGCCTATCCTCCGAACTATCAGAGATGGGAATTTCACTCCAATAAGAGCTTGTCGCTCGATGACGTCATCGCCCTATATTTGATACCTTATAATATTTCCGCCGACGGGGCCTCGGATTTTCGCTGCCTGTCAGTTACGATCAGCCATTGAGTTATGGGTTTCACATTTACACTATTCTTTTGATGGAATTCGTTCGGAATGATCTCTGTTGTACTCGGTTGTAATATGAAACGGTTGAGCAATCAAGACTTCTCAGCTTACAACATAAACACGTACAAAAGGCATAAAATATATGTCTGTAATAATTGTGATGGTGCATTATTTTTAAGTACAAGTAATAAAGCGTATCTATCTGTCTATAATTATATCTGTCTCTCTATCTATCTATCTATAGGCGGTTCGAATTAAGTTTAGTTACAGAGTTATAGTCCTGGTTTGTTGAATATACTTCTTAATTCAATTTCTCTGCTGCCCTGATTTCCCTGTACTTTTACGGAAGCTGAGGCCTGCTTTTAATTCATATGAGCGTACACCTAATCTCGACTATGTCTACCGACATTGAAGTGTATTTTGGACTGAATATGATTGTGGGAGGCTTTTTTCAGTATTATTAACTTCGAGAGGTCTATGTGCCCTTGTAACCGCTAGCCTCATTCTTTTCGGCGGGCCTGATGGTGAGTCAATTCCAGACCAACAGTCAAGCCGCTTCTTACCCCTGAAGATCCTCTTCCAAAGTCCTCGTCTGTGAGTACAGTGCAGTGTAATGAAATAAAAATTAGTCATCAATATTATAGCATCGATCACAAATTCTATCACCGGCGTGTTACTGTAATGCACTTCTTATTAGCGAGGAAATGTCTCTGCCAATCGAATTACTATTGCCTATGATGCACCAAGATACCCGAGTATAAAGCATTATACTCATAACATTATGATCTCAACCACTACATCGTGTTTGTATTGCATTTCTGGTACACCTCCTCAGTAATACTTGAGCCTGCTGCAGTACCTTGTCCTTTAAGCTGACAGGTTCTGGAATGAACGCGAACTAGGGAATTAATAGTTTTATGAAATATAAATATAAACTCGTTATGCAAAAAAGTCTACAAGAGCCCTTTGAAATTACGACATCATATCTAGCCTATGTGGATTTTGTGGGATTGCAATTCAAAATACGAAATCATTTCCTCATCAGGAATGTTCAGTATGTGAACCCCGCAATAACATACTCATATTATCTGCCGGTACATGTAAGCTATCATTTGGCAGAGCGCGAAGCGATAGCATTCATCAAACAATGAATTGTTGCAATTTTCTTGGGTTCTTCATCAAATCCGTTTTAAATAAACATGATATCCTTAGAAATATTGAACTCTTTCATAGAACTGAACCCAATCTATCTTTATTGTAATGAAAGGTCAGCTTCAATCTCGTACAGACCGCGCCACGACGACTCCTTCTGTGCTGATAAATGAAATCGAAATAAAACAACAGAGATTTCCAATTTACTCGAAGTGAAAAAACCGTAGAAATATTAAAGAAGTTTTGCATAATTTCGCTATAAAGTTGAAAGAGGGTGAGTGTTTGTCGCTTAAATGGTTGTATTTTAGTGTCAGGAGCCAGCGGAGGTGCGCGGAATTGGGTTCCAACAAGAAACATTACTGTGAATATTATTGTACGCGTTATCTATATATTAATACGTGAAGCAAAAACTTTCCTTATTGCTGAGTCTCTGGTCAAATTGAGAATAGATTAAAATTAAATATTGTTTGTGCTTATTAATATTTGTCTAAATTGTAGTCTTGGCGAAATCTGTGATTATAGAAGTATAATAGTCTTTGACAATAGAATCATAATATTGTACAAACTTATAATTTCAATTAATTATAGTCGAATTTCGACTACTGCGGGACCACTAGTAGATTATAATATGACGGAGAATACATAATATATCTTGGCGTAGTGTCATCGTGGTACAGTATGATAACCTTGAGTTGGAACTTTAAAAATTCATTGTAATCAATTTGGATATTTAATTACTTATTACATTTATTATTACAGCTTATTAACGGATATACTATTATAAGTATTACGGTATTCAATATTCAATTACTTATTATTTATTTATGAATAATTTTTAATTAAAAAAAATTAAAAAAATATGTTTAAATACATTTATGTTAAGTAAAGTATTTGAATAATATCAGTTGTCACATTATCCATACTTGCTCACGCTTTAAGGTGTAAAGTAAGATAACAAGATTAATTGTATTCGTCCTTAGCATGATGAAAGTTTTTGCGAGCTTTCTTGTATTCTGTAACTATCGTTTCTCTCTCAATCTTCATGGATTCTCTCCATAACAAAAAGTTTAAATTTGAATTCGTTCAAAAATTCTATTTCGATTTTAAGAACAAAATTAGGTACCTACAAATTGCAGATGTACACTGGACGGAACATTAAATTAGTTTTGCTCAGTCATACTCGTACAATAATAGTCAATGACATTTAGGTCCGTATTGAATTTCCATATGAACGGATTCGCGTTACGTATCAGCGACTCTGTCCGACTTCACTTAATTAACTGCGAAATTACATTCGGCTTGTAAACACGAACCATGTTTCACGTAGCAAATTATATTTTTTATTTCTGTGAATATTTTGTACCGGGATATCATCTCGAATACACACACACTCACACACTTCTGAACATGGCGAGTGAGGACGATTTTGAGCTCTGCGAAGATTATCCAGCCGAATCTATCGAGCTTGTCATATTCATCAAAACTTGAGAACATATTGGCTTACGTTGACTCTTGAGGCATGCGTGACCCACATATCTATAAGTCACTAAATATTCTATGAAAATATCATTTCTAAAGAAAGAAGTTTTGTCCCGAAACCTGTACCCAATTACGGCGCAAGTTACATCATAGAAATTATTTTCCTTCAGGAAAACATCCCGACAAATTGAAATCGTATTTTGACAGGTGACAGTGCTACCTAAGGTCACGTGTACGAGACACGCACCGATTCCATTTTATATTTCTATCTCTCACGTGGACAGCCTCGTAGGGCACATGTCCATCGGCGACAGAAGCAGAAGGCGGGTACATATGTCACTGTAGTATCTGTATACGGGACTGTATGACACACATAATATGTGTACCAAGAGTACGATCAATTAGTCGCTCGCAGAAAAAATTGTGAAAAATAAATGAATATAAAAGATCAATAGCTGGACTGTAAAAACGGTAGGTACCTACATAGTGCTGTGATTGCTAGAACATACAATTTCGGACACATAGTGATACATTGCTGGTTATAAACAGCGTCGTTGTGCGTGAAAGGTATGCAAGGTAACATGTGCCTACGGACATTGTGATATATATTTTGAAGCTACTTGCTTCGAGTGTCAATAACCGAGCGTTTCTACTTTGAACCCTAGTTCTCAGGAATTTGTACACTTCGTCACTGCCGGAATCTTAGACAATGTCCTTCAATCTACGGATGAAATTACGGGTTCGCTGCGGTAATCCTCACGACCACATTTATTACCACACTATACTTATTATCGCTCTCGTTTTTTCGGAATAGGTTCCGAAGTTTTCATGTTTTCAAGAATAACTTTCTAAGATTCCGGTTTGAGTTCCGGCGGAAGAGTCGTTATAAATTTCAATTGAGACTTCAACTTTAAGTCTCAAGATGTGCCGCATCCAGGCAGCAATGAGTAGGTACGTGCTCCGTTACATACTTGACCAGGAGGACTCGGTCAGCCATCGTAACAGTATAATAAAATCAAAAGAACTTGTATGGCGGTGTTGACATTACAGTGCTTAGACACAAGTATCGAAATAGTTCGTTCGGTGGAGCCCGTCTGTGTATTTACTTCTCAATCGTCCAATCAACTATTGTTTGAATACCGACTATTTGTGCTGCTTATTTTTTTTATTGCTTAGGTGGTTGGACGTGCTCACAGCCCATCTGGTGTTAAGTGGTTACTGGAGCCCAGAGACATCTATGACGTAAATGCACCACCACCTTGAGATATAAGTTCTAAGGTCTCAAGTATGATTACAACGGCTGCCCCATCCTTCAAACCGAAACGCATTACTGCTTCACGGCAGAAATAGGTAGGGCGGTGGTAACTACCCGTGCGGACTCACAAGAGGTCCTACCAGTACTAGTAAGCACAGTAGTGCTTTCTACGTGTATAATTTTTCAATAAAAAAGCGAACAATGTACCATGACATGGGGTAAATTGGGATCCTGGGGTAAATTGGGACAAACCTGCGGAAGATTCTCAAAGTACCTGTAGCACGGAATCTACCTAATTTTGTTTATGTTAATATTTATCAATGTATAGAAGAAAAACCAAGTTAACTATGGAAGTACTAAATATGAGTTAAGTTGGTCCCAAAAATTCGTCAAATTAAATTGAAAATAGTGGTTGAAAAGTGCGTTTTGAAACAGCTTAAAGAACTTTTAAAAAAAGTAATATTATCGTTGTTTTTTCAATAAGATCACAGTTTATATAAGTTTTTAATACACCTGGAAATACCACAACAAACGGTAAGTTGCAATATTCTTATTTTAAATACAATATTTCGACAAAATAAAAAATGTATATTTTTTCCTTTCTTTTTGGGGAAAATTGGGACGTATGTAGGGTAATTGGGAACGAGACTGGAAAAATTAGGGACGAGAAAACACAAAATTGGAACGCCAAAAGACAAAATAGGGATGGCTTGTTAGGGTTGTCACTGATATCTTATAATAGATTTTTTAGCCTATACTATCACTTAATTGCGTGATGTAAAGAAGGTTAATGTGTTTATCAGTTAGTTTATGTAAGTATTATAGGTAAAAGAAAAGTATATATATAATTACTTTTTTTTCGCGACATTTACCTTGTAATATCTGCCCGGTCGTATGTTCTTTATAGCAATAAAAAAAATTAAAAGTTAAAAGAACTCAAACGAATCAAAACTTTTGTTATTTCAGAATCTATTCACGCGTCGAATCATGATTTTGTTAACATTCAAAACGCACACACAAATAAAAACAGGCCTCAGATTTTAAATGTAACATTAATTAAAAATCCGAGATATCCAATTATGAGTGAGTGAATTAATTGAGTTTAGTTATTTAGCTTAGAAAGAATTTCTTTTATTTTTGTTATTATTGGCAGTAATCAGATAAAGCTGTTTTTTTATCTTATTCACCTGATATCTTACTCTTGCTCAAAGATTATTTTGAAAATGTTGATTAAATAAAATTGTATTATTGCATTTCCAGTCCTTTTGTTTTCTATTTTTTATTCTATTTTATGATTTTGTTTCAGAGTTGTGATTTTTAAGGAAATTAAATAATAATTTTCTAAAATATAACATGCACATACTTTTTTTGATCATTGTATTGTTGATTATCATTCACGTCACATCGCTTCGGAATAGAAACCAGCTTAATTTACACTATGTTGTGTATTGTGCTTAAATTATGGATTGTGTAAAATTATGGATTTCGGTCCATATAAATAATTATATGGCACCTACCTATATATCGCAGTACTGCGAGTTGACAACCCTTACAAATATCCCAATTTAACCCTTAACCGTCTCAATTTACCCCGGACGCTGGGTAAATTGGGACGGCCATTATATTACCGATTATTTCTTTAAAATGAATAATTAAAATAATGTAACGGTTTTTATCACCTAGGTACGTTCAAGACTCAACTTATTTTTTTGGTTGAGCAGTGACTATTTAATTGGAACTATTTTAAAATTCAATCTGAAGGTCGATTTTGTCCCTATTTACCCCATTGTACGGTACACACCCAGACAGAAGCGTCTAAACGGAGACTGTCACACGCGCCGCATAACATATTAACGCAATGACGTGACTCCTAGACTTAATAAAACTTCACACTGTGTAGGTGACACGCGCAGCCTTCGGGACTTACAAAGAAAATTGAACTTTTCTTAACTAAGAATACGATACGAAATTGTTTGTTTAGAATATATATGGAATATTAAAGCTGGAGCTACATTAGGGTAAGCGATGGTTACGTTCGCACATTGTACTTCATGCGACGAATATTTGTTTAGAATGACATTCGATTTTTTGATAATGAAGCGAGAATTTTATGTATATAAAATCCAAATATAAAACTTCTGGATGGTGTTGGGGTGTGCGGTATGAACAACACGATGACGTAGACGAGCTGACGAGTACCTTATTACATTACATTACATTATTACGTTCGACTCGTAGGCGAATTTATATATCTTATGAACCGTCGCAGAAAACATGTATTACAAAAAGATCTAACGAAATTCCTAATTTCAATTCGGTTCGTTTATTTTACCTTGATTTTTTTTCTTCTTAGTCGTACACTCTTGACAGAGTGGTCGTGGTCATGTCACAGTCGAATCCTGCGACACCGATGCTCTCGCGATACGACGCCATGTGACACGGTATTTCGCTGATTGAGAGCAATCGTTTATGTTGGATTGAGTCACAGATTTTATGAGGTCGGTCCATCGTGTTGGAGATCGTGCGCGAGATCTTTTAGACCCTGCCGAGATCTGCTAGACCCTGATTTAGTTAGAGCCAATTTTAAATAAAAAATTTTATTGCTTAGATGGGTGGACGAGCTCACAGCCCACCTGGTGTTAAGTGGTTACTGGAGCCCATAGACATCTACAACGTAAATGCGCCACCCACCTTTAGATATAAGTTCTAAGATCTCAAGTATAGTTACAACGGCTGCCCTACCCGGCAAACCGAAACGTATTACTGCTTCACGGCAGAAATAGGCAGGGTGGTGGTACCTACCCGCGTGGAATCACAAGAGGTCCTACCACCAGTGTGTTTCACATCGTCATCAGCATCCATCATATAACCAATTCTAGTAACTTGATAGATCGTGTACATGTAGCTGGCTTAAGACTAAGAAATCTTGTTGCTGAAGGGTTTAATTTAGTCATGAATGTTGAAGTCGCGTCAAATACTTTTCTTGAGTTCGTAAACATTGCTGTTGAGCATGAGTTTAGTGGAGAAAATCACGTTTGTTCATTTACAAATTGCTTATGTTAAGAAAATTGAACATTTAAAAGTTTGTATTCAATTTAAAATTCAAAAGGGACGGTGTATTTAGCGATGTGGCTGTACCGGTGTTCAAGCCACGCAGACAAGCGCTCACTTTTTTAAGAAAATACGTACCTTAAATGTACTACGTGTTCACGAACAAGTTTCGCGGTGAAGCAATAACGCTCTGCGGAACGTGATAATTTTATAAATTTAAGTAATTACTGTTCTTAGGAAAGTATGTACCTCCATCCTGCCTGTTTCTGTTACGATGCAGTCTCGGGGTCCAGTTCGAAGAATGAAATTGTTTATATCATTAAATATAGTACATTTGAGACTAAAATCTTCTTCATAGGCGAACCTGGAACCTGGAAGTCAAGGTACAGGCGAACCTGGACTCTCACCTAAGCTCTCTTTTAAATGTTACGGGCTGGGACTGTGGAAGCAGTGTAGGTATTAGTAGCGGGGTTACGATAGAAAATATTTAATATAGATACTTTTTACTGGTGGTAGGACCTTTTGTGAGTCCGCAAGGGTAGGTTCACCACCCTGCCTATTTCTGCCGTAAAGCAGTAATGCGTTTCGGCTTGAAGGGTGGGGCAGCCGTTGTAACTATACTTGAGACCTTAGAACTTATATCTCAAGATGGGTGGCGCATTTACGTTGTAGATGTCTATGGGCTCCAGTGACCACTTAACACCAGGTGGGCAGTGAGCTCGTCCACCCATCTAAGCAATACTTATAGAATAGAGAATAGCTACTACGGCTGGATAAGGGGAAGATATATTGTTTATTTATTTATTTATTTTTGTTTTATTCTATCAGTTTTTAAATTTTGCTGCACGAGTTGTTAAGTTTGAAGAACTACTTAGGTTACTCAATCATCTAAGATAGATAAAGAAAATCACGAGACCGTGACGTGCAATTGAATTTAGCAACCCACCTATGGTATATATAACCATAAAAATATGATATAACACCTAAATATAACCAACCTAGTAATTCTTCAGTTCAAAAGCTAGAAAATCGAAGTCAAAGATTGATAGAGTCGTTAACACAATCGTAGGATATTGGCACTTAACTTTTCCCTCACTCGATCGGTAGAGTTGTAGAGTCGACCTCGATATAGCCTCGTTAATTAATCCCGCCGATTCTGTGTAATCGACCGTTTTGTGTCGCACTCGATGGATTTATTAATGCTGTTCTTTTGTTGTTATTGATTGTCGTCGAGGGGCAGACTTGCTCAATGCAACACTCACTCATTCGCATTCAGGCTCACTTGGCGTTCAGTAAATATTAAAGTCAAATAGGTAGGATCTCATGTGAGTTTGCGCGGGTAGGTACCACCACCCTGCCTTTTTCTGCCATGAAGCAAAAAATGCGCTTCGGTTTGACGGGTGGGGCAGCCGTAGTAACTATACTGAGACTTAGAGCTCATATCTCAAGGTAGGTGGCGGCATTTACGTTGTAGATGTCTATGGGCTTCGGTAACCACTTAACACCAGGTGGACTGTGAGCTCGTCCACGCATATATGCAATAAAAAAAACATTATTATTAGCATATTGCTGATTACCACTAAATTTCGACTGTTGGTATCGTGTTAAAGATATATTTGAATAACCTGAGGTGTTTCAAAAACATTGTAAAATTGGATTCACGAGTATGACAATCTCGAGCCTCCTCGGTGCGGGTTGGCGCTGGCATTATCACTAGAGGTAGCCAACGCGTTGAACACCCCTACCCCGGTCCATGAATCGGCACTATTGGAGTAATACGGAGTGCTCTCCTACTGCTGCCGATTGATCGACTCCTGCCTGGAGGGTAAGTCGGTCGCTTGCACAGTATGCATTAACCAAATTTAACACCTTAGTCCACTTCTTGAAGCCCTAATTCAAGTAGAGCTACTTGCATGCATGGGACTCACTCGAATGCCATGGCTTATGGAACGGATACTTCACAACTCCTCAACTGTACCTTTAAAACAGAGATGCATGATAGTTATAGCACAATCTATGAGTAAGCAATTGGTAGCGATTAACTTAAGTCGTTGCTTGTTCTATTTTCTGAAAGCTTTTTGCTCGAACTATTTGCAGAAAGCTCGTCCGTTTTAATAATTCGTTCGTTTAAAACACAGTTCCCGGTATAGAGAGTTTCAATTTATTTAAAACATTTCTCGTCCTTGTTATTTCGTGATGGCAACAGCGTTATTTTACCGCTTCAAGGCACTGTTAACTGATTTAACTCTCCCACCTCCCTATTTATACTTTGTTACAAGATGGTAATTCTACCATCTTAGGTCTCATGTGCTGTAATAAGTATGTGCAATAGTATTTCGATCCGGAATGCACGTAGAATCATCCACCGCTGACATAATAAGTTCCTTGAATTGTGAATAAAATCACTTGGCAATTGTGTGAGTGCTGAAATTTACTAAGGCTCTTTTATGATTCGAATTCTAAGCATCAGATTCCGCCATCGCAATACATCACGCGATCACCTACCTCCTTGCATAGTGGTCGTAGTGTCTATCGGCAAAATGGAGGAAGTCATGCAAACTCGCAATATGCTTTCCAATCTCCAGTTATCACTAACAGCATGGTTGTCCGGCGAAAGCAAATTAATAAAAAAAAAAATGGTGGTCAACTTTATCACGTTTGCTTGTCATATGGTGGAGAAAATCTAGACTAGGAAAGTACCCGCGACACATTGTTTTATGTTAGTAATTTCGTGACTGAGATACGAACTGAAAATCAGTTTACAACATTACGTTTGGCATGGCATAGAAACCAATATAACCACGCTAAGTCACGTGCTCATCTTCCAGTTAGCTAATAAAAACCTTCTATCTGATTCGAGACCCCACAAATTGAAGTCAAAACTGAAAATGTAATGGCCGCCAAGTTTTAAAAGCTGCTAGCGTTTTGCTAATGGCAGTTCCGAACAATGATGATGATTACGAGAAATCGAGCTCTAAATGCGCCATTAACTGTCATTTGTAATGGAGTTAGCAATCATCCACGATGATAATGAGCGACCATGAACTAAAGAAACGAGGTGTGCTTAGTGAACGTGCGAATAAAAACAATTTTATTATACCCACAACATTATTACAAGTTTTCAGCAGTGAACATAAGCGGTTGTATTTACCTATTATTACTAATTATAATTCATAGTTGTAGTAGCGGACAAATATTGCATGTGTCTTTATACTCCACGCGTCACGTACAGATAACAATTTGTTTTCTCAATAGGTCTAATCTAAATCTATATTTATAAAAATGAATTGCTGTTCGTTAGTCTCGCTAAAACTCGAGAACGGCTGGACCTATTTGGCTAGTTTTGGTCTTGAATTATTCGTGGAAGTCCAGAGAAGGTTTAAAAGGTGAAAAAATATGAAAATACTTGGAATTATATAAAAACAAACAATTTTGTTTTTCCTTAGATTTGTGTCCTCTTGATGTGTCTTTTATTTATCGATTGAGGCACTACGAAGTCTGCCGGGTCAGCTAGTGTGTGTGTCACTTATAGAAGTTTCACCAGTGCTCAAAATTGGTTAATTATTATGAAAAAATTATTTGATTGTTAACTTTGTTTCACCTTGAACAAGATTGACAAATCTTTCTGGTGCATCTCTGGTCTTCTATGCTCATGTTTCAATAATTACTGATGCAGATAATACATAAATAGCGATTGTGTACTCTTTAAGCGCTGCATTGTTTTGCGGCGGACTGTACATACGCGACGACGACATTAACACAATCACGTCGACCGCGATCTGATTAGTCAAATATTTTAATAACAATATCATGTATTCATAAGGAACATTTCAATAATTTTGAAAAGTATATTATTCTTGTGTAAAGATTAAATACTATTTGCAAATAAATAATAAAAAAAACTTTGAGGTCGTCTTGGTCTAAAGGTTAACGTCCGGTGCATTCGTATTGAGCGATACGACAGTACCGGTGTTCGAATCCTCCAGACAGGTATCAGTTTTCCTAATGAAATATGTAGTTATGAGTAATACATGTCCATGAACAATCAAATGGCAAACGAACCACTGTGACCGAATAACCTTACTACATGTAGTACATAATGTAATTATAAACAGTAGACTCCGGTGTATATATCCGGGGTATATGTGTACTGAAGCAAAGTCATTAAAATAGAAAGAGGGTAATCTTAAAAAGAGAAATGGAAAATTATCGAGACCTTTTTATAAATTACTCAACCTTTGGATATCACAACGCTATACCGTCCGTCATACGCCTAAAGACTTTAATTTTTAGAATTTATATTAAAAATGCAAATAAAACTTTAAGTCTAAAAAGCGTGTTAAAAGTTTATATAATTTTTAATATCCTGGTCGGATTATTAGACCAAAGTAATAAAATCATTAAATTAAATACATTGTCACCGGTGTTTGATATATGTATGTGAAAAGTTTCACGTTAATCGGACTTCTAGGCGTTTGTTCAAATTTCATTGAAAGATTCCGTCACATACGCACATATTTATATCACATATTTCGCACATATCACATATTTCGATAAATATTATAGTTTAGCTAATAAAAGTATATGTATTAATAACACTGTTTCCCCTTGTCAAAGAGGAAAATCAGAGGTCGCTCGGTGCTGGGAGCAGACGGGACCCTGGTATAAATCTGATGTTCCACTGGACTCATGTGTTCTAACAGCTCTTAACTATATCTGTACTAATATTATAAAGCGGAAGAGTTTGTTTGTTTGAACGCGCTAATCTCAGGAACTACTGGTCCGATTTGAAAAATTCTTTCAGTATTAAATAGCCCCTTTATTGAGGAAGGCTATAGGCTATATAGCATCACGGTAAGACCAATACAAGTGGAGCACCAATAAATAATGTTTTAATATAGGGGTTTCAATAGCTTCCTTAACATTCTATAATTCAAAAATATTTTCACTTTACGTAGACGTAAATGAAGTGGGGGGTAAAATTCAGCGTTATGCCGAAGTAACTATTCCACGCGGATGGAGTCGCGGGCAAAAGCTTGTCTCTAATAATATGACAAACAGGAATGAAATATTTTCTCCATTTATACAGAGTATAATATGCTTAACAGAGATAGTTCATAGAAGTGTGTTATTGTGTGGTGAGGCTCAGTGATAACGCATTGTAGGTTTAGTTTCAATTGTAGTAGTTAAGGAGCCGCCCGTTATTGTTCACATGTAGCCACAGTTTTATGTCATACCAGAAGTGTTACATCTAACCTGACACCTCGTAATTATGGTCGATGGCGTTTATATCTTCAAGCGTTTGAAGGTGAAGCAAGTGTAACAAATTATTTAATGGAATTGAGACTTTTTTATTGCTTGGATGGGTATACGAGCTCACAGCCCACCTGCTGTTAAGTGGTTACTGGAGCCCATAGACATCTACAACGTAAATGCGCTACCCACCCTGAGATACAAGTTCCAAGGTCTCAGTACAGTTAAAACGGCTGCCCCACCCTTCAAACCGAAACGCATTACTGCTCCACGGCAGAAATAGACAGGGTGGTGGTACCTACCAGTGCGGACTCACAAGAGGTCCCACCACCAGTAATTACGCTAATTATAATTTTGCGGGTTCGATTTTTATTACACGATGTTATCCTTCACCATGGAAGTCAATCGTAAGCATTTGCTAAGTACATATTACATTAGAAAAATTGGTACCCGCCTGGGATTTGTACACCGTTGCATCGCTCGATATGAATGCACCGGACGTCTTATCCTTTAGGCCACGACGACAGAGCGGGACCCGCGGTAACCAATCAGCACTAAGTGCAAGGTGAGGTGTTTGGCATATATTTTTAATAGTATGGGTAGATAGATAGGCTTGAAGAGCTTAGTGATTGAGCGAGGTCACGGGTCCAGCTGAGGACTTATGCCGATCGGAATCCAATCGACATTACAATCAACCTTGAGAAGCGTATAACTGCTTGGCCCCAAAAATAGGTAATATGAAAGCACCTTCCTATGCGAGCTTACAATACGCCTTATTAACCGTAAATATCTGGTCCAATAAAATTGTTTTAGAAGTATCACACATAATTGTTACATATTAAGATAACTGTTTTACACTACTCTGTGTACAAGAGACAGGTACAAAAGGCCCGTAGCACAAAACTTATTAAATTTCCAAGAGCCGAGGTAGACTGCGCCCGCGGCAACAACAGATTTATTGCTTAACGTCAGACTTTAAAAAAAAATGCCGTCGTTTCTGAAGTTGAAATTATTTATTTACCACTTACCGCCTCTAGTACCCGCAATCTGTTTGCGCTGGTTTGATATTAGATACCTAAATGTCTATTTTCTTTTATTTTTTGACTCATGAATCCTGCTTGTTGTGACAACGGCTACGAGAAATGTTGACTTAATAGCTTATTCAAAATGCATGTAATCTAAATGTAATCGTCTGTGGCTTTATGCCAGGTGAAATGCCGACGTGTTCATATCGAATGATACACCTTTGTTGGACACAAAACAGAACGGAAACCAATTCAAAATATTGTACCTAGCGACGCCAACGAATTCTACCATGGGTCAATACGCTATGGCAGTATTTGAGGTTTTGACTTAAAGTGTTTTATTTTTATTTTTTTATTGCTTAGATGGGTGGACGAGCTCACAGCCCACCTGGTGTTAAGTGGTTACTGGAGCCCATAGACATCCACAACGTAAATGCGCCACCCACCTTGAGATACAAGTTCTAAGGTCTCAAGTATAGTTACAACGGCTGCCCCACCCTTCAAACCGAAACGCATTACTGCTTCACGGCAGAAATAGGCAGGGTGGTGGCACCTACCCGTGCGGACACACAAAACGCCATACCATAGACTTGAAATCGGTAACATCATAAATCATTTTCCAAACAAGCATTTAGCTTACCAGTATTGGAATTCTCTACTCCTTTACCAAATGGAAAGAAACCAGCTATGTAGACGTCGGTTCTTCGGTTAAGTATCGCGTCCAGGTTCGGCTTCTGAGGTACACCTCGACATACCGCCACCACAGCCAGCAATATGAGAAGCATCTTCATCTCAGGTAAATCACTGTAGAAAATACAAGTGTTTCAATTCATAAATAGTTAACGAGCGAGGACAAAATACGGTTACGGAACCTCAACCTTGAGACATGAGGTCGATATCTCAAATTTACTGTATGACTAGCGCTTACTCGCGGCTTCTTTAAAGTTAGTAACGGGAATAGTATAAGGGGGTGGGGTGTCAATGGTACGAGGGAAGGTATGGTACGTTTAGTTCGAAGGTACTACTCTCTATGTCACTTTCGCATCTCTAATTACGCCGTTATCTAATTGATGACGGCTCCAGCCTCTAACCCGGTACACATGATGGCGTGTCTCTAAGTAGTTCTTTTTCAAGTGGAAATAATAAAAACATATTTGTCTAAGTCCAGTCGCGAATCTTCTACTCATAGGCAATCAAGTTCAAGCTAACAAAGCTGCGTTTCAAACACTTTTGCCAATGACAATAACAAAACAACAACAATTTTTTTTTTTTTTTATTGCTTAGATGGGTGGACGAGCTCACAGCCCACCTGGTGTTAAGTGGTTACTGGAGCCCATAGACATCCACAACGTAAATGCGCCACCCACCTTGAGATACAAGTTCTAAGGTCTCAAGTATAGTTACAACGGCTGCCCCACCCTTCAAACCGAAACGCATTACTGCTTCACGGCAGAAATAGGCAGGGTGGTGGTACCCACCCGCGCGGACTCACAAGAGGTCCTACCACCAGTAATTACGCAAATTAGAATTTTGCGGGTTTCATTTTTATTACACGATGTTATTCCTTCACCGTGGAAGTCAATCGTGAACATTTGTTGAGTACGTATTTCATTAGAAAAATTGGTACCCGCCTGCGGGATTCGAACACCGGTGCGTCGCTCAACACGAATGCACCGGACGTCTTATCCGTTAGGCCACGACGACGTCTGGCTAGCTGTCAAGGCTAGCGGGCAGCTCTCACGTGCCTCGCTTACTGATCAGCACCGGACGAGTCTTGGACTTATCTGGTCCTGTACCTACAGCGATAAAAAAGTCAGTATTTTTTACATCGATTCAAATTTAACATAAACACATATTTATTGTTAACAAATCAATCATATTTTCTCTCTCCTTTCACATTTAACACAATTTTCTAGAGAAAGGAAATAATTTATTATCATTTATTTATGAATGATTGACGTTCCGCTTGATTCGAATTGATCGAATGAAATTGTGAAAAATGATGTCTGTTCCAGACGTTTCTCGCGGCTCCCAACACGAATCGTATCGTTGATACTTACACGTGAGGACTGCAACAAATCTGATCAGGATCATTCGTGATGAAGTTCTTTGTTTCATTGAAATACGATATATTAGAAATAATAAACAGTATATAATAAAAAAAACAAAAACAGAATTAATATTTTATCGAAAAATTTACTTCGTTTGGAGACTAATAGTAAGGCTACAGATCTGTGACTGGACACGGACCACGTGGGTTCTCTTGTACTAGTTGAAGCTTAGATCCATCAATCTCGATCGAAGCTTAGACTTCAGGATTTTTTTTACTAGTTGGGCAGTGGGAGTTCGGATAGACTATCATTTAAAAAATTTTTATTGCTCTAGTAAGCAGACATAATACGGCCCACCTGGTGGTAAGTGATAGATTCTGCGAAGCACTGCTTTTGCTAGGGTCAGTGTTAGCATCACTCCTGGTTTGAGCCCCGTCAGCTCACCTACACGTCCAGTAGAAGCTGAAAATATAGTCTCTCAATGCTATCAGCATAGGTAGGAAAGAAAAGCTCTGCACCCATTTGAGCGGATGCGTCTTGGTATACGGACCACTGTCTTTCGACAGTCAGTACTGCACAGTATGGGATGTGGAACGTTGTCTTTGACGATTAGTTCTGTCCCTATTGCGGTGGGCGCACGGAACTCTGTCCGTGACAGATAGTACTGCGCTATGTGACCGTTATCTTTCACGATTGTCATTTAATTAGTTCTGTCCCCATTTTTATAGTTATTTGAAATACTGGGTTACGATCAGTGAATATTTAATTAATAATAATAATATATAATAGTAATAAACTTATAAATAAATAATAAATCCCTTAAACAGAATCCTTTGGGACTACAATAATGTCCACGGTAGCGCGGTCTCCGTCAATGTTCCTTCGGAGTTGTCCGATTGCGCTGAACTTATTTTAAGTGAAATAGATGTTTTTTCTGATTGTTTCACTACTTACAGGAAAAATCTGTCGCGGATCATCTCCCAATTAAATTAATCATAAGCAATGAATGAAATGTATTCAAATCTTAGCTGTATATTTTTTTTATTTTTGATGTTAATGCACTGTCGATTGCACCTATAATTGAGGTGACATCTGCCATGAACTTTTGTCAATTTGTCAATGTTTTGTATTGATGATCACTTTGNTCATCTCCCAATTAAATTAATCATAAGCAATGAATGAAATGTATTCAAATCTTAGCTGTATATTTTTTTTATTTTTGATGTTAATGCACTGTCGATTGCACCTATAATTGAGGTGACATCTGCCATGAACTTTTGTCAATTTGTCAATGTTTTGTATTGATGATCACTTTGTTGGTGCAACTTAATAAATAAATAAATAAATAAATTCCTATGTGCTATACCTCGGTTACATTCCAAATGTCTGAGTCGTAATCCGACATATGTAATAGTCAGTTCCCCTATCAAGCAGATACGAATATCTCTATCACTCGGTCATCATCTACCCTTAAGCACTGTGGGTATGGTCCGACCTGTGTAATGGCCGCAATTACAATATCATTTCAAATGTTTTATCGGTACGGGGTGAGAACTTTAGACTATACACTCGTTTATCTGTCTGTTATTAAAGGTATGTTTATAAGTTTGTTTTTACTAGCATGAGCATTGATATACCGTACTTTAAAAATTTATAATTATGATATCAAAGTATGTGTCTAAGCTTTTGTTTATCCGAGCTCTCAATAGGGGCGTGTTGTCTTGTTAATTACGCGAGAGCACACATGTTCGCTGTTAACGATAATTATTTGATTCGTTGTGTTGGTACAATTCATCTGAGATGATTATTATACAAACCCGGATGTGGCGGCGCCGCGAACTCGAGGGGTAGTCGTCTTGACTACGAGTAACGATGATCACTTTCTAATCTCATATTTGTCGTATAAAATAAGCTAATGCTTTTTTTCTCAAGATTTCTGATATTCTGAAAACCAATCATGCCTTCTGGTTTGGAAGGTGAAGCAGCCTTTAGAGCATACATTGAAGTATTTCAGCCACAGGATTCAAGGTAGATGGCGACATTTATTTTATGATGTCGATGGGTTTCCGTAACCACTTAACGTCGAGTGGGCTTAAACAAATATTTGCGTATTTAGATGTACCTAGAATTCCCTTTGAAGAAATATGGAAAGGGAAAAGAGCTTATGAGAAAGGGTACTCAAATTATTGAAAATAAATTTAGGGAATGAAACCATTTTGAAACATCACATTATTCCTAAAAGCTAAACTATATTAAGCTTAATTCAAAGCACTTCCCGTTAACTTTTCCAAACAAACGACACATCCATTTGGTTTCTAAGATCTATGATCAACAAGAAACAAGAAGCATTTGTTTACAAAAACATAAATAAATGTTAATTGAATACAACTGTACATCTTCCAGATAATGAGAAGCCTTGTTTGTTTACAAACGACATTAGCGTTTGGTTACCTCTCCAAGATATTTTCCGAGCATCGTGACAACGTATCTTGAGATCAAACGAGATTTGAAAAAAATCGGGTCAAAGAAATCATACGAATTAGTCTGTAGTATTCTAGAAGAATTGCGACTTCAATTTCATGCCTCGTACTATATATTAGTATTAGTTCAAATAACTTAGTGAGGTAGCCGTGAGTTTGTCTACCAATAATAATCAGTGTTACATAATTCAAACACCTGTCTCTGCTGACACTTAAACTATTAAAGTGTGAAGATACACCGGACATTGACATTAGTGACAATTTTACGGGTTCTTCCTCAGCGAGGCGCCGCGGTTCATTCGCAGTAAAACTTTCTACCCGTGAGCCTCCCTACAAACGGGATCCCGCACCAGAGCTGCGAAAGCGTTGCGTGCTCATCATAAAAACAAAAAAAAGGTGATTGGTGCGGGACGCTGCTACGGGGCACCCCGCACCCACAAATTATACAATTATGTGTGTACGCCACCACACCTTCACAGTAATAGTATCTACACAGAATAACATTTTTCTTACCCCCTATAACATAGGGGTAACGTAACGCAGTACTAGGTATCTCGGGGCTGGGCTCTCTAGCCTCTTCCCACAAGTCTCTAGTCAGTCTGGCGGGTTCACCCTTCAGAGGCCCGCACTATAGCACCCCGGTAGGGAGCATCAATCCGCCCTTCCACTTAAGGAAGGTATAACATTCCCCCCGTTAGGGGGCTCGACACCACGCTGCAGCCTTCTCCCCACGCCTCCGTGGAATGTGCGGAATTGTGGGGGGAGGGCTTCATCGTGGGGGAAAAAACGTGGTTTTTCCTCTTTTTCTCAACGGGAGGCCAGAACTACGGTCTCCCAAATTACTAAGGGCGAGTTTCGCAACGCCGTCGACGTTGGGTGCCGGACTGGGTCTCCGCCGTAATTACTTGCCGCGGAGACCCAATTGGATTGGGCTGCCTTGCCAGGCGTAATTGTTACTATTTATTACTTTAAGTACTGTTAGAGAAAAAAAATCTAATTCAATTTTAGAGCAATTGTATCGACAAGGAAAGAAGGGAGGAGAGACCACTACACCAAAGAACCGAAGAAGACGGAAGAAAGGAAGAAAGAAGAGTTAAAATGGAGATGAATAAGGAAAAAAGAAGAAAAAGGGGTATCCGTCCTCAACTCCATCACAGCATGCCACTTTTTACCCAACCCGCATACATGGAATCATACCAGCAATCTCATCACCCCTGCCTCATTAGGCCGGGAATCCAAGCCCGGGCAGAGGGGATTGCCCCAAAGCCCGATCCGTGCCCCGGTAAGGGGACACGAAGACCCAACTAGGAAGACCCAAGACCCAACAAAGACTAGGTATCTTTTCCTGATTATAATGCTGCACTGTTCTTACGTTCTATAGGTACCGATTAATAATCAAGTACGTTCTATTCTTTGAGTGTTTATTACTTTTTATTTTTATTGCCCTTTGCATGGAGACGAGCATACGGCTCACCTGAGGTTGAGTTGTCATTGTCGCTCATTGACATCAGCAATTCCAAAAATTGATGTAGCTGGCTGTGTAATAAATTATACTAAATTCTATGGGGTCCTACCAAGACTGTGCGTCTCAAAAGAGATATAGACTTAAAGGACAGTAGATCACAACTAAGTAAATGGGGAGCTTGCTAATCAACGTTGGTAAAAATTGAAGTAAGGTTTGCAAAAGATTGTACAATCGATATTCTACAAACAGGATTGTTTATAGGAGCGCTAGTGTGAATCAAAACGTTAAAGTTTTTATCCGACGTCCGCCATAAAGTACAAAATGGGCGAGGACGCCGCAATAACGCGATTATTTTACACTTTTATTATTGTCGACGAGTGGAAGAATTTATTTCTCTTTGTTCGGGAACGGCGCACCATCGTTTGTGGTAATGTATCGGACAATTTCGGGACTCATGATTAAATGTTTGGAGATGGAATTTGTATTTAGAGATATTCTCAATTGTACTGGCGCGGCCATTAAAGCCCTCAAGCGTACCTCTCCACTTTCGCAAGGAGAAAAATTGAGTCATTTATAATAAAATTTTACAAAGAATTCAAATTATTTTTCATATCCGTGATTGGCAAAATTCAGTTCACGGCCAACACAATGTTAAGTGACAGCCCGAACTCATAAATACGCAACGTGAATGTATTTGTTCATCTTGAGACATAATATTAAAAGCTCAGAATATCTTCGCCTTTTTAGAGTTTGTTGACGCGGTGGATGAGATCTGGCTGCATTATCGAGGCGAGGTCAGGGGGTTTAATATTATTACTTCATTACTGAACAATCTTCGTTTGAGGACACGACGATGTGTAGAACAGTATGACAAGATTTTTTTATTGTAAAATACTACAAAGGGACTATAATTCTTATGTTATAACTTATTATGTGTGTCCAGAAGTCTGACCGGCCATCTCGCCTATCAGTGCCGCGATAAAACCACGTGACTGGAACTCTGTATCTTGTGTATCGCACAGCCTCTATGTAGGAAACATGATATTTTCCTTGACCCGTGTAAATTTTTATTTTTATTATTCTACGTAATTAATTACACAAAACCTTAATTATTCAGTATGCATACAATTATGTTAATGAACTCGTCAAACAATAATAAATACATCAAAATATCAGTATTATATTAAATATTTTTTTAATTACTAGGTGACCCGGCGAACTTTGTTCCGTCTTAGAGGCAATAAATGAGCAAACTTTTGATTTTATCAAGGTCAATTTTTTATTTGGATAATTAATGTTAATTAAAAAAGCAAGTATTTTAATGATACTTTATTGGCCATGTATTTAATTGTTATTATTATTATTATTATTTCTTGTTCTTCTTCAGTCCTGTTACTCGCAATGTTTCGAATCTTAGTTGCATTACGACTTTGTCGGGAAAGATTTGATAATGTTGATCGCGGCATGGCTTTCTTAATGATCACCTATCTCGGCACAATAAGCTAATAGAAACTCAAAACAAACACATCAACCGGTCAACTTCAAAATTCTACTATAATTAACCATAGACTACATTACGTTTAGCTGTCAGTTGCGTTTTGTTATTCCATATCAGTTGCGTTTTGTTATACTACGTTTTATGTCACGTCCCACGGGAACGTGATAAAAAGTCCTTGGTCCTGCTCCTGGTTCTAAGCTACCTCCCCACCAGTTTTGAGCCAAATCAGTTCAGCTGTTCTTGAGTTATAAATAGTGTAACTAACACGACTTTCTTTCATATGTACCTAGTCATGCCATAAATACTGTTACAAAGGAAAACAAAAAAAAATCTATGGCAAATAACATTTATTACTTTTACAGTGTGTTAGTTTAATACATAAATATAAATCAATTTAAAGTATAAAAAGCTTATTCGAAGTGGTCTCCATTGGCTGCAATACAGTCCTTTAAACGTTGAGGCCAGTTATCAATAGAAGTACGCACTCTTTCCATGGAAAAATTTGTCACTGCCAATCGTACGGATTGTTTTAGGGACTCCAAATTATCATGGCGTTTAGAGCAAGCCGTACTCTCTAAAACTGACCATAAATCATAATCCAACCGATTAAGATTGGGACTAGACGACGACCAGTCTTCAGCTCTGATGAAGTCCGAAACGTTCGTTTCCAACCAAGACGGCGTAGACCGAGCTTTATGACCTGGCGCCGAGTCTTGCTGGAAGGACCATTCTTGATTATTGAACATGGTGTTGTTAAGGGGCTTCACTACCATCTCAAGAATGGTATCTTGATACACTTGTGCCGATGTTTTGATACCTTTTTCACAAAAGTATGGCTCAGTCACTCCTTGATAGCTAATACCCCACCAAACCATCACTGAAGTCGGATAGTGCCCACGTTGCACTCTGTCGACTAATTCGGAAACTTCCTTAGAGCTTTGAGCGTAAATACGGTCATTTTGTTTGTTAAAATGTTGGTCAATTGTAAAAAAATTCTCATCCGTAAACAAAAAATTTCTATGACCTCCCTTTGCGTACCGCTTCAGTAATTGTTTCGATTTTACCACCCTATTCTCATTTAAATTATCAGTTAAGAAATGACCAGTACGTCTCTTATAGGCTGCAAGTCCTAAGTCATCTTTTAAAATACGCGACATGGTTCTAGGTGCTATCTTCATCTCCCGAGATAAAATCTTTTGCTTTCGGACAGGATTTCTTCGAATTCTTTCCCTTACTGCTTTGACCACCTTTTTCGTACGAACACTACGTGGACGGTCAGATCTTTTTCTGTTACAAACAGAGGTCTCATTGCACCTAATAATAGCCCGGTACACAAACATTTTACTAATACCAAGCGTATGGAGAGTATTAAAAATTGAATTTGGCTCCATACCTACTTTGTGTAATGCAATCACAGCGATTCGGTTCTCTTTATCACCTCATTCCATTTTAATATCGCAAAATATTGTACAATGTATTGGCGCCAAAATGAAAACTCAATGAGCAATCGTATAAAAATGACAGATTCCAAATTCAAATGTAATATTTTGTTTATTTTTAATTGTAACAGTATTTATGGCCAGACTAAGTATATATAGATATATAGATTTGAGGCTTAAGAGTTTCGATCCTCGCACATCGATGCTGTCACAAGTGACATCTCCTTTCAGTACTCGTGTATAAGATAGCGATGATTAGTAACAGTCGATACACAATGCAAATACTGTCATACCTATTTAGACGAAAAGTCTCAATTATTTTGTATTACAAATCATATTGGAGATTGCAGTATGCCGATATTATATTCAGGAATATATATAGGAAGGATATTATGTTCACGATTGACTTCCACGGTGAAGGAATAACATCGTGTAATAAAAATCAAAACCCGCAAAATTATAATTTGCGTAATCACTGGTGGTAGGACCTCTTGGGAGTTCGCACGGGTAGGTACCACCACCCCGCCTATTTCGCCGTGAAGCAGTAATGCGTTTCGGTTCGAATGGTGGGGCATCCGTTGTAACTATACTGAGAACTTAGAACTTATATCTCAAGGTGGGTGGCGCATTTACGTTGTAGATGTCTATGGGCTCCAGTAACCATTTAACACCAGGTGGGCTGTGAGCTCGTCCACCCATCTAAGCAATAAAAAATAAAAAAGGAAACGTTCGCCCATTCTGCAATGAACCTTAGTGATTTTTACGACAACTACAGAAATAACTGAGGTGGTAGTGGTGCTACTACCAAGTTGACATTACCCATCCAAAAGCCTGCTCTATCATTTCTAAGCTGACTCGTTGAAAGTAGCTACTAAATGCATTTTTGTAATTGTCGAGTACTGTTCTTTAGTATCTTGTGTTGGACAGTCGGAGTGCTCTGATTTCTCAGACAACACTCAGCGCCGGGAACTGTTTATTTCCGACTACCCTCCCCGCTTCGTTCTCACTCAAAACATTGTCTTTGAGATATTGAAATTGCAAGAAAACTTTATGGGTCTTGTGGATTTTATGCTGTCGCTTCTGAGGAGCTTGTCAACGAAGTATTATAATAAAGTGAATTAACATTAGTTTACTTTTGTACTTGCCGTTTAGATGTGAGCAGTCATTCGAAAGCATTATTGCACGATGGCAGAAATAAGTAGTGAGTATTAACGCGGGCAGATTTTAAAGTTTTAATACCTGAAGATAAGATAGAATTTAGGGGGTTATAAATTACAAAGCTAGTTCGGTTAGTTGGACATAATACTATTACATCGGACCAAAGATGATAAGAAAGAACTCCGTATCCCGATGTGGGTAAGGTCGCATACCGCTTGGATTTTTGAGAGAGTGCATTGTCGATTATTTCAGATACAACACGAACAAGTTCACTTTCCCATATTATATAACTTCGTGATCCCTGTACAACACTGTTCAAAGTACCTGGGTTTTAAAATATAAACTCCTAGGCGAAAGTTACAAATAGCCTGGAAAGTGTTGTTCAATAAACTAGTGAACTGCGAATGTAGGCCGGGAGAATGAATGCGTCTTATTTTCTTATGTCAATAGAGATGTTGGCACGGTTTAATATTGTTGTCGTCTAGCATGTCTTACGATAATCTAGATTATTGTCATGCTTCTGCCTTTGCCAATATACAAAGACGATAGTCGGTTAAGTAGATCTATCTTCCTTAGATTGGGGAAAATTACAAAGGGAAATTGTTCCACCGAATCGACGTCCAAACATTGTTCAAAACTTGCATATTATATACACAATTATTTTGAGAAATTCGTTAACGCAATTCATGTTTTTATCAAATATGTAGCATAACCCAAGACCAATCGCGATGGTTGTTGCAGCCCAAACACTGTTGAAGCCCCCTCCCTGCCTCATATGGCAGCCCTAGGACCTTAAACAACAATTTATATTCTATACTAGCTACCGCTACAAGGATATCTTTAATCTCATGTCTGAATACAATTATGTTTTAATTAAAAAAATAAGTTTTTCTAATGCACTTCCTAGCTCTTGTAGTAAAATGAGGTAGCGCTTAGTGAAGTGTTTTGTTGTAGGCAGCGGACAAATGAGTGCGCGGTGTAGTGCAGGCGTCAGATATACGAGTAGCCGCCCTCAGGAACAATAATTCATATCCCCTCGCAACTTTTTCTAAGCATTTGTCACGTGTATTGTTGAGCATTTGAGATTTTTGCAAACAAATATCGATTGACGGGTTTTTCTTTTGATGGATTTGCTTTTTCTTGTGATTTTCTGAAACACATTCCAGGCATGTCTTGGAGTAGATTCTAGTTTTTTTTTTCCTACCTATGCCAGTTTTTTTTTTTGCTTAGATGGGTGGACGAGCTCACAGCCCACCTGGTGTTAAGTGGTTACTGGAGCCCGTAGACACCTACAACGTAAATGCGCCGCCCACCTTGAGATATAAGTTCTAAGGTCTCAAGTATAGTTATAACGGCTGCCCCACCCTTCAAACCGAAACGCATTACTGCTTCACGGCAGAAATAAGCAGGGCGGTGGTACCTACCCGCGCGGACTCACAACAGGTCCTACCAGTAAAAACGAGCTTCGCTCTAACATGTAGGTGAGCTCACGGGGCTCAAACCAGAGTGCTGCTAACACGGGCCCTAGCAAGAGCAGTGATTCGCAGAATCTATCATCGGATCGGAAACGCAACCCACAGAGAAGATCCGGCGAGAAACTCAGTTGTCTAAATTCTAGGTCAAAATATATAAAAATATTATGCTTATTTATGATAGTTATTTTTCTGTGTGTATAAAAATAATAAAGTTGCTTTAATTGTCATTGTTATGAGTTTTAAAAAATGAAATAATTTTATATAAAAAAGATACTATAAAATCGGAGTCACAGAGCTGAAAAGAAACTAGAGTAAAGAATAAAACACTACACAGCACGTTTTTCTGTTTGAGATAATACTAAAGTAACTTGTTGAAATTTATAAATGTCCACATAATTCAATGTAATCTAATTTATCTCGGTCCAGCAAGATCAAGCAATCCACCCTACCTTCAATATCTTGTTTAATCCCCGCGGGGTTCTTGCTGTAAGCGACATACATCATATTTGAGCCGAGCACAAGTTCTCAGTGGTGCCACGAGGGTCGGGAACCCATTAGAGTGCTGATATAAATTTACCCAGGTGAGCTATAAATCAAGGTACGCCGATGAAGAGATCTCTTTGAGCCCGTTTTATCCCACAGGATTGAATGGAATAACATGTCTTTTTGTCGTGAATCCGGCGACAGATAAATTTGTTTCCTCGCATTGTGGCGAGATTTAAACGAGTTTGTATTTCATTTGCTTGTAAATGTTCAGCTGTTTGAAGATCTCTCGAATGATTTGTTTATCTTCTGGTCTCATGATGCGATATGAGAGTGATTATGGAATGTTTAGAAACATAATCCGCTATGTTTGGTTAAGTCATTTATTTTTCTTATTATGATACTTGAGCTCAGTTCTGAGTTCAGCACAAAATGTACTCATGTTTTTATTTCATTTGGCTTGCAAATTTAGGACCGGCTGGGTAATATTAGTCATCTTTGAGAATGCTACGATGGAATTCTTCTATTCTTATATTATTATAGAGGGATATATGTATTCATTCATACATTTTGAAGACTCGTATAGTTTAGTTATATTGAAATGATGGTTTTCAGTCTGAACGATATTTTAACACGATAACTACAAATCGAAATGCATGCGAGAGGGTGAGGGAGTGGCGTCCTCTCAGCACGAGATTCAATCAGGTTGCGCACTCCGCCGGTGCTAATGCGGTTACGGGACGAGGCAATGTCCGATGCCTTGTGTTACTCTATCGTGCTAAATGCGAATTATAATCATTTATTTTAACTTGAACATCATGAAATCATACTTCATGAATGTCACAACATGTCTCTATCAACAATTAAAAAAATTCGGTCCTAGGTTGGTCAACCAAGGTATAATTTTTTTTAATTATAATCGATATTCATTTCTCATTATTATCTTTAAAACTTGACAATTATATACGTAGAATAGGGATCGCAGCGCATAAAATAAAACTTCCACTATTCCAAAATCTTTTGTTATAATATAATTAATAAGTAACACTATTATTACGTCTTGCTCATTTTTCAACCGTCTTCGCCATCTTCCAATTCTCTGTCATTCTGTCTGTCATTCTCTTCTCCCTTTCTTTCCGTTTTCTCTCAGTCACATCTTAACGCTCCGTTCCACATTCTTTTCATACGTTCTTACCAATCCTACATATATGCAATTATAAATAAAAGTAAAAAAAAATACGGGGCAGTCTGTATTGAATACCTCAATCCCACATCGGGCGATATCCACAGAAGATGTGAGCGCTATTTATAAGTAAATGTTCTGTACGATGATTTTATATTTACACTTAGATCGTTGTCTTTCAGAGCATCGAATTCAGTGATTCCATTTGCAGCGCACAGCTCACAGTCTGGTTGTAGCATTAATTCGTTCATTAATGGCCTGGCACCGCTGTTACACCATCTAATTGAGTAATTACGGGGATCCACTACCAATCCCGACCGTTCCACGAGTAATTCGGTACATAAATAGATAATTTTATCTTACAGGAGATGTCACAAGCGCGTCGGATTGATAATTCAATAATTAATATTGCGGTTGAAATACGAACACATTACGAAACACTGTAATTGCATAAACAGAAATTAAAGTACTTGCCTCCATGTTTTGTTGCTTATTTCGAGTGTGGTCCTTAATAAGTAAGATTTTTGAATTTTACTACCAATAATATACTATTGTTTATTTACATCCGAGCGTTACTTTACTTAAAAAATCTACCGAATGACCTCTTAATTGCTATTGGTAGCACACAATTTGATGACAGCAGTTGAATTTACCTGATGGTGAGTGATTGTTGTGACCTTTACACGCTAGCGCTCTCAGGAATACAGCTAAGTCGTTATCTACCGACAATTATTATTTTTAAGCCTCATCTGACAGACCCTTAACGGATGGTGCAATTATTCCGCTCTACAATAATAAAGCCAAGCGAAATGCCGTCATTGCTCCGCACCGCAGCACTAATAGACAATGGACACGTCACCGCAATGCACTTGCACAGGCTCCGGACTCCGAGCTAACATTCACTTATTAATAAAATTGGCATTCGTCATTCATTTGTGTTTCAACCTAATTTGCAATGAGCTATAGACGAATTTTGTATGCCGAGATATTATTTTATATAAACCATATACAATTGAAGTTATGTTAATGGTGGTGAAAAGAGTAATATAAAATTGACCTATTGACTAACATAAATTTAAAATAAATTTGTTTTTTTGCTAAAAGCTTGAACCATGGTTTATTGGTTTTTAAGAAACCTACTCCTGTCTTGAGCTTGCTAACGGCGCTGGAGACGACTGACATTGTACAAGCGTTGCGTGTCTCCGACCCCCATTCTTGCTTAATAATATTAGTGAAAAACAAACAGGTGTCTGCTATCTTATTTCGAAACATAAAAATGTCTCGTAATTACTTTAGTCGTAAACAGCGGTTGGTTTAGGGACCCCGCAGTCCTTGGTTTTACGTCCTCTCCACATCTTCTTGTAATTATCTCAAGTGTTAAAAAGGGCTTGAAACATTCTGAGGTTTTTTAAGGAGCGGCTTTTGTTTCGGAAACTTGTATTTCAGAATTGTTGTTCATCTAATCCTCTTCTTCTTTTTTGAATTATTTTCGCCACGTCCTGATTAATTAGTGGTAGGATCATGGGGACATCATGGGCCCTCCGAGGGCGATACCGTCTTGTCTATAGTGACTTCATTTAAAACCGATTTTTTTTAAATATAAATATCCATATCATACACAAGTCATATAGCCTTCCGGGAAATGTTTTCCGATTTCATGTTTAGGTTATTTGCGGTCTAATTACACATCTATCTCGAACTGAAATAAAAATTAGGATATTGTATTTCAAGGCGAGTGGCTGAGATGCTTTCATGGGACCACGAGCAGTGGTCAGTGCTTAATTCTAACTAAATTTTCTATAAGTTATAATTGCAGCGTACAATACCTTATTAAGCGCAATTAAATCCCGACCACTGTTTGTTGTCAGTATTGCAGTAACATACACCCATTTGTTGAAAGTATTTACAAACGCGCCACTAAATGTCTGCTGATGCTTGATCTTTGCCAGAAACCTCCCCTCAAATGCCAACTACAACGGCTCTACAAATTATAACTCAGACGGAAAAGTTAAAAATATGCAAAGAAAAAACTATCAGACGAGGTGAAAGTCGGGAAATGTCTTAATGTACTATTGCAATGAATCCTAATATCTGACTGCAGTTGAAACTAAATTTTAATAGCAGTTTGGAGCTGCCCGTTCTTGTGTAATCTCTTCAGTGTTACACGGAAACTTCCTCGCCCGGAAGTGGAAATGGACTCTGAAATTATACTGTGACCTTTGAAATAATTACTGTTGTTTGATTGTTATATTTGTTACGGTATCCTTCTCGTATGAATAGTAGCAGAGTCGATATTAGGTACCTACTATTGAAATACAATTCACTGAATCAATTTGATGTTATTTATACCTGTGTAGTCGTTGACAATGAGCGTACTGTGTTGTGTTGAGTGTCTCGCTGCCAAGTATTGACAAATTCAGGTTAGACAGGCCGATCTATGATTATTATGCGGTGTCGCGAGTGAATGAGAGGCTGTAATCGTGCAAGATTATGCAAATGGTGATTTTGTTTACTCATCACTTTGAATTGATCAATTGATGATGATTTGTTCGGGGCACCAATACAGGCATACAATGCTTTCATATTACAAAGGCATCAAACTTTTCTTACTTATTACGGTGTGATAGTTGAAAATGATCACTATCACTTTAAGCGAAGATTAAATAGGTTATAATGGATCTGCTCAGAGCGTCTACATTTAATGTATTTTGAATCAATATTATAGTAATATATTATTAATATTACATTATTCTTATACATACTTCTTATATATACTGGTGGTAGGACCTCTTGTGAGTCCGCACAGGTAAGTACCACCACCCTGCCTATTTCTGCCGTGAAGCAGTAATGTGTTTCGGTTTGAAGAGTAGGGCAACCGTCGTAACTACACTGAGACCGTAGAACTTATATCTCAAGGTGGGTGGCACTACGTTGTAGATGTTTAAGGGCTCCAGTAACCACTTAACACCAGGTGGGCTGTGAGCCCGTCCAACCATCTAAGCAATAAAAAAAATGAAATAGTTCGTACGGAACAACCACAGGAGTACCACAAGGCCTTTAGTCAGAACAGTATAAAAACAGGAACAAAGAAGTTCTTTACCTTATAACAAGGTTAGCGTTGATTAAAGCGAAGTATCGGCTGTTGTTGCGCAAAAAGGTCTCGTGTGCTCAGCAGCCCTTTTTGATTTAACATAATTATTAGCGTTCCACAAACAGAGAGTGTTTTTGTTGAGGGGGAAATCACGGACCCTGTCAGGGAAATATAGAATTTATTGCTGCTGTAAAAATGATTACAACGTAGTGTTTGTGTTGAGAGTTATAGCGGTCGAATCAATACAATATTTAAGTTTCTTGCAGTCCAACTGCGAGGAAAGCTGGTGGTCCCGATTACTGTGAATTTGCTAATGTGTTTAGAACTTTTTGTAATAATTACAGAGGTTGTGAAAACAATGTTCCTCGTATGTTCGGTCTGTCCTACGGAAGGGCTTTCTATTTATTTATTTTCTATTGCGTAGTTGGTTGGATGATATAACAGATGTATTGTACTCTGATGTTGGCTAGACTTTTATACATCTCTTGCCTTTTTATCTAATATATTTGACGATACCGGAGTATTACATCGTGCCTAGACATCATAAAACAGTGGCTATAAAAGTATTTCATGTTGGAATACGAATAATATTGGCAAAAATGTTTAAAAGAATTTTTGTTTATTGGTGCCCATGGAGCTCGAGTTCAAGATAACAAATTTTCAAATCAGTAAAATTCATAACAAAAAAATAAGTTCGAAAAGATCAGCGTCAGTAATAATTATTACGTTCATTTAAAACTGACAATATTCGTGTTTTCTTAATCCATCTGATCACAGATCAACCGAGCGGAAATAGTGGAGTTAATTGGTCAGGGTACATCGTCACACAGCTCGTTAACGCTAAGATGAGTGGCGTCCAGTTGGTTTCTCTCGTGAAGAAATAATTTCTTCGAATCTATATTCTAAGGCTATATTCGATTCGTTCGTAAGTAAGTGATTTATAAAGATATTAGATACAAAATTTATATTTAGTATTCTCACATTAAAATGGAACAAATATATTCAAACTCAACGTAATTTCATTCTGCTGCGTAGCCTCCGTTTATACTTCGAAAGATTTTCAACAGCCAAAAGCGGTTGATGGAACAGGTGACATCACTTCTACTTATTTCTATAGCTTATTCTGTGATTTCTTCACAAACGGATGGTGTTATTGTCCTTTTAAATACAAAATCCTTAAATTGTAAACAAAAAGACAAAATATCGCTATAAATAGATCGTTTACCGTACTGCCTGACACCTTAACAAATTGAAACATTAAGTTTTCCGAGTACCCCTATAACTCATCCCGCGGAGTTGTCCGTGAGGTAATCTCGTTACGCGTGTAAGAAACGGGGCGACTAATGGACGAAGCATCATTGGATTAAAACAAATTGAAGGTAGTGTGTTTTATGTGATTGTATTCGTATGAAATCATTTCTCGATACTTTGTTGTCGTTTAAGCTTTATAGATAGTCTCTCAAAGACAGCGGTGCCCCCGTAGGTTTTACTAAGCGATAAGTGCACTAGGGCGGGCGGGATTCGTCTCTTAACTCCCCTTCTTTGAATATGTTAATATGCATTCTACAATGTCGATAAAAGCAATCAGTGTCAAAGGGCCCAAGAATAGTAATAGTCTCTCTGGCTATACATTAAAGGATAGGGCGTAGCTTTCTAAGCACTAGAGTAGTCCGGCGTTACTAGACTCATCTACAGTGCTACTTCTACAACCACTATTCTTTATTTACCTAAATTTTATCTGTCTAGGAGCGCGGTGGTTTTCCCCTAACTTTACTGCAATCGTGACGTATTGCAGCTTACCTTTTTCTACGGCGAAATTTGCATGTATTACGATCTAAATATTGGGACAACAGTATTTAATTACTCTTTAAATTTCCACTTCACGTCTTAATATGAGCCGCGACATTGACTTTGTAATTATTGTTGTGTCTATGGACTCCACTAATAAGAAGATTTCCATACAAGAGGAGTTACAAAGACAATGAAGGTACAACAAGGTTTCTAATCGGCCGCACCCGCTGAGGTCGCTGCTATCATCTAGTATCAGTGAGCTGTAGATGTGTGCCGCTTTTGATAAATACTCCGTGCGAAATAAGTAAATAAATTCACGCGGTGTTTGTAGCAAACAAGTCGTCGGGACCTATAAAACAACAAAATGTTGACCTTAATAAAAAGGGCCCATATAACCTCTCCCCGTTTTTAATAACGCAACCAAATCCACAATTACCCGAGGGCATCCCATCACTGTGAACCTAGCTCGTAGTCTAGAGAGAGGAGGATGCGGCAGGTTTCCCTTAATAGAGGGGGAATTTTTTGCAATTTTTAATTTTACCCAAATTTTATTGCGTTTTAGTATCCTGCGAAAAGTCTTTCTTGATACGCAGTCCCTTAATGCGGCTTGTCGTAGCAGCTGACTGAAAGAGATTGCCATGTAAGCGTAAGCGACTTTCCATCATTCTCTCTCTCTCTCTCTTTCTGTTTTTTCTATTACATATCAGTGTATATGTGTGTGTGAGTGCAAGTTTCAGTTTGTTTTATTAAATTTATTATTATTATTTATTTTTATTCTTCAATATAAATTATGTAACAAATCCTTGTCTTAAGATAGTAAATAACAGTTATTGTTCAAATACTACGTACGTAACAAGGAACATCTTTGCCTGAACCGAGAACCTAACACTTGAACCGTGCAATGATTTCTATTTATAGTCCAATAAAAAGGTTGATCGCGAATACATTAAAAAGAACCATAAACAATCGTCCAAAAGAAGAAAGCTCCTCCATTAATATCGTTATGAAGAATATTTTCACCTAAATATTCTACCACATCCAAATTTTCAAAACTCATGTTTCCTTCCAAATAAACAGACAAGCGGTTAATTTGAGTTGGCTTTAAATGCAAGCTGGTGCCGATAACGAAGCGACACAATCGGCCTGCTAGTCGCTTCTAAATATTATTCAAGCGTTTTTTTGTGTTTGTGAAAAAAAAATTTTTTTATCCCGAGTAATAAATTCGATGCCATTCGAGTCAACGGCTATACAACCAGGTTAGGAACAGAGAATTTGATAATTTGAGCCAAAATTCATAAATTATAGAACAGTTAGCTGAGCTTGAAATATTGGCGAGACGAAATCACTGCATCTATATTTTTTTATTGCTTAGATGGGTGGGTGGACGAGCTCACAGGCCACTTGGCGTTAAGTGGTTACTGGAGCCCATAGACATCTACGACGTAAATGCACTACCCACCTTGAGATATAAGTTCTAAGATCTCAAGTATAGTTACAACGACTGCCCTACCCTTCAAGCCGAAACGCATTACTGCTTCACGGCAGTAATATGCAGGGTGGTGGTACCTACCCGTGCGGACTCACAAGAGGTCCTACAACCAGTAAGAATCAGCGCATCTCCGCTGGTTGTGAGATATTAGATGCATAGGAGAGGACAGCAGCTTTAAAAGGATATTTTGATCGAACCAGCATCTTAGTTAAAAGGTAGGATAGTCATACTGGAATGATTCTTAGAGATTTAGCGATAAGACATGACTTGACTGAATCTCTGGTATTGCTCAAAATAAAATATAAGGTTAATGAATCTTCCAGTCTTGATACAGTTTCGTTGTGTTGTGATTTCTATAGACCCTTGTTATTGTTAAACATCGCTGAATTGATTTTCACGGAAACCACACTCCACTAGATGCGATCAATGCCATTACTGCTTAATAATAGTTGATGACATGAAAAGCACTTTCGGTAACGGGAAAGTTCACCGTTAATGTAAAGTTCGATAAAGTTGGCTCTAAACGTGAATAAATAACGTGAATTGCTGTGCGTACGTCGACGTATGCTCACAATGCAATCTGTCTGCGGAGCTTGGATTGATTTACATGTAGAGAACACTGGGGTGGAATGCAAAGGCTTTGTGTTGGAGCTTCGATATTAAATAATTTAGAAGCTTAGTAGATATCACGCCGGAGACTTACTGCCGGTCTCTTACTCGTACACAATAAAAAAAACTGTTCTAACTGATAGTAAAATAAAACTATTAAAGTGTGAATAGTTCATCGCTCAGTGATTGAAATTCGACCATACTCACCAAGATCTCATAGCTTTAACTCATTTATTTATTATATTTTCTCTTTTGTTTTGTTTGAAAACAATAAAAATTTAGTATATCCATAAATTTTATATTGATAACACGAAACATCGTACAGTGGCGACAGTAAGGCATGCGACAGTCTATACAAGTAGACCATACCGCTATGGATCATAGCAATGGATGTTTTGCAGACATTTTCAGAGCCACTGAAAGTCATTATCAGTTTTTCTGACGTTGATAAAATATTAACGACACAGATGATAGTTAAACCCGATTGCAATTAATTCACTTGCTCACCTGGTAACACAGATTGGTCCTGGATTATTTCAACGGCCAACTGAGCTAAAAATCAATGAAAGGGCTATATTTTCTAATGATACATCGACATGTGTAGTCTGTATCCTGGCTATTTTTATCGAGAAGAAGTCATATATTCCGATTTGAAGACTAGGGAAATCCGAACTCAATATAATTTTCTCTTCGAAGTCATGTCTCAATATTGGTGCCGGCACCCACATTGTGGGATCTACTGTCTCGATTACCGCAACCACTAAATCCGGATGAAACGCGAATAAAAACATACTTTCTCCCCCCCTGGTGGGTATATAATTATTCATTCTTGAGGATATGATCTCTCTGCCTTCTCATGACCTAACCATATGAGTCGAGGCTTGTGATTTATTGGCGATAAGCATGACCACAAAACTGTCTCGGATTTACTTGTTGCGTATCTTATCTAAGCATTACCATCTCTGACTATACTCGTTGGATCACTTATGGCTTTCTTCGGTCTAACGTAAAAACCCAAATAAATATGAATATTTCAATTATATAATTCAAATCCAACGATAGCTATAGTCAACAATTCGATTTAGATAATAACTACAACAAGCAGTAAACATTCAGAGCGGCTCTGTCCAGCTGGCACACTGACAACAACACGAGACTAGAGAGTTAATGGGCCTCACACCCAGGAGGCGACCGGAGCGTCGCGGCGTCGTGTCGTGCTTAACAACTGGGACTTGCGATTGCTCCTTATCTGATAACTTATTTTTAAAATTAGCTATTTTTCGGGTTTATCTCGCGAACAGCATTAATAGGGAGATTTCTCTCTACAGGTAACTAAGCATAAGTATCTACAAGATATTTCATGGTACAGAACGGTTTTGTCGTCATGTTAATCATTTCTGCAGCGAAACATTCATGCCTTCGCTTCGATTAGATAAGCTCTACAACTGGACTTCAGTTTCGTATCGTAAGCGGGACGCCATGAAGTCGAAAGCTTATCTGTGACACTAAAAAAGTTCAAGGACTCCAAAGTAAAGCATTTCAGCTTTTTTTGGGGCATGGGAAAGCCTTTTAACCTAATAATTCGAAGAAGAAAAATGCCAACTTGCGTAATATCCGCTATGCTTAACAATCTTATTTCACTAAAAACAACAATTTCATTCCATTGAATGGCAAACTTAATAAATTATTCAAAATGAGCACAAAGAGAAAAATACAAATCTGTTCTTTACAAACATAAAAACGACACGCACATTTGGTGGCGATATGAAAAATTTCAAATGAAAAATATTCGCGCAATGTCTCCCATTCAGTGTACAATTCGCAGCGAATCGTTTCAAAAGGATCTCTTTAAAATGAAAAGTAATGCTGGGAGGGCAATACTATTCTATATTACGGTACTGGAGTGAGACCGGTACTCGGAGAGCGATACATTAAGAGCCCAAAACGGATTCAAGCGGTGACGAATGCGATTTTAATTTCGTCTCTGCAAGCGTTTATCACCGTGGTGTACATATATGCTTCATTACACAAGCGCTCTGGTGTGCTTTAAAATAATATTCTAATAGAAGCGTTTCTAATCTGCTTTTCCTTTGAAACTGTAGTCCAAGAGTCTGTTGAGCTGAGGATCACAGAACCCTTTTACCAAAGAACTCTGGTTTAAATCGTTAATGAGATTATGAAAGTTTCAGCGAATATTTTAGTATTAACTGAGGAGAAATTATTTGAAACTTATGAAAATCAGTTTATGCGACCGCGAGCTTTGCAAATAAGCACTGTATTTATGTAGCTGTAGTATTTCCTTCATACCAATAGGAGTATGTACATATGTATATGAGAAGCTGTTTTGACCACGTACATGAGTATAATAATATAAGTATACATGTTCAGAAGTGAAGAGCATCAAGTTATGTCACAATGATAAGAGCGTAATGTCGAGCGCGGTATTTCATTATGAGTTCTTCACTTTTTGCATATACGAACTTATAATGAAGCATGATTACCAATTTTTGGGAGACAGTAATTAAATAGCCACCTTGTTGTGGAGATCGATTAAGCTAAAGATGCGCTGTCATACTTTATCAAGCGATGTGCGTGAATACGAGGGTATTTTAAGTTAAGCGTTTACTTTGGTTCTAGAGCTTAATATAATAATGATATATCATTAACTTAATATAATATAACTGACCAAACAGGGTATATATAGCATTGCATAACATAGCTTGATGTCAATCTACTTGTAGTACAATTCAACAGCATTAAAGACCATGTTCATGCCGACCTAGTTCATATTATTATGTTATAAGTCTGTATATGCACTGTTAACAAAATATAAACCTATCTTTAGAATTTCAGCAGTCGCGCACGCAACTGCTACTAAACTTGCAGTAATAATTGAGTCTTAGACCGTTTTTGTAAGTTTCTGATATACTTAAGTATGTCCTTTGAAATATATTATTATTAAATTAGGCTTATTATCTCTAGCTCTTGTGCTAACGTAACTGTCCATTACCAATAATGGCTGTAAGAGAATAAAATATATGACCTTTTGCGAGCGGAAGAAAGATTTATTGCGCTCAAAGGTTTTTGTAGAGCTATCTGTATTAACTTGGAGACATTGAGGCTCTGAGTATATACCTATTGTATGCCGGGAAATAGTGGGTATTTTTGGGCAAATATTCGTCAATTGTAACGCAGAGAATGCCGCCGTACCAAATTTATAGAATTCAAACTTAATAAAAATATATTTTCTTTACAACAAATAGAACCACGATTTTTTATTTATTTTATTATATGAGAGTAGTATTAAGAAGTGAGAAGCAAATTCAATTCCATCAGGGTGATTACATGGCATTGACTCGCTGAACCAAAACACCAGCCTTCTAGGGTTTGACCCCGGTCGCGCACTTGTCAGTGGAACCCAAGGAAGTGTGTCACAATAATATGTCCATACACACCATTGAAGTATTGTATAACATTTTGTAAATCTATACTTTTGTAAATTTAATGAGAGATAATAAATTATCATGAAAGTAAATTATGGTTAGAAGGTTAGGAAGCTTCAGATGTGGGTCCATTGTGTTTGGGAAAGTAGCCCGCGCTGTCGAAACGTACGATTTACATGTTGTTTTAAGGAGTTTCAAGGAGATAAACTATAAGATGCTAAAGAGAAAAAGACAGAAACATCTCAAAAAAATCCTATAGTACTCTTCAGGGATACTGATAAGATATGAAACGGAAAGAACAAATTTATCTAAGTAGAACAAAATCTGTTTTTATTAAATGTTTAAATAGAACTGTTGACATTTTAACAATCACGATTAATTTAGTACTCACAACTCAAATAATATAAAAGATTAAACGAGGATATTATTGACGAACATTTTGTAAGTTTACAAATGTTCGTCCGGGCTATCCGAAACACGGAGGCTCTTAGATACAATCGTTATGAGAGTTCTCTGCGAGACGAACAGCGTGGGACGTAACTGAAGTCATTGAACGCGTATAAAGTTTTAGTATTAAGGGCTGATTTGAGATCAGGATAACGTAAGGAGAAAAGGAGTTTTGGAGATTTATTAGAAAGCTGCGATTTCTTTGGTGAGATTTAAAATTCTGCATATAATTTGGAATGCAAATTGTTTTAACATAGGGCAAGCTTAGAAGACCTTACATATCGCTGATTAGTTAATATCATAAGATGAGAGTTTGTAGATTCCGTACCATGTTGGGGGCAGTCAGTCTGCGCTGGTTAGCATATTAGTCTCACTTCGGTCACAATTCAGTAATGCATTCCAGTTCTTATAATTGTTGTGTATTGACACCATTGCCTTCATCAGGTCTAAATTACAGTACCAGGCCCCCTAAGAGCTTCGGGCTCCACCCGCTTTATGCGGGGAGGGACCAGCCATGGAACGGGGTGATTTACACCACGCTCGTAGTAAGAAGCCGGGTGATGGTAGATCGCGTTCCCCTGACCGCTCTGGGGGAAGGTGCAACGTGGCGCCATCAAGGTGGACTCCTGGCCCGTTGACCCAGGGAATCGGCGGTCGTGTCGCCGGCGGCCGCCAGTCCGGCGTCTGGGGAACGGCGGAATGGATGTAATGTGCTCTGCGTAAACCCTGTCCCGCCGTCTCAATAGCTCTGACTGGGTTCCCGACCGGTCCAGGGTAGAGCGCCGACTGTGAGCGGCAGGAGTTTTTAGTGAGGTTCAACTCCTATATACCCCACCCGCTGCGCGGATGGGGATCCGGCGATTTTCTCCTGTGGAGAAAAAACATACCTTGTATAACAGTGAGCTGTGGACGAATTAGCCACCCTTAAAGTATACATAGAGAGTGATCATATTAATCCTGTTGTCTGTCTTAGAATAATGAAATAAATCTCTAAGAGGTAGCTAAGTGAATGCCATTAGCGGCGGCGCCAGCTTCGACATCGCAAATCCTTGGATCAAGATATCGCTTGATGAATATGACCATTGCTCACAGGGTTCGGGCATTAGTACGCTGGTTCTTATGGTTCTTAAGGAGTAATATGGTGCCTGAGTTAAATAGCTTCAAATTTAATTATAGTTTTGAATTAGAATCAGGCTTCACTAAATTTACCAGTTAGTGATGAAGCCTAGCTCTTGGGTTAAGAGCTTCGAAGGAAAGACAACGTTGAGCTCTGAACGCGGGCAACATGTAGTACTTTCTGCTAGAAGCTCAAACTGAAGTCTATCAATTTTTCCTTTGAATTTCCATCGAGTACAGGCGATTGTTCTCTCGCGATCGTTGCCCTTATCAACCATGTGGCTAAAAGCTGCACTCACATTTGGCTAAAAGATTACCGAATATATACACCTGTAATAATGTGCTTTATAAAAATATTACGGCCTGTCTCGTCCAGGCTGCCGTGAATGGACGCTGCACACATTCCCCGCAAATCTGTGGCAGTTTCAATAACTAAAAAGTGAGAGTTTTTCTGTTCCAAAAGCCCGGTTTCCCCTAAAGTTTTTCTTCGGGCAATCACTCAAAACTATCAAAACAAAGAAGACACAATATTGTCTTACGAACTTGTTCAAACATGGTTTTGAATTTCAGATGGGAATCTCAGCAGTCGTTCTGGTTCAATGGCCACTGAACATAAGGCTCTGTTTACAGTACGTCCGTCGCTGTGTCTCAAATCTACGAAATCGTGTTTGGAACAGTTTTATTTTTACATTTCGTTTTACGACTGACTTGGTCACAGTGCTGTCCGTGGTTTGAATTTGCTGTTTTTTTTTAAAGTTAACGTTAAAGTCACAAAGAGATTTTGCAGCACTGTTTTTTTTTCATTTATCCTAAAACTAACCAACCGATTATTATGTTTAATATAATTTTTAAACAAAGATTAATCATAATTCACGATGTTTTTCAATTTCCCTTGAGTTATTTTTGATTAAGAATCTGTATATCTTAAAATCCGTACATATTAATGAAATTGATTTTCTTTGCGAAAGAAGTTTCATGGGTAGATAAAGATTTTTTTCAGGAAAATTTTCCGGTAATGTTTTAAAATAAAATAACCGAAGACAAGTCACAGCTGATCAACTGGACCCAATCTAAGATTCTCTGTGCACTATGGCAATCAGAGACTAATATTATTTTTAAAGACATTTATATTAAGCATGTATAGACATTAAACCCAGAAGAAAAAGCAAAGAGGCGCCTGGCAACTCAATTTGTCCAGAAAAAAAAAAAAAACTTAGAAATAGATAAGTTGTTTGTGATTGCTTAATTTTCTCCATTTGTCATCGACACACGTGATGAGAAGATACCAAAACCGACGTTTGGTAAAACAATTCTAAAATACTCTTTTTAAGTATCACATCACAATGTTAAGGAAATTCCGATCACATCTTCATAGCGACTACACTAGGCAGTGCATATATAAACCTTGGCTACACAAACCTAGTAATAGCGGGCTTCAGTATTACCACTAACTTCAGCTTCAAATACAATTATCATCATTCTCCTGCCCTTTTCCCAGTCAACCTGGCATCGGCGCTACATGTTTTCTCCTTCCATACTCCTCTATCATATATCATTTCTTCGCTCACCATCGTCTTTCACGCAAATACGATCGAATGAAACACGGCGTAGGTAGAATTAGTTACATCGCGGTTATTATTGTAGAGTAATACGACCGTTAGCGCTGGTCGCGGCGGCCATAATACGATGGTTAATCGTTCAAGTGAAGCCGCTGAAACCTTAATCCTTCCGTTTATACTAAATACGACAAAATCTCACTCTATAAATGTTAAATATTTAAACCTTAGGAAATGGAAATAATAATCGGCCGCGCAGTACCTTTCTGAAGACCGTTACAATTTTAATTAGTTGCTCGTTCGGGATATTCATTTGGACTTAGAGCGTTTCCCATCTCATCTGTAGTTAAGGTTGAGGGAGAAATACTTTTAGGAGGTTACGGTCACAGGTCAATCTGGGTGCGGCTTGGGTAAATGCCTGTATACATAATTTACTTATGGGTGTTATAAAAAAAACTAAAGCCAAGAGTAAAACGAGCTCTGTCCGAGCGCACAGAACAACAACTACATATAAACTGAACACCGTTGAATGCATTATCAATAAAATTATATCAAATAAGCCACTATTAAATTAATGAACATAATTTTGTATGAGAAAGCTTGTTAAATTAATTTTCTCGATAGCGCTTGAGATCTGTATCGAGAGGAAGCTCGCAGCAGCAGGAAGTTAGTTTTGTTAATTCACGAGAGACCGGAAGCAGTATTTTCTCGGTAGCGCAGCGCTCGTTTTCAATGAACTTTAATATTTAAAAGGCTATTAGCTAACGAGAGTGGTTTGGATATATTTATGATTTTGCAATTTTTCTTGACTATTACCGTATTTTATAAAGTTATTATATAATATGTATAAGGCGCACGGTTCGATTACATAAAACTAACGTACATAGATGCTTTAACGTCCAGTAATAGATTCTAGTTAAGGATGTGGCTTTTTTTGGAATCTGTGACAAAACTATAGCTTTATATGCAGTATACATATTATATGAATATTGTAAGACTTAGTAGACCGTAACATACCTGCTGTATCTTCCAAAAATTTCCCCATTAGAAGACGGAAAGCCTGGAAGATATCGCATTAAGCGATAAGACGGCCTATTGTACAAATTATACTTGCCCATTTAGTAATGTTTAAAGTTGATTATGCTTTGGTGTGCAATAAAGTACTATTCTAAAGTAACTAAGTACTCTTTCTTTGTTTTTTTTATTGTTACTGTAGGCAGCCGAGCTTACGGTCCATCGGACGGTGAGTAGTCATCCTCGCCTTAGGGGCACAGTAATGTCGTTGACTACAGCGCAGAGCTCCCCTCAGTCATCAAGGAAACACCGTTGAGGAAAGATCAATCTAAAGCCAATGGTAGTTGTCCAAAGAACTTATTTGGAAACGCGGTCCTCATCCAGCACTTCTCGATCAGAACCGAAATTCCTTTCCTTTCCTAGACCCCAAGGCTTCAAAAGATTCGCAAGACGGTTCATCGATTAGACGTTCAACATGGAACGCCCTAGGCTAGAATGTTGTCATGTAAGAACAAGTCACAGCATCACACAGACTTTGATCTCAAAATGAATCATTTATAGATTGTACAATCCCGCTCACGACTCGCTATGACTGTCGCCAAATGTACTTCCACACTACCGTTCAATGTTTTAACTTAAAGAAACAAACGACGCGGCATCGTATGAGCTGATTAGATTTAAATACTAATTTGGACACTGTACACATAATTATGTACATTACCGCAAAGAGGTAAATACGATATATTTCAAATATTCAGAGCCTAATTATTATTTTAGTTGGTTACACAATAATGACCAAATGAAAATTTATTTTTCTTATATTCGAGTGGATGTAGAGGACATCCCGCCGTGTCGCGGCCGGTCCGTTGTCCCTCGGCTTGCACCTGTCAAAACAAGCTCCGTAAGGATCCTGAGGCCTGAAATAAATGAACCTCTTGTTTATTTTACTTCTACAAATTTGTTATCTTTTTTTCTCTAAAAACGGGAATGTCTATTTAAAAGATGACTCAGATATTAATGAAAACGCGAATGTACCTGAGACAAGTATACGGTTGTCCTTACACAGCACGGAGCCTCTATGCTGATGCTATTAGATTTGCTACTCTGAATAAATTAAAAATAAATGGCTTTCATAAAGCTGTGAGCTTATTTAATTCTAAGAAGTCTGTCTCAAAAACTCTTAAACTACTAAATATTCATGGACAAAGGATTTTCATCTCAAAGAAAATAAATCTTTGAAAAATATAAAAATTGAAAAAATGATAAAAAGCTTTTCTTCAATCTGTTTTTCAAACGAAATAGAAATTATAGAGAATTAGATTTTTGATGAAATCGGTTTTGACCGAGTCTGGTTTATTAAAGAGAAAACTGTTATTTTGTTGTTGGTATAGAGCGAGTTCTCAGGCCATCTGCTAAAAAATAACATAATACCGGAACCTGTAGACAAGAGACACAACGTGAACACAACAGCCCAGCCTTAGAGGTGGTAGTTGTTATAATATTTACATTAGTTACAGCTTTCCCGAATATCATTCAAACAGGAGCGCTCATGATATTTTCGAAGCAAAAATAGATCGAGTAACAATCCATGCAGCGTTACTGTTCACTCGGCCACCAAATATAACGATCCTTTTGATATTTTATCGATTTTATTTTTTAACTCACGTCCCTTCGAGCCCATTTGGCATCTATTTTATTAATGAGTTAAGCCCTCAGAGGTTTCAAGCTAATGGTAGATACAACTTGATGATGCAGGGGTAGTATACACTGTCTGTTAAATACTAAGACTATGTTCTTCATGCTTTGTGGTTTACAAAAAGTGAGATATAATGTTTTATCGACTTCGTTTTCCTCATCACGTCAAACCGAGTCCCCTCATGTCCCTGCACGCGTCTTTGCTTCCGTTTCATAACTAAGCTTTCTTTAGATCTCTTTAGGACTATTTTCGAACAGATTTAGAACAATTGGCCCGAAATAATTACCAAACTTCTTTGTTTTTCATAACTAACTACTTCATAGCATAATAACAAAACTATATGCATGCTTTAACATTTAAATTTAAATAATTTTAACATTCATTAGTTCCGAAAGCTTATTTTAGTGGAATCTAACTTTGATTTAAAGCTTTGCGGATCAAGAACTTTCTGACAGCTGAGGTTTTAAAATACTGGAGCTGCCGTAACTGCATTATTAAATGCAAGGGGTCGATTTTGAAAGATGTCTGGTTGAAGTTTTTATCTACTACAATAGAGAGAGATCATTGGGCAGGTACTAACTAATCTTTCTCAGTTCGTTCGTACTATTAACATGTATTTTTTATTTCATTATTTGTTTCGGGTATAAGACAGTGTAATAAAATTAAATTCTTTTTTAAAAATAACGTATCATCTGATATTAAGCAATTAGCAAGCCAACAGCTAAAGGATACACACATAAAGCGCCGCGTTCTCCCTGAGATATAATTCTTAAGTAGTACAGTAATGTTTACGTCCGATGACTTGAAAGCTCGTCTGGGCTTTTACGTGAACAAAAATTTTCTATTGACGATAATTGCAATGTGACGGCGCTAATAGCGTCTTGACCTAGCAGTGTCATCATCTTTTCATCTTTTCGAATTTATCATCACGGGCCAGAGAACTCACCGCTCTTATAATTTAAACAAATTAATCTTAATATAGCTGAAACCTAATCTAAATGTGCTAACATAAACGCGAAATACAATATCTATGGACACATAAGATACGAGTCCTGAGGGTATATCGAGGAAGTGGCAATCGTAGCGAGAAGCGCTCGGGACCCCACGTCTGTTTCATCCGTCGCGGCGACTCTATCACTACAACTGCGATACGTGAGACTGGGTTAAATATTTGAAAATAAGTTTTTGAGTGTTAGACGAAATGAACATTGAATGTTGTAGATAAGTCGAACAAAGAAGTCACGAATTACTAAAACAGTAACTGAGGCACTGAATCCGACCGAGTATTCAACGCGTAGCTCGGGACACAGCACTCAGATACACTAACCATTAGATCTACGAGGAGATGCACAAGTCCATTACCAAACCCATTTATACCTCAATTTGTAAGGTATTACAATGCTAAAGCTTATTAAGGCAAGATGCGCAGTCTCCAGGGAACACCAAGGAAGTGCCAATCTGTTCCACGGAGCTTTTGGGACCGCACGTCTGTACTCCATTTATCTGAAAGCCTTTGCAAATAGTTGCCACATTGTGGAGCGCTAGGGTGTTTTGCGTTCACATCATAGAAGGAAAGGAATTGTACTCATAATATATTACTACAGTTTGCTAATTAAGTATATTTACAGTGCGGCTGGGTGTTGCCTTAATTGCACTAGAAAAATGAAAACTTTGCCTATTAAATAAGAAGAGCATAATTCATTTATTGCCAAAAAAGTCACGACAAGTGCTTGCTGATTATTTTGACCGCCCGGTATGCGTGTTTATCGTGGAGCAATATTCATGTGTGTTCTTTGAGTCACGGACATACAAACTGCCAATGTTAATAATCAGGTCTAGAGCTCGTATGCGATGAGCCGAAGGTGTGGCCAGTGGACGATTAGATTGCCAGTCGCCTCCGTCCCACGAGGACTGTGTCAGCTGTCTACATGTGTATGTATGTATGTAAGGCACGAGATTATTTTGCGCGTAACCTAATTATCTTTATCACGAAATCGTGTTTGCGTAGTGAAAGAATACCAGACTTAAATCAAATCAAATCAAATCAAATCAAAAAAATTTTATTCAACATAAATGAAAGTACATACTTGTTGAACGTCAAAAGAACTACCGCCAATTCACAAGAACTAGCCTCCGTCCTGAGAAGAAAGAACTTAGAAGAACAATCTAAGTATCATCATTCTCCTGCGCTTCTCCCAGTCACCTGGGGTCGGCGCAACATGTTTTCTCCTTCCATACTCCTCTATCATATACCATTTCTTCGCTCACTCCACTCTTACACATATTATCGCTTTTCCCAAAATCCATCGATTTTTTCTTAGGTCTACCTCTTCCTCTAAAACCTTCCACATCAATCCAAGAACCAAAAATCACTAAGAACAATCTCAGTATAATTATTATAGATATAATAGCCGGCAAACTTCTTGAGCATTTGTTGACGTAGTGGGGGTAAGTTTGCGCATGGTACACTCACATGCAAAAACATTATTTACTCTGCGTCATAATGCAATTAAATTATTAAAATCAACATATGTATTTATTTATATATTTATTAGAACATCAACAAAAAATATAGGTTAATAATTATAATAATTTAATCTTGGGGTAAAATAGATATTCCTTCTATTAAGTCAAAACTAGAGCTGTTGCCAGGTCTTCGTTCAGTTGAAGCGAAGCTGGTATTTGTAATTTTTTTTCGTTATCATAATCTTGACCATTATCATCATCACTGTTTTCATCACCCGAGTCGCCATCATCGTGATAAGTCGACATAGGGCTCATCGGTGTAGTTTACGACTCGGTCGGTTCGATCTTCTTTTTTGTCTATAATTAATTATTTTTTGAAGATATTCGATTCGTAGTAATCGAATGTTACTTTTTTCAATTACCAGCTTCCGATTATTTTCTGTTTTTTTTTTCCATCTGAAGCCTAGCTCTTTCATAATTCGTCGTAAACTTCATTCCGAGCCATTAAAATGTATATCTTCTTTAAAATTTTCGAAGCCTTTTTACGGTACGGAGTTTCGCTGCCTGTTATGTAGTTATTATGATTACATCTTTTTATTACAGATTGAACGAAACTATCCATTCCGGTAACTTTCTTCTTCCCTGATCTTTTCTTACCCGGAGTCCCAAGCACGATGAGCAAGCCAGAGCCTTTAGCTTCGTTAATAATGCACCTAACAGTACTCACTGATGTTTTTGTTGCTTCCGAAGTCTGTTTTACTTTTTCCATAATATCATTCTTCCCCTGTTTTATAATGAAGCAATATACGTCGTACACAATTTTTCTACCCTTTCTTTTGAATACTACACCAGTTTGTCGCGGCATAGTGTATTTTTTATAAAAAATCAACAAACACTCAACAAATAGCAATGGCAACAAAGTCAACAAGCAATTATAACAAAATATAACTTAACGATTAATAACGATAGACTTTTCACTGTACGCAAGCGTACTTTTGGGAGCAAGCGGAATGAAGGCGCGGTGCGGGACGCAAGGTTCGACTGATCTACCAATAACGCGCTCGATACGATTTCCCCTGCCGTCGCGCCTCACCCTCACCACCAAAGTGATCTAAAATTCGGTTCTGCGCAGTCAAGGTCATTTGCTCACGATGTTTGCCGGTTACTATACTACTAATACTAAATATTTATTATAAAGAATCTAAATTTGAAAGTCTTGCTAGTTCCGAATCTTAATAGAGGGCAAAATAAAGAGGAGGTCTTCCAACTAGCCACTGTATTTGGTCAATAGATCGACGGTCAATATTTTGCTGCCCGTAACTTTTCTTTTTTCTTTTTTTTGGTTCATACATACTGAAAAAATCTACATACATTAACATTTATGTGGAATAGAGAAAAAAAAACGAGTATTCTATTGAATTCACCCTTCTGGGTGTGAACACAACTTGCATAAGCTCGGTTGTGCTAAAAGTCATCAGAGGCTGACTTTTATTTATTAAATAATATAATAAAATAACAAAGTATGCATAAAACTAAGAAAAATAACTGCAAATAAAAACTTGTAAAATGCATTCAACAAATAAAAATACTATTAAACAAATATATTATTTAAAAAAAATGAAAAATATGTATAGTCAAATGCTCAGTCTTCAGTTTATTTTAAGTGGGGCAGAGAAGCGCAAACAAACATGTCGATTACGTCACGTATACTATTATCCAGGGAGGTCATGTGATAGACAGGAGAGTGCTGGCCAAGATTACTTTAAATTTTTCGTAGGTTGAATGTTTCCCGATCACACATATACGGCTTCCCGAGCGTGATACACTTAGGTAAATACAAGTTCAAATGTATTTGGCGAATGTATTACGTAATGTATTATGTAGCTCATATGAGCACAATGTCACAATGGAACACAATGTCAGCTACTTTATCCGTTTTTGTATTCTTACTATCCTGATTGCATGTACCTGATACCCGGGCTCCAGACTGTACGGTAATATTCCAGAATGTTCCGTACGATAGTATTGTAAGTAAGAATGGTTAAGCTAGGTTGCTTCAATATTTACATTTGTTTGTTTATGAGACAAGTATTTCATTTTTTATTCTTTGAAGTCGTCGTGGCCTAAAGGATAAAACGTCCGGTGCATTCGTATCTAGCGATGCACCGGTGTTCGAATCCCGCAGGCGGCTACCAATACGTCCTTAACAAATGTTCACGATTGACTTCCACGGTGAAGGAATAACATCGTGTAATAAAAATCAAACCCGCAAAATTATAATTTGCGTAATTACTGGTGGTAGGACCTCTTGTGAGTCCGCACGGGTAGGTACCACCATCCTGCCTATTGTAGCCGTGAAGCAGTCATGTGTTTCGGTTTGAAGGGTGGGGCAGTCGTTGCGACTATACTGAGACCTTAGAACTCATATCTCAAGGTAGATGGCGGCATTTACGTCATAGATCAAATGTGTATGGCCTCTGTAACCACTTAAAATCAAGGTGGGCTGTGTGCACGTCCACACATCTATGCAATAAAAAAGCAGGGTGTTATTTATAAAGTATGTGGCTTAAAGCAGAAATTTATTTTTTCTAAATTGATTCAAATTCATATATGCCTTTGCAAATTTAGGTGAATTTAATTTTGCGTACTCCATTTGGAAATATCAGTTATGTCTGAATGAAGAGCCATTAAAACTGAATGGTTTTCAATACGACGCTAAACCTTTATGTAATGATCATAATTATAATTATAATTTAAATTTAGATTGTATGATGATGGATCCCATACCACATTATGAGTTATTGCTATAAAATATGTATAAGTATTCTAATACACGTTCCGTATATCGGCTGTGGCTGTGCTTCACCAGATACCGTCCCAAAAGTACCGGTAGGTAACGACTGTACAAACTGTACAAAGTTTCAAGTCAATCTGAAACGACGCGCGAACGCATTCATTGAACACGATACGGCGGGAGCGAAATAAGTTTCTGCGCGTAATACAAACTAAGACTTTATTCATGAGATATATCTAAGTATTTTCTTCACTTCCAACAATACCTTTTACATTTGAAAGCTCCGACTTTGTTCGGGAATTATTAGTCCAAAATTAGTGCTTTGTGAATTAATCCTTATCAAACTTTTCCTTCAATTAGCCTGAGACGCAGGCTTTGTAAGAAGTTACTGTTGGCCAGTTTTAGCTGACGCTATTAGCACTAGCCTAGCACTGGGACAGACTATTTACATACAAAAATTAATAGTTGTTATGAAACAATGATATCGATAATATTTGTTTCTATAGTTAGATGAACATTTAGAATATCACTGATGGCTCCCGGCCACGAGTGACTGGCTGCGTTATCGCCAACTACATGGAGCAGAGTTTGGTTGGGAGGACTCGCGGTCTCGCGATCTCTGTTAGCATGTGTACGTTTCAGCTCGATCGGACCCACGTCATGCGACAAATAGAAATGGTTTAAATATTTTTATTTAATTAACTAGTAGGCGCGGATTTTTTTATCACAGACTCGTAGCTTAGAATCGTCAAGTGAAAAGTTAAAGGTTCGAGACTGGGTAGTAAGTGCCACGTGTAGTAGTAGTACTACCAAATTTGTGCTCATTAAGACACGAAAGATATGAGATCGAGAGGTTTATACTAAAAATAACTACTCTTCCATTTGAAGTAGAACATTTGACTGCTTTGCAGAGACATGTACGCAAAAAAAATCGGTTGTTTGTAAAGTCGGTTTACTGACTATAGTTGAACGTGACAACGTCATAAGAAAATACTGATGGAATGGTTTCATTTTTGTAAAGAAAATTTTAATTTTATTTGTTTGATAGATATTTTGTATGGATATAGAGAAGGAGGTAAATGGAAATCACTATTGACTATTGAATTGATCAACATTTATTTGTACGCATAAATACAATTATTGTGCCTCTTTGTCGCTCGTAGCGCGCTCTCGCTTGCACTTCAAGCCTTAAATGGAACGCCTCAGAGCGAGGTAACGCCGCTTGAGTCATGTTTTTTCGTGCATGCAGCCGGCTCCATCGAATTGTAAGACGTTGTCACGTCAATAACAAACTACGCGCTTACGTTTCATTACACGACATTAAAATCTTTGTCGTAGGATTCCGCCATGAGCACGTTACATACATTTTTATTTTTGAAAAGAAGTAGCCGTACACAGCATAACGGCCTCACACGAGTTGAGTACACCGCGCATCTGAACTATCGAGGCATTGGCAAAAATATTAAGTAGAATAAAAATGCTTTAGTTCGGACAGAATATAACAACAACTACATTTAACTGCACATCTCTTGAATAATATTTCAAACTCCTCGACTACAACGCATTGGTTGGCAAACTTTCAAATACCAACCGATCCTGTTCAAGTATTCTAACAAAATGGGTCGATACTCAGATAGAAACGTAAAGACTTGCGAAACGCGAACGGAATTACCCCAAGTGTCTTCTTGTCCGAATTTAGAGTGAAATCTCTCGGGAAGAGCCGACAGGGAGCGCCCAAAATTCTTCACACTCTGCACGGTTTGTTTGTTTATAGTGTGCGTGTTTTAGGGGTGCGATAAATGTTTCAGTTATACGCAGTATCGATAACTTGGGCCTATAATAGCGTATGTTTTTTTCAAACACGCTTTGTACCTAAAAAATGAACAAAGGGGAAGCCATCGCCTTCAATTTTAACAATATAAACGTTGGTAATAAATCACTAACGGTGAACATTCTTGAGCACACACATGCTACATAATAATTCTTATGACTTTTACAAATTTAAGGAAGTAATGTAGATATTTTAGGTGCACAGGATAAGAAGAATAAAATGTACTTTCCAAATTACAAATCTTAAATCTTGAGTTACATTAAATCAGCGAGCTTAAAGCTCTACATAGAGTATCTCACATCTACGAAATGTAAAAGTATGTTAGTGGTGCTTTAAGAGGCGGCTCGGGTAGAGTAGTTCGCTCGTTACTTACCTACCAAGTACCAACAATTTCAATAGAAAACGCCGCCGAGGTCCGTCGGAATGCCACTTTGAAAGGCTTTGAGAGAGCCGACAGGACGCAGCGCATACTATGTGAGTAGGATAACTTGCGACGAACACGGTAGATGATTCATTTTATTACATTAGGAAAAGTTCTTGGTCTGTTCGAGAAGTTTAGCCTTTTCTCTTCGAGGCTCCCATTAGTAGATGGTGAACGTTACTGCAACTTGGGGAGCCAGTAGTACAGTATAGTTTCCCGGGGGTTTCTAGCCTGTCGTCTCAAGATTGAGACATTTTACTCGCTGTAATCCACTTATCAGTTTTACACATATTGTGTGGTTATGAACGCATTGTGACGGAGTCTTCTGTTATGATCCACTTCTATTCAAGGTATCATCATAATATTTGACAATTGTATAATACATTTGTAGTATATAGACGGTTGTTAGTAAACTCGTCCAGTTTGTGCTCATTAAATTTGTTAGAATGATTATTATTGTGTTTCACAAAGCGTGTCCGTTTAGTTTTATCGAACTCTAATTATTTCCGTTGAAGTTGACAGACTAACGAGAGATCGTTTCTATTAACGAGAACTTAAATTGACTAACAAAATATACGACTTATGTAAATAAACTTTTTAACATGAAATGTTACAAAGTTTATTTAAGTCGTATTAAAGAAACAAAAAAAACCTGTATCGCTATGAGCACACGTATATACATATACATACATATATGTAATATTCACGGAACTAATCACGCGCCGCCTGCCGTATGTTGAAGGTTCTCTACCAGAAACCTTTCTTGAACTGACAACAGCTGTGTTAAGCTTCAATACAGTTTCAAGCGAGGCGCAAAAGCCTTAATTGAATACGAAGAAAATGTTTACATGACAGGTAAGTACATAGGTTTCATTCCGATATCTTTGTATCTAAGATTAAATTCATGGTTCAGTGCCAGTAGACGTGTATTCATCGGAACTTCACCTTTCGCGTGTGGAAGCCTTATGAAAGTTTCATGTGACCTTTTTAGTTGCTGTATCATTTCACCCTTGATATCCATTCATAGAGAAAATGACGGCTTTCGGGTCAGGGTTGAATCGAATTAAATACTGCACATAACATACCCTATGTCGCAATTCCCACAATGACCTCGTTTACAACAATGCATCGAAAAAACAAGTCGACCACTGTCCCGTCAGATATGGAAGAAGTTTACCCACGGAAACGTGCTGAGGAAAATATTGATGATAGTACTTTCGTGTATTAGCAAGCTGCAAAGAATGTGGTTTTTTATTTTCATATGTTGGTTCGAATACATTACGACAATACTGGAAATATTTTAATTCTACGAGTAAATCGATAGTATGGAGGCTCTGATTATTAACTTAGAAAGTAATCTCGTGGATTTTTTAATCTTTGTGATGTTAAATTGATGGTATTGTGTAAACTCTATCTATAGATTTCAACTCCCATAATCCAAATGTAGAGCAAATATAATCTAATAATAAAATGTAATTATTATTCACGTCAATAATAAATGTTAACACCGACAACCCGTAGTGTATTTCAACGTTAAAATTTTAATTAATCATGAAAATTCAAACCCAAGTTTATACAGTTATATAAATTACGGAGAGACTCCAATTATAATTGTCATTTCAATTACCTACAATATAATTTGAGTGAGAAGTTTGCAAAATTAATTAATCTGTAAGTAATGAGTTACGTAGTGCAGAGTTACCACGGCAGGGGTTTTCCTTGCTGATGTCTATGAGCAACAGTAATTATTTACCGTTGGCTTATTTTGCGTCGACGATTTTACACATTTTTAGCCTTGGAATAGAATGTCTTCATATGAAACACACTTTTTTCGTTCGCCGAAAGATCATCGATAATATTTGAACTGCCCACCAGGTTAGGCGATTCCCGAAACACCTTAACGTAATTATTGTTGTTCATCTTGAGTCATGAGGTGAAAATCATATTGGTATTCAATGCTTCAAGCAAATGGTAGGCCAAATTAAGGTAAGTAAAGTAAGGCCATGCGTAATGTGCCGTTTGGAGGGATACTACTCTACCTCATGTGTCATGATGACATGCGATGCCCTCCAAAGAGTGCTCTCTATGGATACTGGTAGCATGAAACTGTGACAACATTCTCCATTTTAAGCCATAGAAACCAGTTGTGTTGAGTACACACGAATACTCAGCGATAGAGATCGACAGTACGCTGCTTATCGACTTGTACAAGAATTAGCTGGTTGCTGCTAAGTTGTATTACGCAAATATATTATTTAATGGAAATGTATTTCACCTTAAACAGTTGTTCGGGCCGTATCTTGTATTTTATCTTCAATAAAGAATGATAATATTCATTCTCATAAAATCTTAAATATCGCTTTTTATTGAAATCCATCTTGACTGTACTAATTGTCCGTTAATTGCGCCTATTGAAACTACCAAGAAAAGGGTTATTATTTCGTGCCCCCAGGCTGAATGGCGCGGAGTAAACGAACTTAAGCTTTAATTTGAAACGATTTTCTCTTCACAATGTTGAGGTGCCTAAGGAAGAAATGACAGATTTGTATGGTAAATGAGTATCTACGCGACTACGGTATGGCATGCGGTAGATGCGCTACGTGAACCAGTTACCGATGCCCGCAATGTTAATAGCGGCACGGTGTCTTGTGAGCCTGCAAAAATAGGTCCACCATCCTATCTAGTTCTTTTGAAAAAAAGTACCGTGTTCCGGTTTGAAAGGCGGGACAGTCGCTATATTTTAAAATTAAAAAAATCAAATATAATATACTTTTGTTATCAAGATTGTTGGCAGTATTATCTACTTAAAGTCCGGTGAACCGTGAGCTCGTTCATTTGTCAAATGTCAGGCCATGCAATAAAAGCAGCTGTTCACCCAAACATCGTCTTAATATGTTTCTCGTATTCAATATTTAATCGACTTTTTTATTTATATAAAAAACAAGTATGTAGCACGAAATTTTCCACGGATTACAAAATAAATAAAGCACGGCTGTGTTCAGGACGTCCCGAAAGCACTTTTGGGGATTGATGCTTCTAGCTTCCGTAGGTTTAACCCGCGATACCAGTGACCCCTGAATGAAGTCAAAGGGAAACCGAAAACTGGTCATAAGACCTTGTCAGACTTATTGGTGACCACCTTAAAACTAAGAGACCACCTCCAGATAACCTAGTTGTGTTCTGGCATGTGAGTTGGAGAGCCAGTTCTATTCCTGCCCTACTGTTTTTGGGGGTAAATATTGGTGAACATGCGAAGCAGACGTGACGTACATGATTTGTTGTCGGTGGTCGGTTGGTGTCAGGAAACCCAATGAAATGGTCTCCGCTGTCGTCTGCCGGTCAGTAGGGACCTAAATTCAGATATCACTACCTAACTTCGCCCTGGGAAGCTATTCTGCCAAACGGTGTAAAATTAGGTCGTGCGGTCGTCGTGTTGAAATCGGAGAGCGGAGTGGATCCTGGCAATTGTACGTATGGGTTAACTGGAAGCCTTTCTACCTATAACCACCGCGTTCATGCAAAGTGCGTTTCCAGAGATCTTTTTTGCCGCGGACCATTCGGATTTGGAATGAGCTCCCTTCCACGGTGCTTCCCAAGCGCCATGCCATGTCCTTCTTCAAATGAGGCTTGCGGAGAGTACTTAGTGGTAGGCAGCAGCTTGGCTCTTTCCGTGGTATTGCTGACGTGACGAAAACCACTCACCATCAGGTGGGCCGTGTGCTTGTCTGCGTTTCAAAATTCTTGTTTTACTAAGCTCTTTTATTTGTTTGATGTTTAAATGTGTACTTGAGCTATAAGTAACATTAAATCACTTGTCGGTACATAAAAATGTCTCTTCATTTCGCGTTCAAAAATATAAATGTTTTTGACAAAATTTAGCGTGTTCTCCAAAACACTAGAAGAAGAGGCTTTGTCTGAGAATTTGTATAACGAATTATTTATAAACTAATCTCTTTGATGCTATTTATTATTTCAATTTCCAGGGACTGCCACGCAAACGGCTGGGAAATTCTATGATATTTAGAAAAAATATTTATAATGAACAATTTATTTTTCTCTGATGTACAAGATAACTAGTTACGTATTATTTTTAAAATGTGTTTAGCTCGTTTGAAGTGTTCGTAGAAACAAGGATATCACATTGATGTTACAATGCTGATTAAATTTTCATGTTATTGTTGGTGGGTAGACGAGCTCACAGCCCACCTGGTGTTAAGTGGTTACTAAAGCCCATAGACATCTATAACGTAAATGTGCCACCCACCTTGAGACATAAGTTCTAAGGTCTCAAGTATAGTTACAACGGCTGCCCCACCCTTCAAACCGAAACGCATTACTGCTACACGGTAAAAATAAAATATGGTACCTACCCGCGCGGACTCACAAGAGGTCCTACCACCAGTATAGTTGCCTTACCAGTGATCGTTTTCATAGTTTTTGAAGTGAAAAAGTCTTTGGTAGAGGAAAATCTTATAGGTTCGCGTCATCGAGATGCTAATGTTACGTATACACGTATAAGACTTGGTATATACCTGACCGTGTGCTGTGCGCCTTAGACGCTTATTGGATGGTCGAAATCTTGTGAGTTCGCGTCATCGACATGCATAATAGAGGTATATTTGTAGTTATGCAGGTGACGTATTGTGCAACACTAGTGCTGTGAATTTTGAAAATTGAATAGATTTAGTTAATAAGTGATTGTATATTATTTGTTATTTCAATTAAATTGTTTTTATATTTTGTCATAATCTTGTACAACCCGTAATATATTTGAAAAATAAATAAACCATATAAACATGTAACTAGTCAGGTCATAAGTATTGTCACACAGTAAAAACTTTTCTTTTAGAATGCTGGCCACAAAAAAGTTTATTGAATTCGAATTTCGAATTGTTCATGAAAATAAAAATGTATACTTTTAGAATTTTACTCATTTTTAAATATGGAGTGGACGCTTAAAGAAAACCGTGTTGCAGTTATTGCGTTGCATCGTTGCGGTTACGCGCCAATTCAAATTTTTAACATACTGAAAAATTTGAATATAACCAAAAGATTCGTTTATCGTACCATCAAACGATACAATGAAGACTCTAGTGTAGATGACAGGTCAAGAAGTGGTCGCCCTCGGTCTGTTAGGACTCCAGCAGTGATAAAAGCTGTGAAGGCGCGAATTCAAAGAAATCCCAAACGTAAGCAGAAACTGTTGGCCCTTCAGATGGGGTTAAGCAGAACCACGGTGAAAAGGGTGTTAAATGAAGACTTAGGGCTTCGGGCATATCGAAGAAAAACAGGACATCGTTTGAATGCTCGTCTAATGGACCTGAGACTGAAGAGATGCCGCGCTTTGTTGAAGCGGTACGCGGGAAAAAAATATCGGGAAATTCTTTTTTCGGATGAAAAAATTTTTACCGTAGAAGAGAGCTACAACAAACAAAATGATAAGGTGTACGCACACAGTAGTGAAGAAGCGAGCAACCGTATTCCGCGTGTCCAACGAGGTCATTTTCCATCCTCGCTCATGGTATGGTTGGGAGTTTCTTATTGGGGCTTAACAGAGGTACATTTTTGTGAGAAAGGTGTAAAAACGAATGCAGTTGTGTATCAAAATACAGTCCTGACGAACCTTGTGGAACCTGTTTCTCATACCATGTTCAATAACAGGCACTGGGTATTCCAACAAGATTCGGCGCCAGCTCATAGAGCGAAGAGCACACAAGACTGGCTGGCGGCGCGTGAAATCGACTTCATCCGGCACGAAGACTGGCCCTCCTCCAGTCCAGATTTGAATCCGTTAGATTACAAGATATGGCAACACTTGGAGGAAAAGGCGTGCTCAAAGCCTCATCCCAATTTGGAGTCACTCAAGACATCCTTGATTAAGGCAGCCGCCGATATTGACATGGACCTCGTTCGTGCTGCGATAGACGACTGGCCGCGCAGATTGAAGGCCTGTATTCAAAATCACGGAGGTCATTTTGAATAAACTTTAGTGTCATAAGAATCTATGTTTTGTTAAGTTCATTTTGGTATATGAATGGTTACATAATGAATAAACTTGTTTCAATTATTTTACATTAAACATGTGACAGAATTTATGACCTGACTAGGTATATTTTATAATGGTTTCTCGGAGTACCAATAGATGTGATAACTCAATCTAGTTGATAATTTTAATCTAAATATATTGGCATTTCAAATTTTTATACTAAAATTCTAAGTTATAAGTTTTCACTTCAATCGACCATCCGACAATTTTATTATTTGTATTTTCAACTTCGCAGATAAACAAAGCGTGATTAATATAATTAACAATGTCAATACGATTGGGCAGGCACAGAGGTTATTTGCTCGTCGAACCTGCAACCTCTCTAATCGAGAGCCGCACACGGAGCCGCTGGGTCACGAGAGCGATCATTAATATGTAAATTGTGAATATATCTTGAACGAGATAACAACAAATTCATAGTAACTGTATCTACCCACAGGCGAGTCTCGCGTGCGCTATTTGAACAATTGTTTATTTTCAATTATGAACGAATGGAAATAACACAGGAACATGGAAAGTAACTTTTAATTGATTTGTTTTGTTCTGCGATAATGAGTTTGGCGGAAATTTACACTGTGAGCCGGTGCTCTACCGGTGGTAGGACCTCTTGTGAGTCCGCACGATTAGGTACCACTACCTGGCTATTTCAGCCATTAAGCAGTAATGCTGTCCAGGAATTGAACAAAATTATAAATTTATATTTTTTATACTTTTATTATGTACTGCTTTTGGGACGCCCCTTGGCTAGGTGGTGCGATGACCTCCGCACGGTGGCCGGCAAGAAGTGGATGAGGAGAGCCGCAGACCGTGCTCAGTGGTGTGGATTGGGAGAGGCCTATGTCCAGCAGTGGACGTCTCTGGGCTGTTGATGATGATGATGATTGATGATGTACTGCTTTTTACAATATTATATTATGTATTCGATTCACATTAAGTCTGCGGCTTAATGCTTATGTTGTTGGTGTTGCGCACGCGTCTGTCTGTCTTCACGTTTTGTTCCGGGTCACCCCGCACTCCGCTTCCGCGTGCCTCCCGCGTTTGGGTATCGTCGCCGACAAATGCGTTTCGGTTTGAAGGGTGGGGCAGCCGTTGTAACTATACTGAGACCTTAGAACTCATATCTCTAGGGGGGTGGCGGTAATTACGTTATAGATGTCTATGGGCTCCGGTAACCACTTAACACCAGGTGGGCTGTGAGCTCGTCCACCCATGCAATAAAAAAGAAGGCTCTCATGAGGCTTTTGTCGACTAAGTATGATGTACCCTGGTTTACTTATCCGTACCAATAAACAGGGTGTCAGGCTTAGCAACAACAGTCACATCGCACCAAACAAGCATAAATTAATTTAGTCCTAAATGTACACAAACTCAATTTTTGTAGACTTTTGTAGGGTAAATACCTAGTTACTGTAACAAATAAGAGTGTAATTGAGGGTAACTAGTATTTTTCTCGGAAAACAAAATTAGCGTCCGCGTTAGGGAGAAAATACTTTTGTATCGAACATTAAGCTTGTAAAGGCAAGATATGCTATTCTTGACGGAAGAAACTTTTTTTGGGGCTTTTCGATGGTAGCGTCCCATCCCCATCAGGACATAGTTCTGAAATGATAATTGCCGACGGTCGCTAAGGTTGGACTATGCGGTCACACACACGTCCTGTTTTTTCTTAAGGAATTTGCAAGCATACTAATACGGTTTTGTGGTGAAAGAATAACATCGTGCAATAAAATTTGGTAATGCCTATTGTGAGTCTGCACCTGCCTATATCTACCGCAGTATAGAAGGAGAAGAATAAAGCTTATATCCCGAAGAGGTCCATTCATACTAACGCAGGTTTTATTGCCATTGAGTGACACCACCATACCTTTTTTTTTCAGCCCATAGACGTCCACCATACCATTATTGATTAAAAATATTATTTTCAACTCATTTTCCAAATTTATTTAATGCCAAATCCACATTCTTCTTACTTCCCTTATTTCATCAAAGTACATAGTATAAGAGTTAACCAAGTATGTCGACAAAGGAGAACTCACTCAGGTTTTCATGGCCATCATAAAACAGAAGTTTAATCTTTTTTGACACGTTTTTATTAGCTTGATCTGTTGTTGTTATTGTTGTTGTTGTAGTCCTAGGGTACCCCGCTGGTACATAAGGTCCTCACAAGCTGTCTCCACTTGACCCTGTCTTGTGCATGCTCCTTGAACTCACTCCAGCTCATGACGGCAGTTCTCATCTCGCTCTCTACGGTACGTCGCCAAGTATGTACAGGGCGACCAGGTCTTCGCTTGCCAAGCGGTTGCCACTCAAACGCGATTGATGCTATGTTGACGCCGCTGCGCGATAATGTGTCCTATCCAACACCATTTCCCACAGGCAATGTCTTACGCGATGGTGGTTTGGTCACATTTAGTCCAGAGGTCTTTATTTGATATAGTGGCTGATCAGAATATGCGACTTTATTTACAAATACCCGCAGTTGAGTCGTGAGTGTCTTGTTCACACTCAGTGGAGTTGAAACGGGTCAGCTTGATCCAACGAGTCATGATACTTTATACAGAGGTTTACGTATCTGGGGAGTTCGATATCAAATCAGGGTGGTTCAGACGAAGATATAGAAACACGAATCAGGTGCGTTCGCGCAGTTGAAACCATCCAGCTCGATTTGCATCTATCTAGTTATATACATTTGCATATATTTATCAATGTGACAGAAATTTTCATAATAAAGTGTCGTCGTGGCCTAAAGGATAAGACGTCCGGTGCATTCGTTGTTGCGATGCACCGGTGTTCGAATCCCGCAGGCGGGTACCAATTTTTCTAATGAAATACGTACCTAACAAATGTTCACGATTGACTTCCACGGTGAAGGAATAACATCGTGTAATAAAAGTCAAACCCGCAAAATTATAATTTGCGTAATCACTGGTGGTAGGACCTCTTGTGAGTCCGCACGGGTAGGTACCACCGCCCTGCCTATTTCTGCCGTAAAGCAGTAATGCGTTTCGGTTTGAAGGGTGGGGTAGCCGTTGTAACTATACTGAGACCTTAGAACTTGTATCTCAAGGTGGGTGGCGCATTTACGTTGTGGATGTCTATGGGCTCCAGTAACCACTTAACACCAAGTGGGCTGTGAGCTCGTCCACCCATCTAAGCAATAAAAAAAAAAAAAAAAAAAAAAAATAATAATTGTCATCAGCTTTAAATCCAGTACCCTTTTAATGAAGGTCCGTAATACACCAGAGATCTCTTCTTCTTTATCGTAAAAGGGTTCGACAAAGTATGGCACAACGGCTTAGTTTATAAACTGTACACCATAGAACCAAATAGTCTCGTGTTCATCATAAGATACTTCTTGTCGAACCGGTCGCTTCGTTATTGAGTTGAAGAAACTCGCTCTCTTCTGCGAAAAAGCTCGGCTGGAGTCCCGCAAGGCTCCGCTGTCTCTCCGCTACTTTTTAGCCCATATATTAATAATATACCCTTAACCTTTTCCGCGGATGTTACTGCTATCTACTCTTCTAGTAGGAAGATGTCGTTCATGCATAGTAAGCTTCAGATCGTGGCCATCCATTTAGGACAGTGGTTTTGAAACTGGCGCATCGACATCAACCGCACGAAAAGCACAGTCATGCTTTTTCATCCAAAGGGGTCGCCCTCCCGATACCACTTCTAGTGCTTCATTACGACTTCGGTGCGGTGATTCTAATTCTATTATATTCTATCAAAATCTTTGACCAGACCATACTGGGCTTTGAAGGCCAAGTACCTAGGCGTACCCTCGAAAGAGGGGTGGACATTCGGTTTCCGCATTTAATCAGTACGTGACCGACTTGAGTTCTTACTCGGTCGACTCTACCTCATGATTTGCAAGTGATATAAATTATCCCTTTGTAACAAGGTGACACTCTACAAAACTTACATACGTTCGTTAGGAATTTAAGGTAGCGTCAGAGCACTACTTCAGCAAAGCGGTGCTACCCAGGCAACGAGACAACGCAAAACCACTATCGCCCGAAACACGTCTTGTCGGATCCCCGGATCCACTCATGGTGCTTTTAGGTCCCTGAAGCACCAGTCACCGTCCTCTTTTTATTTATTTTTTATTTATTGCTTAGATGGTTGGACGAGCTCACAGCCCACTTGGTATTAAATGATTACTGGAGCCCATAGACATCTACAACGTAGACGCGCCACCCACCTTGAGTTACAAGTTCTAAAGTCTCAGTATAGTTACAACGGCTGCCCCACCCTTCAAATCGAAACGCATTACTGCTTCACGGCAGAAATAGGCAGGGCGGTGGTATCTATCCGCGCGGACTCACAAGTGGTCCTACCACCAGTAGAAACTGAACTCGTCAATTACGACGAAGAGTTTACGAAGAAGAGAGAAGAAGAGCGGACTAAACCATAGACACAGCCTACTGTGTTTCACTCCGGATCTTCTCAGTGGGCCGCGATTCCGAGTGGTTGGAAGATTCTGTGAAACACTCTTCTTGTTTTCTTATTGTTTTGCAAATTCTCTCAAGGTGAGAGATCACCTACCATAGTTGTTGTAGTTGACATAGTCCCCTAGGCTGCTAGCGAATAGGTAGGAAGAAACGGCACTTTCCATTATGGGTGGACTTTTTGGCGGGAATGCGAGGGGCGAAGTTGTGTGAATTGTTTTATTTTGTTAATTTAGTGTTTTTTTTTCAGATTTAAGCATGTAAGTTATTGTTCGAAACTTATACGAATATACACAACTTTATATTAACAATGTCGTAAGCGAGATTGAGGTACCTGTCAAAGACCTTGTGTTCCGTGAGAGCTACCCGCCACAAAATAAATTTAAAAATAAATAACCAAGTTATTCCTTCTATATATTTAATACATAGTAGGAACACAGTTGCTACCGGAAATTACCGGAATTACGTCGAACTCAAAGAATCGTGCCCCAACAATTGAATGATTCGAAGTTGTTTTGTCGCAAAGATTAATGTCGAAAAACGATTCCAAAAATAGTTACATAAGGGCGCGGTAAGCGACTGTCACTCAGCGCGCCCACGGCTCCACGCACCAGATCTGAACTTCGACTGGGCGGGGCCCACCGAACTGTATCCGTTTAGTAGTTTGATTTGATATCTATAGCTTTACAAGCGACGTGGTCCGGTATGTCCTCCTCTCTCAAATTCTATATTCGATCATATTGCTCTTTTCTAAATATATAATATGTACTAGCTCTACTTTGGTAGCTTCATCTGGACTTCATTACATTACTCGCGTGTGAAAACTCGTGCTCAGCGGTAGGATAAAAAGGAGCCTATAATATTAAAATTTTCTCTCCAAACGTTCAAACTATTTACATACTGAATTTTGTAAAATTGGTTTAGTGGTTTGGACGTGAATACACAGCGGACACCTTTACTTTCGTAATTTTATTATTAGTAAAGATTGTATTGAAAGATATATGTTTTTAATTTGTTTAATTGTAAATATTGCTGAAAACCAAAAAAGTTGAAATAGGGAAGGTAGCGAACACAATGACGACCGAGCATGGTAACGGTTCATGGGAGTTTGTTATGTACGGAGTTATGAATTGTTTCTCGTTCGGTGTGGCCCAGTAGATGGTCTTGCAGTTTATATTGCAGTCTTCATCTTCATCATCATCATCAACAGCCCACAGTCATCCACTGCTGGACATAGGCTTCTCCCAATCCACACCACTGAGCCCGGTCTATGGCTCTCCTCATCCACTTCTTGTCGGCCACCGTTCGGAGGTCATCGCACCACCTAGCCAGGGGGCGTCCCACGTTGCGTCTTCCGCTGCGCGGTCTTCACTCGGAAACCCGTCTGCTCCAGCGATCGTCAGTCCTGCGGCTTATATGGCCAGCCCGCTGCCACTTCAGCTTGCTGAGTCTTTGAACTATGTCGATGACTTTAGTCCTCTGTCGAACAACCTAATTCGGATTTTATCCTACAGAGAAACTCCGAGCATGGCTCTTTCCATGGCTCGCTGAGCGACCTTGAGCTGACGGACCAACCGTACTGTGAGTGTCCACGTTTCGGCTCCGTAAGTCATTACCGGTAGGACGCACTGGTTAAAAACTTTCGTTTTCAGGCACTGTGGGATGTGCGATGAAAAGACTCCACGCAGTTTGCCGAACGCCACCCAGCCCATTTGGATCCTTCTCTTGTAATCTTAGAGGTGATGAAATTCATAAATATGTCGACGTACGCTGTAGTCTACAGTCAGAAATGATCTTCAACTCTCATTGGGATTGGAGTGACGGTATCCTGGGCAACATGCTGGAACTCTTGAACACTTCAAGATACAAATGGACTGGACGGCATGCTAACCTGAATATACATACAGTCACTAAAAATCTTTACAGAGCAGATCCTTTAATTTGCTATCGAAAATGTAAAGACAAGTTTTGCCATACTATTATAGTTAAGGCAGCGTGCAGATCAACCCGGGATCTGGACGAGGCCCACAGCACGCAATGATTGCGTGCTGTGGGCCTCGTCTGCGAGGGAGGCTGGACTTCCACCGGGCGCGTCCGTAGGTGGCGGATCACGGGATCCTCTGGGCGACATTCCCAGAGGTATCGTCCGATCTTTTTCGTTGCAAGGATTCTGTGGGTGTAGGTCCTAGGTTTAGGATTAGGTTTAGATGCAGTNCGCGTCGAGCAGTGTTGGTTGATGTCACCATTCCTCATGACGAGAACCTCGTGAAGGCAGAAAAGGACAAATTAATAAAATATTTAGACCTGGCCCACGAGACTACCGCCATGTGGCATGTTGATTCAACCATCATTGTTCCAATAGTTGTGTCGGTACACGGCTTGATGGCGAAAAGTTTCGATCAACATCTTAAGAAGCTTTCGTTATCCAGCTGGGTTAAGGGCCTAATACAGAAAGCAGTTATCCTTGATACTGCACGCATTGTGAGGAGGTTTCTCACTCTGGAGTCCTAACCACTGGTGGCTTGTGTCGTAGACACCGCCATCAGCGGCAATCTATTTTTATATAGTGTTTTTTAAAAATTGTATTTTTAATATTTTTTTTAAAAAATATTATGTAATTAATAAGATTTTAAATAAATATAAATAAATAATAATAATAATAAAATCTGCTAAAACATAATAGTCTAACATTGTTGCTTAAAATTTTTTTTTGTTTAAAAACAATTTGACTGTTTTTGAAAATCATGAGCGAATACGATTTTTGCAAAAAAAAAAAAATTCGAGGCTAGACTGCATCGACAAAAGCGCAATCGTTGATGGTTAAAAGATGTGATCTTATTTTGTTGTAAAGTTGTTATTTCAATTCAATCCGACTAAAGCGATCCGATAGTGAGAACAGATCACTCAAGAATGTTATTTATTGAAGTGAAAACTTTTTTAGAATCGTTGTGATTTCAAACCGGATGCCACGGAAAAAACGACAGGTAAGAGACACAAATACAAAAATGTGTAGGATGAAGCCAGCAAAGAATGAGACAGAAATATACATACTATTTAATACAGCGCCATCTGTGAGATTTTTTAATACTAACGTGTGTATGAAAGCTCTTGTAGTGAATTTTAATTTAAAATTATACGTGAAATTAAAATATCAATTCACAGAGGGCGCTACCTTACAATTATTTACTAATGACAAAATTTTACATATACTTAAGACGTTTAGGATAATTGTATTTTAATTTTGGAAGGTTTCACTTCTACCACGTGTGAATTGCACACATTTTGTTTTTTTTTCTTTAATTATTAGGTTCACAATACACATCACAAGCTATAATACATAAAAAACACAAGTAAAAAGAAACAAAATCTGGCTTGCAACATAGGCTATGTGCGCACGACAAAACAAGACAGTGCTGAATATGTACAACAACGCTTCTTACATTTACGACAAAACAACACGATTTTGAAGTCGTCGTGGCCTAAAGGATAAGACGTCCGGTGCATTCGTGTTAAAGCGATGCAACGGTGTTCGAATCCCGCAGGCGGGTACCAATTTTTGTAATGAAATACGTACTTAACAATTGTTCATGATTGACTTCCACGGTGAAGGAATAACATAGTGTAATAAAAATCAAACCCGCAAAATTATAATTTGCATAATAACTGGTGGTAGGACCTCTTGTGAGTCCGCACGGGTAGGTACCACCGCCCCGCCTATTTCTGCCGTGAAGCAGTAATGCGTTTTGGTTTGAAGGGTGAGGCAGCCGTTGTAACTATACTGAGACCTTAGAACTTATATCTCAAGGTGTGTGGCGCATTTACGTTGTAGATGTCTATGGGTTCCAGTAACCACTTAACACCAGGCGGGCTGTGGGCTCGTCCACATATCTAGGCAATAAAAAAAAACGAAAACTAATGTAACTTAAAATGCAAGGGAAAAAAATATTCACAATATAATGCTTGTAATATCAATTAGCTTTACTATCATCGCAACTTTGCTGGCATAAATTACAGGTACTCTATATCGCGTTAGTGGATATCCGTGCTCAGCCGTGGAATGAAGCCTTATACTACATATTTCCAAAGGATCAAACTATCTCTATACTGATTTCTGTTGAAAATCACTTCAGTGCTTTAGGCGTGAAAATGTAGCATACAACAAAAGCCATTTCCGTATTAACGACATTATTAATCATAAATGTAACTTCTAGTATCTAATTAAAGTTCTTTATGTGTATCGATTTCCTAATACGCACGGCATATTTTTAACTTTTTTTTTTTTAGATGGGTGTGCGATCTCACAGCCCACCTGGTGTTAAGTGGTTACTGGAGCCCATAGACATCTACGACGTAAACGCGCCACTCACCTTGAGATATAAGTTCTAAGGTCTCAATTATAGTTACAACGGCTGCCCCACCCTTCAAACCGAAACGCATAGCTGCTTCACGGCAGAAATAGGCAGGGTGGTGGTACCTACCTGTGCGGACTCACAAGAGGTCCTACCACCAGTAATTACGCAAATTATAGTTTTGCGGGTTTCATTTTTATTACACGATGTTATTCCTTCACCATGGAAGTCAATCGTGAACATTTGTTGAGTACGTATTTCATTAGAAAAATTGGTACCCGCCTGCGGGATTCGAACACCAGTGCATCGCTTCAACACGAATGCACCGGACGTCCTATCCGTTAGGCCACGACGACTTCACGACTTCATTTACGTAGAAAGTGAAATTTTTTTTGAATAATATAATGTTAAGGAGCTATTTAAGGTACCAAAATCACGCTTTTTAACCGACTTCAAACGGAGGCTATCAATTCGACCACCATTGTATGTCTATGTATGTTCACCGATTTCTCGAGAATGCTTGAACCGATTCTGATAATTATAATTTTTTTTGTTCGTAAGGGTTAAATTGGTCTTAGCGTGATGCTATATAGCTTATAGCCTTTCTCGATAAATGACTCTCTGACACTGAAATAATTTTTCAAATCGGACCAGTAGTTCCTGAGTTTTTTTTTTATTGCCTTTGTAGGCAGTCCAGCGTACGGCCCACCTGATGGTAAGTGGTTACCGTCGCCCATGGACTTCAGCAATGCCAGGGGCAGAGCCAAGCCGCTGCCTATCGCTTAATACTCTCCACAAACCTCGTTTGAAGAAGGACATGTCATAGCGCTCGAGAAACACCGTGGAGAGGAGCTCATTCCATAGCCGGATGGTACGTGGCAAAAAAGACCTCTGGAAACGCACTGTGGATGACCGCAGTGGCTCCAGGTAGTAAGTAGTAGTTAGCGCGTTCAAACATACAAACTCTTCAGCTTTATAATATTAAGTATAGATAACTTCTAGCATCTAATTAAAATTCTTTATGTGTATCGATTTCTTAATGCGCACGGCATATTTTTGATTTTTAAATAGGCTCCCAAAAATGCCATAACAATTCATCATTCACATGATTATTTGATTAGCCGCAATAAAAAGAGAGTGAGAGAGAGAGAGCTGGCTGCTCACCACGTCCCACAGCTAAACATAGGCTATCTTAATCCAATAAAGAAGCAGTTAAAACTACATTTTAATAGCAGTTAAGCCTGTAAGTGTAGCTTAAGAAAGGCGGTTTGTCTCTTCGGGAATCCATTGGCCCCTATCCAGAGATATCATGGCGCATCACTGAAATTTGGATGTGGCGTTTTTTTAGGACATTTACTGGTGGTAGGACCTCTTGTGAATCTGCGCGGGTAGGTACCACCATCCTGCCTATTTCTGCCGCGAAGTAGTAATGCGTTTCGGTTTGAAAGGTGGGACAGCCGTTGTAACTATACTGAGATCTTAGAACTTATATTCTTAAGTTGGGTGGCGTATTTACGTTGCAGATGTCTATATGCTCCAGTAACCACTTAACACCAGGTGGGCTGTGAGCTCGTCTACCCATCTTCGCAACAATAAAAATAAAAACATTACGATCACCTTTGATGTTAATTCCTGAATTCTTCATGGCTCGATCGTGGTAAATTCATGCTCAATCTAAACCTGTCCTGCAAACAGAGCTTATTGCTTTCATATTAGTTAATTGGAATAGTAAAATTATAATTACCGTGAGTGTTGAACCCACCGGCCGACCGTGGCATAAGCTAATTCCTAAGGGACTGTACTTGACACCTTAGAACTAATATCTCAAGGTGGGTTGGCGCATTTACGTTGTAGATGTCTATAGGCTCCAGTAACCACTTAGCATCAGGCGGGCTGTGAGCTCGTTCACCCATCTAAGCAAAAAATTGGATAATATTAAATCTTATTACATTGTATTACAGATTTCTCATAAAAACTTCCTCTTAAACATTGAACTGAAAACACCACATCAATTTTACAAAAGCTTCGCGCATCGGACATTGAACCCTTCCGAGGCACTTCCAAAGAATTTATTACACTGAAAAACGGACAATGTAAATTGTGAAAAAAATAAATATATATTGCAATTTTTTTTTTTTTTTTTATTTCACTTTTAATTTATCGGTGTTGGTTGAATTGTGTTTTTCGTAAACTCGAAAATGGTAAAAGTTTCGATTTGGGGTTACATTTTTTACTGTAAAATCCTATTTGAGCTTCGTTTTGATGATTTTTAAAGTGGTTAATATGAGTCTAACGTACTCCGATATTAACGTTTGATTTCCAATCCGAGCATCTCTATGGAATAAATTTAGTATTACAGATTTTGTTGTTACAGCCTTAACTGCGTGTATGAATTTTCTGTAACAATAACAATAACAGGCAGCGGCTTGGCTCTGCCCCTGGCATTGCTGACGTCCATGAGCGACGGTGACCACTTACCATCAGGTGGGCCGTATGCTCGTCTGCCTACAAAGGCAATAAAAATTTTTTAGCTTTTATCCGTTAAAACATATCTAAACAAGTCACCTGTAGATATTATTTATTTTATTATGTACAGGATTGCCAACAGCATTTAATTTTACGCTACAAAATGATTAATAAAATATTTTGGTAAAATAGGTAATAAAATGTCTCCTTTTCCAATAAACCTTCCACGCGTACGATTTGTATGGTGACGTCATCATTTAACATTTTCAATCTCTCATGAAAAAAACCCGTTGTTTTCATGTCAGTACATTTGTTCTGACTAAACAGATAACAAACTAGTCAACGCACTGATTCTAACTAATGTAAGCTATTGAATTAAAACATATTTGTTCCGTCAGATTTCCGTAGATTATTAATTAATAATATATCTATACAGAACCCTGAATTGAATTACAAGCTCTTATGGCTAGGTTACATTTGGCAAGTTACAACTTTTCAAAATTGTTTAAATTATGTGTAACTAGTATCTTTCTGCGACTGTGCTCGTGTATTTTGAAGTAAAAATGATAATGCTTTTTTACATAAATAGATAAACGAGCTTACAGCTCACATGGTGTTAAGTGGGTACCGGAGCCTACAGAAATCACGTCGGGAATGCAGCCATCTTTCTTGAGATATGCGGTCTAACTCTGAGTTATGTTGTATTACAATTATCAATCATTTCAAATCGAAATGTGTGCTTTGACAGAAATAGAATTTCACAAATTATTTTGGGTAAATGTACTGGTTGACCATTTATGTGACCACTCTGTTTATGCATTGGAACTGTGGTCAATGGTTTATACTATGCCCATGTTTTCAAGCTTCTACCAGCTACTAAATATTAGATGGACCTAGAGTCTGTCCGTACATCTCTACCAAGTAAGCAACGAGTGAACAAACAGACAGTTCTGTTCTGCTTTAGTATTATTTTGGATCCTGTAACTTTTGGGCTTAAGCCAAACTCCTGACCGAATCACAGAGGATTGAGCACTATCGAAGGGTTTTTGGGGTTGATTGAATTTGTTTTCGTGTATGTAGGTAATAGCTGAGAGTTCGATGTACTGCTAAAAGGGTTAAAACGCATTCACTGCAACCATAGTGATCAGATTATCCAAGCAGTTGAGAAAAATAGTGTTTTCATAGCTTGCCGCTATCTGTCCAACAGTAATGGTTATTAAAACTAGACGACAGATATTTTCGCTTATTTAAGCTCATAAAGCACAGACAACGAATCCCTTATGATCTAAATGACTGTTAGATTAACTCGCAGAGAGCCAAATAATTTTGGATTTAGTATTTTTATCTATTTTATTTTGCAAACATCTGATGTAGATTAGATGGATCCATGTTAAAAGTGATAAAATTAATTATGCTATCCACCTTGAGATGTGAGATCGTTATCTCAGTCTAATAAAAGAAATGGTTCTACCTTCCAAGATGGTACTCATGGCTGCTAATAATTCATCAGTCTGTGGACGGCAAGTGCTTAGCTTGGGTTTCTCTTAACGTTCGCCTTAGTATTGGCTCTAATTCTGCCCGCCTTCTGCGGCTTATTTCCATTGCTAATATGTGTCAATGAGCATCTAGAATAAGATATCTACTGTGGGCTTACGACGGAGAGATGATCTTCCACCGAGCGGGTGCTATTGCTCGGTAGACCGACGGTCCGAATGTTGTTGTTCGGAACTTGTATATATGCAAGCTTATCTTGAAAATGTCGTAAGCGAGATTCAGGTATCTGTCAAATCTCTTGCGTTCTGTGATGTCTACCGCCACACTACGATAACGTAAATGCGCCACCCACCTTGAGACGTAAGTTCTAAGGTCTCAGTGTAGTTACAACGGCTGCCCCACCCTTCAAACCGAAACTCTGCTTCACGGAAGAAATAGGCAGGATGGTAATACCTATCCGTACGGACTCACAAGATGCCCTACCGGCAGTTATTACGCAAATTATAATTTTGCGGGTTTGATTTTTATTACACGATGTTATTCCTTTATCGCAGAAGTCATTCGTGAACATTTGTCAAGTTAGTATTACATTAGAAAAATTGCTACCTGCCTGCGGGATATGAACACCGTCGCATTGTCAGTTACGAATGTACTGGGCGTTTTATTCTTTTGTGCCACGACGACTTCAAAATTCCAGCTCCCAATTAAAAATGGCGAATTTATATTTGCACCAATTCATTTACAATGGTATTGCTTCATGTTCATCCACACAGCAGAGGATAGGCAGGAGTGGCGCAGGATAATCCAGGAGAAATTTAATAGAAGAGGCAACGACCTTCAACATTGAGGATTATCGACGCAAGGATGGGTATTGCTTCATCTTAGAAGTCTTCCGTGAATATCTATTTGTTTTTCTCTATTGGCTTTGAAACTCGACAAATATCCCCTCCAACTTTTGGTTACCATAGACTATACGAAGAATCACAGTCAAGCTTCTGTCTATACGAAGAAGTCACATTCCAAACATACGCCTTGGTCAATCCTTGAAATGACACAGACCTATAAGGCTAGGACCATCGATCTATCCATCTACAAAACTCGTTCAGATTAATCTTTGCCTTATCCGAACAGCCTACTTATTAACGAAAATAATTTCTCTCTCACGTGTGTGATTCAATAATATAATTTAGTCAAATCGCACCTTGCTGATACTAATGATCATCGGCAACACGAGAGACAGAGCCGAGCCTCTGTCTATTTATTAGTTGAGCCTTTCCTCAAGCCAAGTTTAAAGAAGAAATTGTCAAAAAGCTCGGAAAGCATATGGTAGGGGTGGTTTCATTCCAAGACTGGGTGATCAGAGATAAAAAAAGGGTGCGTGTACTTATTTATATACGCGCGTAAGAAGCTATACTTTATTTTTATTAAATTTATTTCTTTTTTTTTTAATATTAAATAATTAATAGTAAATATTTAACGTTTATAATTTAAGAATATTTAGTATGAATTATATTAAATAATAATTTTGTCATTTATATTACTAAAAAATGAATGCTAATAACACTTTTTTTTACGAGTGTACATGCGCAAAAGTTCACCTGCGGCTATATTCAGACTCGCCAAGTTACGTCGGTCGTATTGTAATGAGCGATTTAGTGGGCAACTTCATTCTGTTAATTTTGTGTTACGGTGCGCACGCATCGTAAAATTTCACTCTCATCAATTTTTCATAACGCGCCTAAAGAAGTATAACTTCAAAAATGGATTTTGATCTACTATCAAAAAAAAAATTGATAGGCAGCGGCTTGGCTCTGCCCCTGGCATTGCTGACGTCCATGAGCGACGGTGACCACTTACCATCAGGTGGGCCGTATTCTCGTCTGCCTACAAAGGCCATAAAAAAAAAACTGAATACAATTCTGGTTTCGTTAAGAATACGATACAATACTTGAGTGATGATTGATACCATACCTAGGGAATCGCAGACAGAGCTTTTAAAAAAAACAAGCTTTCTCCTTGCGGGTCTGAAGTACATATCTGGTAATTTAAAGCATTATCTATATATATATAAAAATGAATTGCTGTTCGTTAGTCTTGCTAAAACTCGAGAACGGCTGCACCGATTTGGCTAATTTTGGTCTTGATTATTTGTGGAAGTCCAGAGAAGGCTTAAAAGGTAGATAAATATGAAAATGCTCGGAATTGAATAAAAATAACTATTTTGTTTATCCTTTGATGTGTCCCCCATCGGACGGATTCGTCTTGTTTGTTTTAAGTTTATTTTGTACAAAAGTTTAGGTCTTTTATTTAGCGATTGGTACACTACGAAGTCTCCCGGGTCAGTTAGTTAATTACAGAAACCATTTTAGTAGCGTGAGCACACGATTAGTCTTCCAGTAATTATTACTATAATCAGTTAAAATGTTAAATGTTAAATGATTATTCTTTTTCATGTATAATACAATGTTATAATCGTATTGTCTCCGTTTTCTTAGAGGACGCTTTGATCGAGCCCATCACACACCCCTGTCGTTGATGACACAAGCAAATATCATCCTTATCAGAAAAAAAATTGTGAGCGTTTTTCTATGCCTTGCTTTCAGTCAACCAATTCAGACGAATTTCATCTTTATGCCAGACCTTTTCAGCAGTAAAATTCCGTGGCACGGTCCTGTACTTAGGGTCTTTCAATGTCGTATAAGCTCTGTCGAGACTTAGCGGCGGCTTTCGCCCGGAGGAAATTTTACCACTTAATTTAGGGTTAAAATATACTTCACCCCTATTCGAGGGGAGGGGGTGTCAAGGTCACACAGAAATCTCGTCTCGTGTTGATCTTACATGGATCGACAGAACGACTCACTTGATGCTAATCGGTCACTAGACCCCAGACAGTCTGCGACGCGAATTTTCTTTGAATTTTCTTGAACTATTTTGGAAGCCTACGTACATGGTAGTGTAGAGTGTTACCATCCACATTAGGAATGCGATCTAAGTTTCCAATTGTTCATTTCATATTACATATACACCCTTGAAACCCCCAAGACTATCTTCTTTGCTGCAGAAGTTTTTTTTATTACCCTTATAAGCAGACGGCCCGCCTGATGTTGAGTGGTTACAGTCGCCCATGGACTTCAGCAGGGGCAGAGCCAAGCCGCTGCCTACAATAATATAAAGCAAATGAATATACTGCTACAGGCGCTATTACAGCATCATGACTTGGCCGCTCGTAATAATAGCCTTCCCGTATTAAGATTAAAATTTAAGCACTACGTTTGAATTTTTTACACAACATTATTCCTCATCGTAGAAGTCATTTTTTTCATTGCTTAGGTGGGTGGACGAGCTCACAGCCCACCTGGTGCTAAGTGGTTACTGGAGCCCATAGACATCTAGAAATGCGTCACCCACCTTGAGATATAAGTTCTAAGGTCTCAAGTATAGTTACAACGGCTGCCCCACCTTTCAGACCGAAACGCATTACTGCTTCACGGCAGAAATAGGCAGAGTGGTGGTAACTACCCGCGCGGACTCACGAGAGGACCTACCAGGTCCTACCTAATGCCTTAACTTTAAAACGCATCACTGCTATGTCGCAAAAAACTTGTTAAAGTTGCGCATTGGAGACAGCTTGTGAGGGCCGTACGCACCAGCGGAGTGCCCTAAGACTACAGCAACAAATTGAAAGCTTGTGTGTAATTACGCACACAGCGTCAATATCTGCCGTGAAGCAGTCATGCGTTTCTGTTTGAAGAGTCGGACAACCGTTATACTACTTTCTATTACTGCTACTACAAGCTCGTCCGTCCATCTGAGAACTAAAAAATACTAATGACACTTCGACCAAAGAACAGAAGATAAATGGGACTTGACCTTCATGACAAAAACATTCCCACCTCATAGCTCGATTTAAATAAAGTCACAAAATTGTAAAAAAAACCTTAGACAGTTAGAGTTTACGTCCTATTTAAATTGCACCGGATACCTATTGATGAACAAAATCCATCAGAAAGCACTGCTGCCGCTTCAATGTGAAGTATCTAGGATTTACATTTATTCTGGAAGCACAGGAACCATTTACATAAGAACCTATGGCTGTTAAAAAAAATCCATCCCTAGAATGACAGGGACCATTTACATTAGAACCTATAGCTACTCGATATACCCAACAAGGTCCCTAGAATGACAGGGGGGACCATTTACATTAGAACCTATTACATTAGAACCTATGGCTACTAGATATACCCAGCAAAGCCCCTAGAACAACAGGGACCATGCACATTAGAACCCATGGCTACTTCACCGTAGATATACCAGCAAGGTCCCTAGAATGACAGGGACCATTCACATTAGAGCCCATGGCTCCTTCACCGTAGATATACCTAGCACGGTCCCGAATGTAGAAACTCCAATTCATATATTTTAAATTTAAAACAACCCTTCTTACAATGCACTAAATAATCGACCATTAAATCCAAAAATCCCTCTATTCATATCAGAAAACAGGGCACTGCGACAGCCGTGGCAGCCAAGCGGACAACGCCACCGAGAACCATACTCTCCCACAATAATAGGCACTATGCAGTTACTTTTATTTATGGCCCCAGATTTTAAAGGCTTCAAAGATTTATAATATCACAGCTCCGAGAATTATTACCATAAATAGCTCGTAGCTGTACACTACGGATTCTCGTAGCGCCCGCCTACGACAAATTGCTACGAATAATCAGAGGAGTTTTTTTTTCATACCGAGACGTCGTAAGTGATTTTCATATTAAAACGTCTGAGGAGTTTTGTACAAGACAATTTATGACCGGCAATTATAGAAATCAGACTATAATAGTCTCAGTATCAAGATGACGAACCTATTTATTTTACTTCGAGCGTAAGTTTTGTCACGCATAATTTTATTTTGGAAGACAACGGCTCCGATAAAATCTCTGATTTAATTTATTAGACGCGTGACGTTGGCCCGTAATGGGAAAACTTGATTTTTTCATCTCGTCTCCACCGCTCATAATTTAACGAGAATACATGGCCATCTGGCTAATGAAACATCTGTATTCATGAACTTCTTCTAAAATTTCTGTGTTTCCGTCACGGAAACAACGACACGGAAAAACAGAAAAAACAGACCTTAAACAGCCTGCAACAGAAACATGTGGATTGATTGCATCCAATGTTCATTGATATGGCCTCATATTCATAGGCGGAGGCGAAGAAGCGGCCAATGAAGGCTGATGCAATTATAGCCTGACTCGTGGCCAAAAAATAGGACTATGCGGCGTTCCGATTGCAGCGCGTAGTATTTTCTCCCGATTATCAGGGAGCGTTTGAAGGATGCAGCGGGGGACGGGGCGGGCGGCGGGGCGAGGCAGTCCGGCGCCTCAGTAGAGTCCCAACCGCCGCCACGGACGCGAGTGCCATGACTGTATAGAGATTACCAAATGAGTGCTTCGCGGACGCACCGCACGCGATCATCGGTGCCTTACAGAAGAACCTGTTCTATTTGACTGTGTTTTTTTTTTTAATTTCCAAACCGAACTAGGATAAGACTTTTCTTGGATCGTACCGTTTGTGGCTAATGTGAGTTGATTTTTTTTGCGGCAGCGTGTCTGTATATCACGTGCCCTAGATTTGGAGTATCGACGCTGGACCGCTCGATTTAGTTTTGTTTTTTTGCATTTACTTTTAAACAATTAACTAATCGTTCTGTTGTCTTAGTTATAAATCCTTCTTAAGTCATAATTTTGATATTTTTTTCGATCTCATGCCTTGAAATTTATGCCACATGTCTTAAACGCATGCGATTTGGCTGCCATAGATGATTTTTATGTTTGTTTAAACTTTGGGATGTTGCGAGTCAGATCAGCTTGCGTTTTATCATTTTGCGTTATATTTTCGATAAATTTAATCCATATATTCCATATTTACATCATCCGACGATCTTCAAAGTAGCATAGCTTTAAAGCGGTAGCGTTAGAGTACAAATTTGAATGTATCTTTCACAATTGAGACATTATACCCGAATCTCGACAAATTCGTAATCTTTGCCTCTCCTTTTTTTAATTTCATAAATGCTAATGTAGTGACTTAATATATTTATGTAGTTTGTATATCACCAAGACGACGACAAACATTCAATTTCAGCATGTAGAGTTCAAAAAGTTATATAAGTCGCTACATATTATTATGATAACGAAAGTCAAACACGTGGTTCACCTGATTGTAAATAATTGCTTCCACGTGGCTTTTAGCTCAATTAACTCGCCCCCTGTTGGGGTCGAAACGAACGCTTTCACTAATAGAAAAGCTTAACATAGCTTCGTGAAAGTTATAATTCCATGTAATTGGTATCGTTTTTCTAATTATGTATCTTAGGGTATATTTAACGATTTTAGTGTATCAATTATCTTGTAATCATAAAAAGGAATTGATATTAGGACTGGATATTATCCAATTCCATTAAAAATTAAACATGCCAAAAGATCCAAATGAAACGTTGGCTATTTTGAAAACACGTGTCGAATAAGTTAAGAATACACGGTGATAGAAATCTAATTGCTAATAACACATCCGAAACAACAATTACATTCCAATTACGATGACTATCCATTTCCGAGGGCATACATAGATGACTTATTATTCTACTCGGATCATTTGGCAACGCACATTAGATGGTCCCGCTGTGTGTGCGTGTCTGTGCGTCTACGCGCGCGGGTGTTTGTGTCTAGATGGGGGGCGCTATGGGGTGGGGGTGGGGTGTGTTGCGGGCTGGCTTCGGGCACATGGGCGATCGATGCGGCGCGCGTCGCGTATCATTTGCGTTTGGCGTCAGCCCCCCTCCCCCCTAGTTCTATAGGATGACCTGCCTCCAGCGACTAGCCTATAAAACCAGACTATCTGGACGTCTCGCATCACCGCCGTCGTGTAGAAATCGGCACGTGATTTTCACATGGTCCCATTTCTTATTTAGGGCGCCACCGAGACAAAATATGTTAGTTGATATTTTTTAACGGCATCGACATTCGCTTATTGGACAGACGATGTTAGCCATTTTAGCTTTGATTAGTCTGGTACATTAATTTTAATGATCAGTTCTAGCCGAAACTGGGTTAGGTTAAAGATTATATTTAATACTTTAGTAGTTTATAATGAATATGTCTGAAATAACTTTATATTAGAATTGTCTATGACAAATTTCAAGTGTAGCAGCTAATAAATTTAAGACTTTTCTGGTTAGGGCGTATTGCGAACAGACATTAGGAGATTCCGCTATTATACCTATTTTGGCCATGAAGTAGCATGGGTTCTGGTCTGAAGGATACTTATTGGTCGTTTGCAGAGCGGAGACGGTGAAAGCATGACTCCTATGTAAGGCATATTATTATAGGTTGTATCCATTTAGCCTATCCATTAAGTACATGTATTTCCTACATGGATACCAAGTTTCAAGTCAACCGGATGCATGGCTCAGTAGTTATAACGGAACATCCGTAAAAACCACTGTAGATTTATATATTAGTACAGATGAATAATAATTCAGAACTGCCTATTAAACTGAGCAATGAACAAATTTACTATATTTATGACAATTTCTAAAAAGCCGATTGAAGATTTTTTTCCGTCGATCGGTAAAAATGCTCGAGGTTCACCTACTGTTAAGTCGTTACTGGAAGTCTACAGGCGTGACGAATGTACCGAGACGTATGATTAAAATCTTAATTGTACAGATTGGCTATTTGAATCCGGAACACATATGCTTCGTGGTGGCAATGAGCGGGATTGCGGTACTTACCTATCATCGGCGAGTTAATTTTAGTTTTGTAGGTTTAACTAGGGAAAGGAAGATCTTCCACCCAGCGGGTGATATTGCTCGGTAGACCAGCGGTCCTAATCTTGTTGTTCGGAACTTGTATTTAAGCAAGCTTATTTTGAAAATGTAAGCGAGGTTCACGCATCTGTCAAATATTTTGCGTTCTGTGATGGCTACCGCCACGGTTTCATTTTTATTATACGATTAGCTATACCCGTCCGCTTCGCTGGGCATTTAAAATTAACATCATTATTTCTCACCCCCACAAAGACTCTCATCATTAAGGCCACCGCAACTGGTGTAGAGAGTCCAACACTCATATAAATATTAACCTATCAATTTAGTACATGTATTTTCTATATGGATGCCAAGTTCCAAGTCAATCGGATGCATGGTTCAGTAGTTATAACGGAACATCCGTAAAAACCACTGTAGATTTATTTATTAGTTTAGATATTATTCTATCATCATGAAAAGTCGTTCTTGAACAATGTTTTTTCAATTCGCTCTTCTTTCTGGAATTCTATACAAGTATAATGATACTTTATAGCACCTGGCTTTATAAAACTACACCAGATGTCTTACTCTGTTTGACGTTTATGAATTTTCCATCACAGTGCCAGTCCAGTATTAGTTGCTAATGGTCAAATCTATGTCAATCTTTGCCTATTATCTGCCGTGAGGTAATAATGCGTTTCGGCTTAAAGGGTTGGGCAGCCGTTGTACTGTATCTTAGAACTGATATCTCAATGTGGGTGACGGCATTTACGTTGTAGATGTCTATGGGCTCCGGTAACCACTTAACACCAGGCGGGCTGTAGGCTCGTCCATCCATGAATGCAATAAAAAAAACACGCAAGCAGCTTTATCTGTCAGTATATGCTAATATGAATCTCATATAGTCCCGTGAATGCTTGGATTTCAAATAATAATATTAAACTAGATGGCGTTAGTAGTATGTAATAGACAAGCGTAGTGATAATTAATCTAATCTGCTAATTTTTTTTTTAACCTAAGGACCGTTTTATTTTAAATAATGATATTTTATTATTTGTTTTTTAACCGATCTTTATATCTTTTACAGATATCTTAAATAATTTAAATAAAATATTACGAAAACTAATTAATACTACAGTATTAATAGCAGATGTCATTAGTTCTTGTTTCAATAGATTTTTTTCCTTCTTTTTTTGCTCAGATGGGTGCACGAGTTCACATGCCACCTGGTGCTAAGTGGTTACTGGAGCCCATAGACATCCACAACGTAAATGCGCCACCCACCTTGAGACATAAGTTTTAAGGTCTCAGTATGTTACAACGGCTACCCCTACCCTTCAAACCGAAACGCATTACTGCTTCACGGCAGAAATAGGCGGGGTCGTGGTACCTACCCGTGCGGACTCACGAGAGGGCCCCCCACCACCAGTAAAACCTTTACTGTCCATGTACTTTTGAAACCTGCTACCTATGATCATATATATTATTTAAAATGTTTGTTATAAAAAATTTAGAGTAATCTATAAATATGAATAAAGACTGGTGGTATGGTGTATTTTGAGTTGCCCAAGTAGGAACTAAAGATTTTCCCCTTTCAACCGCCAAGCAGTCAAGCGAAATCATGAAATGGCCACTATACCAGACAGTTGAGAGTTCCGCCCCATATCTCTACGAGGGTGGCAACGTTGGTGTTGCCTATGGTCTCAAAAAAATTATGTATTTAACATTATCATAATTTACATTAGAAGTCTAGACGGAAAAGATATTGAGGTCAGACTTCCGAGCACTTATCTAGAAATCTGGGATTAGTGTCTAGTTACCAAGTTCGGAGTTGTGTCATTTAGACTGTTTATTGTCTCTTGTTAATGTCACGTAATAACAATTAATGTAGATTGCTGTATGTGGTGCTGTTTAGGTATGTTAGCTTTTTTTTATTGCTTAGATGGTCTCACAGCCCACCTGGTGTTAAGTGGTTACTGGAGCCCATAGACATCTACGACGTAATGCGCCACCCACCTTAAGATATAAGTTCTAAGGTCTCAAGTATAGTTACAACGGCTGCCCCACCCTTCAAACCGAAACACATTACTGCTTCACGGCAGAAATAGGCAAGGTGGTGGTACCTATCCGCGCGGACTCACAAGAGGTCCTACCACCAGTAAATGACGATTTCCCCTATATCTAAACTACATGATTAGAATAAATGCATTAATATGTATTGTTAGCATGGTTTCCGTGGAAAAGTGTGGTGATTATTAGTACAGCGTTATTGTTAATTAGATAAAATATTCATGTTACAAAAACCGGTTAAAGCAATGCTTTTGTTGCAATGATTTTTTTATTTATTTATTGCTTCGATTATTTGTCGAACTTATGGCTCGCCTATTGTTAAGTTTCCGGGGCTCATAGATACCAAGAACTTAAATGTATCTATTTATATGTGTATATATATCTAAAATACCTGTCAATGACGCACTCTACCAAGCTACAGAACGGGATCGATGGAGACAACTAGTTGTCGCAATCGGACGGAGTCACGATCCTCCGCAATGAGGGACCGATTGATAAGAGAGAGAGATATATCTATCTGTCATCTTTGAGGACAAAGTATCTGAGTATTAGCAACTGCCCTTTAACTTTTCTGTATTGAAGCACTTTACAGTAGGTTGGCTCTGCCCCTCGCATTGCTAACGTCCATGGGCGACGGTAACCAGTGGTTACTAAACACTCACCGTCAGGTGGATAATACACGCGACTGTCTACAAGGGCCATTAAAAAAAAAGGAGATATTTTCGGATTGTTAATAATCAGGATGTCGTTTAATTACATCTAAGTAATCAAGTTTGTATATTATTATGTATATGCGTGCCATATGTTTCTATGTATGCCCGCAAACTCACTCAAGACATTTAGTTAATTCTCGGTATTATTCATGGGCTTAGCATTAAAAGGGGTGATTAAAAACAAGCTAACTTCGATAGAGACGGAACGCTATATAGCAGAGTTTTGATTTAAACCCTTGTTCATTAACAATACTTCCTATCATCACTTGCATTTCCGGCATCCCGAGGGGGAGGGTGATGGGAGAGATGTGCTCCGCACTAAACGCTTCACTTTCCCCCCTTTGCCTTTTCATAAGTTCTGGCTCATGAGAGGCTCGGACGTTGGTTGTTGAGCGACAGGAGGTTTCAGTCAGTTCGACTCTGACATACTCCGCCCTCCATCCATATCAGTGGAGGGTGGAAGTCCGGAGATTTCCTCCTGAACAAAAAAAAAAACATCACTTTCATTAATAAACAATTTTAACGTTATCTTCAAATCACGGCATTATGTACCAATAAGATATACCAGCTTTAATTCTTATTATTTTTATTTAAAAAATACAGTGATACAATTATTTCCATTAGTGTTTTGGGAGCAATTACAACAGAAACACGCATTTTAAAGAATTTGGTACAACACAATATTTTTAAGGTGATCATTACCTAATTTAAAGTCCCCTTAAAGAACAACTTTTTCAACTCCACTCTGCAGTTTATAATTAAATCAACATCAAACTGGAACCGCTTTTAATACAAAATCATTTGTGATGGAAATTTGATTACAATTTGGATATTTTACTGGTGGTAGGACCTCTTGTGAGTCCGCACAACCCTGCCTATTTCTGCCGTGAAGCAGTAATGCGTTTCGGTTTGAAGGGTGGGGCAGCTGTTGTAACTATACTTGAGACCTTAGAACTTAACTTATTGAAGTCGTCGTGGCCTAAAGGATAAGACGTCCGGTGCATTCGTATCGAGCGATACACCGGTGTTCAAATCCCGCAGGCGGGTACCAGTTTTTCTAATGAAATACGTACTTAACAAATGTTTACGTTTGACTTCCACGGTGAAGAAATAACATCGTGTAATAAAAATCAAACCCGCAAAATTATAATTTGGATATTTTACTGGTGGTAGAACCTCTTGTGAGTCCGCAACACCCTGCCTATTTCTGCCGTGAAGCAGTAATGCGTTTCGGTTTGATGGGTGGGGCAGCCGTTGTAACTATACTTGAGACCTTAGAACTTATGTCTCAAGGTGGAAGCCGTATTTACGTTGTAGATATCTAGGGGCTCCAGTAACCACTTAACACCAAGTGGGCCGTGAGCTCGTCCACCCACCTAAGCAACAAAAAAAAAGGCCGAGTGGCTCTTGCTAGACAACTAACAATCGTGAGCACCTGTTATGTTACTATTGATATTCATCTTATTTACGCTTTGGTTCCCGAAAAATAACAACAACATAACATTTTTACTTGTATATAATAACTAGCTTTTACCCGCGACTCCGTCCGCATGGAATAGTTACTTTGGCATAGCGCTAAATTTTATTCCCCACTTCATTTACTTAGAAAGTGAAAATATTTTTGAATTGTAGAATGTTAAAGAGCTATTTAAACCCTTATTTTGAAACATTCTTTATTGGTTCTCTACTTGTATTGGTTTTACCGTGATGTTATATAGCCTTCCTCAATAAATGGCCTATCTAACATTGAAAGAATTTTTAAAATCGGACCAGTAGGTTCTGAGATTAGCGCGTTCAAACAAAGAAACTCTTCAACTTTATAATATTTATTAGTATAGATAACTGTGATATCTGATATTAATTTTCATTAAATACAGCAATGAAGTTAAAGATCGAGTTAATAACTGGTTCACAATATGAAAATGTGTTGAATTCATTTTATGTTTTGTTAAATGATATATTTTAGAACGATCAAAGGCGCTTAAAACAGATAGAATAATAACAAATACGTAGTCTATTAACACATTTATACTTCTATACTAATATTATAAAGAGGAAAGATTTGTTTGTTTGTATTGAATAGGCTCCGTAACTACTGAACCGATTTGAAAAATTATTTCACTGTTTGCAAGCTACACTCTTCCCGAATGACATAGGCTATAATCTTTTTTGAAAAAATTAGGGATACTTACTAAAACTCCAATAATGTAACGCAAGGTGTAAAAAAAATTACCTAAAATCTTCATTACATCGCGTGCCCTGCGAAAACTATTGATGACTAGCTGACCCGGCAGACTTCGTAGTGCCTTAATCGATAAATAAAAGACCTAAACTTTTGTATAAAATAAACTTAAATGAAACAAAATGAATCCGTCCGACGTGGGTCACATTAAAGGAAAAACAAAATTGCTATTTTTATTTAATTCCGAGCAATTTCATATTCATCTACCTTTTNTTACATCGCGTGCCCTGCGAAAACTATTGATGACTAGCTGACCCGGCAGACTTCGTAGTGCCTTAATCGATAAATAAAAGACCTAAACTTTTGTATAAAATAAACTTAAATGAAACAAAATGAATCCGTCCGACGTGGGTCACATTAAAGGAAAAACAAAATTGCTATTTTTATTTAATTCCGAGCAATTTCATATTCATCTACCTTTTAAACCTTCTCTAGACTTCGACAAACAATTCAAGACCAAAATTAGCCAAATCGGTCCAGCTGTTCTCGAGTTTTAGCGAGACTAACGATCAGCAATTCATTTTTATATATACAGATAGATAAAAATGAAGTACTGCGACTTTGTAGAACACATTATTGCTTACAAAAAGTGTCGCGACAGCATATTATGTCTAACTATTATAGTTATGCCGCAATAAGTGTTATTTTATTTAAAAAAATAAAACGACGTCAAATATCGTTAAAAAAATTTTTAAAACCCGATCTTAGCCGGAGCGTTCCGCTAGTCCATAATATGTTCCATATTATCATCGTATCATACTTATACATGGAAAAAAAACATGTTTCGTGAACATTTTCTGGGTACGAACGTTCTCTAAGCTATAAGTTTGTAAGTATGTACGTATCATATATCATGGTTTTGTCTCACGAAATCGATCGTGACTCGGAATGCGTCTGAGAGACGCGACCTTTGAGGTCACCTTGTTTGACTGACGCTATCTGAACACTTCTTAGAGTTTATGTAAGTCTGGTACATAGATCTTTTTGTTAACCATACTAGGGTAGAATTTTCTGGAATATCATTTTATAGAACAACATCTTTTAGCTTTCTTGTGCGCCTGGTACTTTTTAATATTACAAATGTTTTTCATTTGCTAAGGTAAACAATGATATTATTGTAGGCTGACGACCCACTTAATGTTAAGCGATTACAGATCACACCATAATGGCTGTTTTATTCTTCATGTCGGAAAATTTTGTATTGCCTATCTTTGGCGTGAGCCTGGAATTTTTATTGCTTTATGTTGGCGGGTGAATTCACTAAATGAATATTTGTAGTCAGAACCAATATATACCTCAAGGCGCGTGCCACCAGCCGGAAAAACTAACCGTAACGTATACTAGAGACAGAAAATTTAACTTACCTGTCGACCCCTATCAAAAATTTAAGTAGCGTGATATTTTACTACGAAAAAACATTTCTTACCATTTGATTATAGTTCGTATTTCGACAGTAATTCAGTTGACAATGCCGACGGCTATTACGAGACGACTAATCGCGTGTCTGACTACTGTAGTAGACAAACTGTTGGGCTATAAGAAACGCGAGCTTGGTAACGGAGCGGGTAGCGTTTTATTGCATGCTCTGTGATTAAAGGCTAGACTTAACTTCTTTTTAACTTTGGAATATTGTTATATTGTAAATATTTTTTAAGTGGCAGTCTCACATTTTGAGCGGTTTTAATAAATAGTTATAAATTATTGCCTGGTTAAATTCAGTATTCATAAAATTTGTTTTAGAAATTCTGAGAATATTAGTGCTTTAAGCATTCTGCTTGATAACATCAATATTAAGAAAATATTTCTAATTTTTCACCCATCCTAAGATACAGCATAATAATTATTGGGTTAACTAAGATTTTAAAAATACAATAAATTAGGTAACATTTTTTTTACTCATTTATTTAATAAATAATAGTTTAAAAAAACAAAAAAACACGCTTTATACAAAATTCAACTAAAAAATGAAAAACGTATTTTTAAAACCATTAAGTACTTTAACATTAATTCCTGACTTATCGACTAAAGATAAAAATTATATAAATTGCCAAAAATCTTATTTTGCAAATTGAATAATGGAATAATCTTATCAAATTAGTGTATTGTCATCGGTCCTCGATAAATCTACGAAGTTTGAATGAAATCTGGCCGTTTAAAGTGGGTCAAAATCGCGTCTAAAGGAGTCAGTTACAACCATACAAACATACAAGTGAAGCTAATATAAAGAGTGTAAAAAGATGGATGATTTATTAAATCGAAGGTTTTTTTTTATTGCTTACATGGGTGGACGAGCTCACAACCCACCTGATGTTAAGTGGTTACTGGAGCCCATAGACATCCACAACGTCAATGCGCCACCCACCTTGAGATATAGGTTCTAAGGTCTCAAGTTTGTTACGGCACTAGACAAAAAAAATTAATATGCGTGTAATGTCAATTTCAGACTTCACTGTGCTTATGAGTATAAGAAATTCAACATAAATAAGAATAAAAAACTATAAAATACGACTCAATAAGAAAACGAAATTTTCTAGTGTACATAAAAGTAATATTTTAATTAGTATTCGTTGATAATAATCCCTACTAATCTATACTAATATTATAAAGAGGAAAGATTTGTTTGTTTGTTTGTTTCGAATAGGCTCCGAAACTACTGGACCGATTTGAAAAATTATTTTTCCATTAGAAGCCGACATTGTCCCTGATGAACATAGGCTACTTTTTTTTCATTTTTTTTTATTTTATTTTTTTGGTTTCATGTGTGTTTTAATGTTTCCGAAGCGAAGCGAGGGCGGGTCGCTAGTAATATATAAATGTGAATGTAAGTTTGTTTGTTACGTTTTCACGCGAAAACTACTCAACCGATCATCATGAAACTTTGTACACATATTCTTGGAGGTATTAGAAGTAACATAGGATACTTTTTATTAAGTTTTTTTTTTTTTTTTTACGAAATATTAAAAAAAATTTTGTCAAAAAATCTCAAAATCTAGCTTCTTCAACGCCATCTACCGGTTCAGTGATGAAGTTCCAATCCTGAGTGCTGTAAATGAAGTCGCAGGTAAAATTTAGCGTTATGCCAAAGTAACTATTCCACGCGGACGAAGTCGCGGGGAAAAGCTAGTAAAAAATAATTTATTAATTAATATTCAGATTATTTCATTGTCGGAGGGTTAAAATACGTCCCCAAAATACGCATTAGCAAAAATCTCGAATGTTAAACACATAAGTATAGTTGAACCAAAATCTTTTCAATGAACATAGGCGTTGTAAGCCCGCCAGTTTCCAGGCCCAACCCTATTAGTGTTGTGCAGTGACAAGCAAAATGCACATTTGTCTGTGAGGCCATTAAATAAGCAATAATGCTATGCAATTGGATGCAGTAATGCTCCCGGATAGGGTTGGCAGTGCCCGAATCCTGACATACAATATAGTCGGTGACAACTTTTATTAGTTCCGGTTTTATTGTTATTTTAGTTTAATAGCGCCATGTTTTGTGACATGAGGAGTTTTTTTTAGTCGCGGTAATGAAAAATTCGAATTTTATTTGAACTACTGATTATAATTTTGGCTTGAGTTTTGGATTTTGCTTTATTTTATTGCACGGAAGAGTGTATGAGCTGACGGGCCATTTAGCGTTAAATGATTAAGAAGCCTAATATCACCGCATAAAAGCGGTCACCCACTTTGAAGTGAGCGTTATACTTGTACTTTAGTATATACTAAATATAACCTAGAGATTATCATAAAACATATACCCGTTTTTGTTATAAATTGTTTTTTTTAAGAGAATGTTTTTGTTTTTGTTTTTGGCGAGTCGTAATCATAATTAAACCTGCTTTTACGGTTTAGCTTCAAGTTTTTTACTGTCATTATTTTACGCTTTTGATGACTCAACGGTTTTCGTGGTCACGGATGACTAAAGTGTAATTCGTCAGCTTTTGTAAATATTGTAAAATAACTGTTTATTTGTAATCTATATATATATAAAAATGAATTGCTGTTCGTTATCTAGCTAAAATTCGAGAACGGCTGGACCGATTTGGTTAATTTTTGTCTTAAATTATTTGTGGAAGTCCAGAGAAGGTTTAAAAGATAGATAAATATGAAAATACTCGGAATTAAATAAAAATAACAATTTTGTTTTTCCTTTGATGTGTCCCCCGTCGGACGGATTCCTTTTTTTTGTTTTAAGTTTATTTTATACAAAAGTTTAGGTCTTTTATTTATAAACAAACAGGGACAGCTAGTCTTTATATATATTTCTTCTGTGCGTGTGTTGGTCACTGAGCTCCTCCTAAACGGTTGGATCGATTTGAATGGAAATACATGGTAAAGTTTGTATAATAATGTTTTTTATTTATTTATTTAATGTATTTGATATGGATAATTAAAAAAAAAGTTAGCGTTTTGCATTTATTCTCTATATTCTCTATAAGTGTGGGAAATTTCATACATGGTAGTGCTTGTAATGTTTTTTTTATTGATTTAATGTATATTGGATAATTTTTAAACAATATTAGCATTCTGCATTCCTTCTCTATATTCTTTATGAGTGTGGGAAATTTTATACTCCTCCGTCTGCGCAATTTTCGTAAAAAAGGATACAAAGTTTTTGCTTCACGTATTAATATATAGATTATAATCGAAATGCATTGTCGCTTAGTTGCCGACTAAAAATGGGATCGTAATATTAGGCCGCGTGAGACCTCTTCGTTCTCCATCTGTACTTACGTATATTTACCGAGGTATTATTTTTACTGGTAGTAGGACCTCTTGTGAGTTCGCACGGGTAGGTACCACCATCCCGCCTATTTATGCCGTGAAGCAGTAATGCGTTTCGGTTTAAAGGGTGGGGTAGCCGTTGTAACTGTACTGAGACCTTAGAACTTATATCTCAAGGTGGGTGACGCATTTACGTTGCAGATGTCTATGGGCTCCAGTAACCGCTTAAAATCAGGTGGACTGTGAGCTCGTCCACACATCTAAACAATAAAAATTAAAATATTAATGTCGCATACGACTTTAAACCTCCATCAAAAAAACCATTCATCACTGTTAGATTTAAGATTGCTTACATATGGTACCTGCTGTGTATAGATTGTAGCATTTGCATCGTCATCCGCGCCAGTTCCAAAAGGTATGACCAGTAAAACATAAGTCGGCATAAAACTCAGATAAATTCGGAACTTACAAACATTACCCGAACTTCACCCTTACATCAGAGCCGGTATAGGGGTGTTAGGCACCCTCCCCACTTGGCACACCACCACGCAACTTCAAGGCTTTTTATTTTACAAAGCAGTTTTGACCGATTTGGCCGGTGCTCTCTCTTAAATATTGATCTATGTGGTTTTCAAGCGTTAGCATCAAGGAAGTTTGTAGATACATATTTAAAAACGTTCATACTTATCCATCAAAGTCATTATTAAGCCGGATAACCTGGATATCGTTGTGGCCTAAAAGTAGCCCGTATCAACGCGACTATGTTCACTGGTGGTAGGACCTCTTGTGAGTCTGCGCGGGTAGATACCACCACCCTGCCTATTTCTGATGTGAAAAATGCAATACAATTCTATCAAATATTAACATTACTTGTTTATTACAAAAAGCCACGTCTTTACACAATTAGCCATTTTGTGCATAGATAATACACATAAATTAGTTATAGATAAGCAACTCAAGCACTCCAAAAATTTTTACGGGCCTCGGCCACTAGATGGCTTCGCTTCGATTAGTTTCAAATTGCTCCTGTAGATAGCAGTAACATATTACCTATCCTATATTTTATTTATAATGAAGGATTTTGTGAATTTTCAAAAACACAAATTGATAAAATTTAATCTATTTGTCTTAAATATTTGTCTTAAAATATCGGTTTCAGGGCTATGATTTTGTGTTTTTTTTTCTTTTACCCTTGAATTATAACTACTACAACTTTTTATATACAAAAAAATTAAATTACTGCGAAACAATTCACAAACCACAGCTTAATATTCACAATACATGTTTTAGTGATTTTTGACATGACTGACATTAATTTATTTAAAAAAATAAAACTTTTAACTATCATTATTATTATCCAGCCTTATAATAGATTGCGCCAACAACATGACATAACAACTACAATACTTAATCGAATTATTAATGTTAATTATAACATAATTTATTATTTATATTTATGCTCTATTAGTATTTGAATTATTTATACAATCACTTTTGTTTTTAAAAAATAAACATTAAACATATTCTGAGAATGTTCACATCAAAACAGTTTCTAAATATTAAATATTTATAGAATAACAGTTTCATCTTGCCAATAGTAATTAAATAATAACATAGAATAAACTAAACTATATATTATTATCATGTTAATTATTGCCAAAAGTGGCGTTTACGCCCATATATTATTATAAAGCTAGGGCTCTTGCACTCTTCATGCCGGAACGCATTACTGCCTAGCGTTAGAATTGGAAAGGGTGGTAGTACTTTATTTTTATTGCCCTTGTAGGCAGACGAGCATACGGTCCACCTGATGGTAAGTGGTTACCGTCGCCCATGGACTTCAGCAATGCCAGGGGCAGAGCCAAGCCGCTGCCTACCGTTAACTACTTATACGCCGTCCGATTTTTATCCAGGCTAGCTACCATTTTGAAGTGGAAGACTCATGATCACGTCTCCTACTATAATAACCAAAAATCCTACTCATTCTTGACTTAGAATATAGTGAAATATACAAAATATACATTGTATGCAATTTTAGGGCTGATGGATAAATGAGGCTCTAACTGATTCCCGCAAAATAAGCGTTGGTATAAAATTCTCAAAACGTTGTGTACAGTGACGTCATTGTTCAATACAGTCAGCCGCTCAAAGCATCCTTATCTCCAAACGTGTTTTAATGTTTCTTCTTTAAGCAAACGTGTTTTAATATATTTCATCCCGACTTCCCGATTCGGAAAATTTCCGTTGAAATGTTCTAGAAGTCTCTTTGTTCAGAACACAGCTAGAGCATAACTCACATACAACATATGTCGCGCTAAGTGCACACGCAATGAAAATAAATTTCGTCCAAAGCAGTCAGAGCTAAATTTCAGTACAGAGATAAAATTCTATGTACGTACGCAGCTTTTTGTCGTAGCCGCGTAGAGTCGTAGCTTCGTAGCAGTGGCTACGAGAATTTAGTGCATTCAATTTGACGGTTTTTTTTTTATTATTTTAATTGAGGCCGTCAGCGCAAAAGTAGCCTAAGTTTATAATAGTTAGGATGGAAATAATGAGGTTTGAATTTACTTTTACACTGTTTCGTTGGCAAAAACAATACGCGCAAAAATAAGTTTTTACAAAGCCATCTGTTATCTGTGAGTCAAACTAGGGATAGGCCGATTTTGCATCAAAACTGATTATATTTTAAATAAATTTCTTTATCTACGCCCGAATATGAAAAATTGTGGGCTAGGTCACTTTGGTGCTGACGGCCTCAATTGTTAGCTAGAACGGTAGGTGCCGATATCCTGATAGCTTCTTCGGTGTAACTTCTCTAGTGAATTTTAAGTCTCTTCTCTCATTCACTCTGTGGATTTCGGTGACAACTCTTCTATTTTTTTTGAGCTTGTAGACAGACGAGCTTGCAACGCGCGTGACGATGAATGATGATTACTGTCGGTCATGGACATCAGGGTATAACCAAAAGGCTGCCTATCACCGTGTACTCTAAGTAACCATCGTATAAAGAAAGATCATCACCAAGTTAGTTTCCCAATATCTGGCGATAATAATAATGGGTGCGGTCATGATGCAGAAACATCATGCGCATAGTTTTTTATTTTTCTATTGCTAAGATGAGCTCACAGCACACCTGGTGTTAAGTGGTTACTGGAGCCCATAGACATCTACAACGTAAATGCGCCACCCACCTTGAGAACCACGATTGAAGAAAAAGACCTTGGGGTGCATGGTATCAGTAGCTATAAATATTTTATGAACAGATATGAGTAGAAGGGTTATTTTGATAGTATCCTGAAAAGCCCCTCACGCTTTTTTTACAATAAAATAAATTTTTTCTTACACTATTTTTAAATTAAAATTTTTTTTAAATTTATTTTAAATTTTTTACTTGGTTTTTCTATAAAAGCGTATTTTGTTAGGTTTTTTAAACTATTAATTATTTTTAATTAAAAAGCGCGGCGCCACAAACACATAAAATCCAAAGCTGTGCTGCAGAAACGAAAGCGCGCATCCAATTACTATCATATCTGGGACGAGTTCTCATAAAATACGAAAGCATACAGTAGTTAAGGAATTTTTCAATTTGAGTAACACCAAAAAAATATATTCGTTTTTCTCATTTCATATTGTTACGCGCTGGGGTTCGGGATAAATAAAATTTCACCAAACTACAACATAAAAACTGTATTCAATACTTAAAACACTTAAACACATCACAATCACTTTAAAACACTCAATTCGATTCTTCCGCTTCGCTTCTGGTGATCCGTTCGCTGTTTCGCTTCGAGTAGTTACGATTACTGACTGACTGCACGCCATCCCTACAACGCTTTTATAGCCCATACCTCATCCCTAGAATCATCGAGAATATTCCACACACCTATAGTCGTAGTTCCCGCTATCTGACAATAGATGGCGTTGTAATTCTCGAGCGCTGTGTGCGCATCGGCGAACATGCTTGATGCACTACAATAAGGTGGAAGCCTCAACAACGCCCTGAAGGCATATTATATTGTATGCGCAATTATTATATTATATTATCATATTAACAAAAGCAAAACATTAACTGCCCCCTTCACACTCATAAGCTAGACCGCGCGAGAGAGAGATGGGCAGACTTTTCATGATGCGCATGCAGTGCCACGTCATGCCTCGCGCTTATTCGCAAACGCTACACAAGCGCAACGTATGAATGTGTCGAACGCGAGCTACATGTTAGGTGGATTGGGGATGTTAGGTTTTATTTTCGTTACGAAATTTCTTAATTCGGTCCCCGCGCTTGAAGCCCGCGATAAATAGATTAAAAAATTATAGTGCATCGAGTGATCAACATTTCAAATTAAACACGACCTTCAGCAATGATGAGATCGACTCAGAGAACAGGAATATCGCAACCATCTCTGTACAGTTATAGTTAATACACCGGGGCACCCCACCACCTATCAAAACGCAATAATATTATTTAAATTTCATGTCTGTTAATAATAAAAATAATGGCAGAGAAATCATTCTCTTCGACTATTCGAACAGGAGCGTAATCAGTTTTTTCTGGGAGATTGGGACCCGACTCATCAAGGGCTCACAGGGGGTCATAGCTGAGAATAGTTAATCAGTTTTTAAAGTGCAAAGTGTTTATTCGTGCCTATCTTTTAACACTAGATGCAAGTCTCACCGCGCTTACGAAAACTTAAGGAGTATTCGTAAAAATATTTAAAATATCACAAGAGTTAGTTTGTATTTATAATGTCTATACTACGAACAAATATAGAATTGGTTTGCCAGAGCGGTGTGATTCAATCAACTCTGTTTGTAAAGTTTTTTTTATGTACTTTTTCAACAAAATCCCACAAATTAATTGTTGTTCACGCAAAAGTGCAGATGTTCCTCGCCACAAAGAGTTTTAAAAAGGTAATTATTATATATAGCGGCCCGCTCCGGCTTCGCTCGGGTCTTTAACAAAAATATCAACGATATTTGACGTTGTTTTATTTTTTAAATAAAAGAACACTTATTGCGCATAACTATAATAGTTACACATATGCTGTTGCGACACTTTTTGTAAATAGTAATGTGTTCTACAAAGTCTTAGTACATTATTTTATTCTGTCATCAATAGTTTTCGCAGGGCACGGGATGTAAAGAATATAGGTAATTTTTTTACATCTTGGGTTACATTATTGGAATTTTAGTAAGGATCCCTAATATTTTTTTCAAAAAAGATTATAGCCTATGTCACTCGGGAATAGTGTAGCTTCCAAACAGTGAAAGAATTTTTCAAATCGGTTCAGTATTTTCGGAGCCTGTTCAATACAAACAAACAAACAAATCTTTCCTCTTTATAATATTAGTATGGACTAAATGCTCTTGAGTGGTCACCACGTATCGGAAGGTGGATAGATCTCCCACAAGATACATGTACGATCTATTAAGGTTCACGGGGATCCACTGGATGCCAGCAGTGCAGGACCGATCTTTGTGGCGAGGCTTGGAGGAGGTCTAAGTACAGCAGTGTGGTCTGTGGGCTGACAGAATAGAAGAATACTAAATGAGACAGCGTGGAGATGTCGGTTCGTAAGTTTTATTCATCAACATACCTTTGAGGGAGTCCGAATAGAGTCCCCTCTTTATTACGCGTGAAAATCGTGTTTTGGGTCACTCGAAATTCACCGAAGCGATTCACCCAGTCCTTGTGGATTGGGTGAATCGCGACAGAGGACGCCTTACTTTCCGGCTCACGCAGGTGCTCACCGGGCATGGTTGCTTCGGTGAGTTCCTGCACCTGATCACAGCCGAGCTGACGGCAGAGTGCCACCATTGTGGTTGCGACTTGGACACGGCGGAGCACACGCTCGTCGCCTGCCCCGCATGGGAGGGGTGGCGCCGTGTCCTCGTCGCAGAAATAGGAAACGATTTGTCGTTGCCGAGTGTTGTGGCATCGATGCTCGGCGATGACGAGTCGTGGAAGGCGATTGTCGACTTCTGCGAGTGCACCATCTCGCAGAAGGAGGCGGCGGGGCGCGTGAGAGACGCACAGGCCCGCCGCCGTCGAGCGGAGGCCCAAGCCCTGGCCCTCTAAGTGTTTCGGGTTCCCCTCACAAGTCTGGGGACTGGCGAGGAGGCCTAAGAAGACGACCTGCAAGCTGCTCTGCACGCGTTTTAGCACGCAAAAGCATCCGGGTGATAGAAGGCCGGCTGTCCTCGACCCACGCTAGTTCTGACCCAGCGGAGTATTCCCTAGGATAAGTCACTCTAACCGGTGCTATCTAGCCCAAATCCGGCGATTTCCTCCGGACCAAAAAAAAATTACCTTACATATTATTATTATTTTTTCTTTTCGGCGGTCAAAAAAATCTCGTGTCACAGACTAAATATTTTTTTTTCTTTTTGTTTTACAATTATAACGTACAGATGTACCGACTGTCCATTGCATTATTGGCATTAATCTTGACAGCTAGGCCAGCAGTCTCATCACGTGGTCCAGACTCTGATTATATGACCAAGCAAGCGGCTAAACGTGGGGTCGTTAATTACATCCGCCCTCTATCTCATTTTCCCGTAAATTTATTGCTACATTAAAAAAAAGAGTCCCACGTATTGTTCCTGAATACGTCCCACGTTAAATCGATAACACGAACCGATCAAAGCATGTTGATACCCGTCATTATGTCTTACTAAGCCAACCGACAATAAAATATAAAGAAATCGTAAACCGAACCCCAATAAAATGCTCAGCATCGTAAATCCCCTTTCGCATCGAGAAAAAACTATACCATGTATGTATGCGGCGACGTAACAAGAAAAAGTTTGACGAGTTCTGTGTTTTACAACTCTTGTTGGTTATTTATCGGAAGCGACGGCTATTCGAAGCGCGGGGTCAATAATTTCATTAAATCCTGTATGTCCACACTCGGAACAAAATATAGATCGGTTTTGTCGGATTTAGTCTGACATTAATCAACTACATAGTATAAAACAAAGTCGCTTTCTCTATCCCTATATCTGTCTGTCCCTATGTATGCTTAAATCTTTCAAATTACGCAACGGATTTTTATGCGGTTTTTTTAACAGATAGAATGATTGAAGAGGAAGGTTTATATGTATAATACCATCCATTAAATAGTGGAGAAATCAATAATAAATTACAGTTTCCGAAGCGAGGGCGGGTCGCTAGTAATCTATATAATTAACACTTGAAGCAAAAACTTTGTACCCCTTTTTACGAAAATAGCGGCGACGGAGGGGTATGAAATTTCCCACACTTATAGAGAATATAGTGGAGTGCAGAATGCTAATATTTTTTAAAACTTATCCATAAAAAAAAACATTAAATCAATAAAAAAACCCTTATTTAAGGGTTTTTTTATTGATTTAATGTTTTTTTGTTCACTCACGCATATTATATAGGTGGTTATACTCTTTTGTTTATTGTTATAGTCTGTGGTCAAATTGAGAATAAATTAATATTGTTCGTCTTTAATTTTATTTGTCTATAGTGTAGCCTTGGCGAAATCTGTGACTATACAACTACGATTATTACAGAAATGTGACAATAGAACAATAATAATGTTCAAACTTATAATTTAAATTAATTATGGTCGAATTTCGACCAACGGACGACCACTAGCTAGATTTTTTTTTTTAAAGTTTTAAAAAAGCTCCAAGTCGTGATTGAATCTCGCCCAAGCCCTGGCCCTCTAAGTGTTTCGGGTCTCCCTCATATGTCGGCCTGGGGACCGGCGAAGGGGGCCTAAGAAGACGACGTGCAAGCTGCTCTGCACGCGTTTTATGCATGAGCATCCGGGTGATGGAAGGCCGGCTATCCTCAACCCACGCTGGTTCTGACCCAGCGGGGTATTCCGTAGGATAGACCATTCTAACCGGCGCCATCTAGGCGGGCTTCGGACAGCCTGCCGACCGAGAGGGNTATTCCGTAGGATAGACCATTCTAACCGGCGCCATCTAGGCGGGCTTCGGACAGCCTGCCGACCGAGAGGGCTGGTGGTCGTGGCGCCGACGACCGCCAGTCCGGCGTCCCGAGGGAGAGGGTGATGGGAGAGATGTGCTCCGCACTAAGCGCTTCACCTTCCCCCTTTTGCCTTTTCATGAGCTCTGTCTCATGCGAGGTTTAGATGCTGGTTGTTGAGCGACAGGAGGGTTTAATCGGTTCGACTCCGACATGCCCCGCCCTCCATCCCCAATGAAGGGCGGAAGTCCAGCGATATCCTACTGACAAAAAAAAAAAAATTTGAGTGAAAAATGCATAGATAACATAAAAAATGAGGATATACGTTTCGTTTCACGCTGTGAATATCTTGTGAGTACATTGATTGCGTGGCCCTTGTAATGTCAGTATTTTTAGGTGCCGCTACTATTCTAATTAGTCTAATGCTGGATCGACGCTATTCTCCTGCATGCTATTTTAAGTCGTCATAGCCTAAAGGATAAGACGTCTGGTGCATTCGTATCTAGTGATGCAACGGTGTTCGAATCCGGCAGGCGGGTACCAATTTTTTTAATGAAACACGTACTTAACAAAAGTCCAAGATTGACTTCCACGGTTAAGGAATAACATCGTGTAATAAAAATCAAACCCGAAAAATTAATAATAAATAATTTGCGTAATTACTGGTGGTAGGACGTCTTGTGAGTCCACACGGGTAGGTACCACCACCCTGCCTATTTCTGCCGTGAAGCAGTAATGCGTTTCGGTTCGAAGGGTGGGCTAATTGATAAGTTGTACGGTGCATTCTTATCGAGTGATGCGAATAACCAGGTTCAATTGTCCGTAACCACACGCTGTGTCACTAGTATTAGTATTAACATACATTACTAGTAAATAGATAATGATAACTGCTCCAATATATCAGTCGGTCGTCAATATCGGTATCAGTATATCAGTTCTTACGTATACTGCCTCTTCTTATTCTCCTTCTTCTTGCCTTTACGCCCACTTTACGTAGAATAAGCGCAGCATGTCCCCGTGTCATGCTTTAATAGGATTTGGAATGGATTTTGCGACCGGTCACTTCCTAAGGTCAACCTTCTTGGGATATATCACCATTTATATTTCAACATGACGATACTTTTTCTGCTTCTTCTTTTGTGGCTTCTCTTACTTCATCCGTTTTTGGCACTATGATTTACATTTCAATATTAATAGCCTTTAAACTAAAATTTAGATATACAAATGCTTAAAACGTTAATACGAGTATGTAATATTTGCAATTCTTTAATATCTTTCGATAGATCCAAAAAAATCGAAGCAAAATTTAAACCGAGTGATCCATCTAAGAACACGCGGTCACCTATTACAAAAAAATATGTATTAATACTAAATCATACAGATCCACACCCAAACACAGTGCTGGATAGTCTACGGAGCGAAGCCGTCTGGCCTACCGCCCTATGACAGTCTGGGCGGCGCCGCCCAAGGATGTCTGAGCCCCAAAGGTTAAGGCCTGCCGATAGATTGATTAGATCTATCGAATGATTTTTATGCCTAAGCGTTTACGGAAATATTAGTCTTAATCTATTTAGCCTATTTTGAATTAATTTAATGTAATATTTTTTTTCTTACGAATTTATTTAGTAGCTTTTACTCAATTCAATACATACATTTGTTCAATGAATGTATGCTGTGAAGTATATCTTTTTTTTATTTATTGCTTAGATTAGGACGAGCTCACAGGCCACCTGGTGTTAAGTGGTTACTGGAGCCCATAGACATCTACAACGTAAAGCGCCACCCACCTTGAGATATAAGTTCGAAGGTCTAAAGTATAGTTACAACGGCTGCCCCACCCTTCAAACCGGAACGCATTACTGCTTATCTTTGATTATCTTATTGCTGCATATGGGAAGACAGACCGTGTGGTATTAAGTAATCACCACTACCATCCATCTTGCTTCATGAGGTCGTCCCTTCATCGATATTTATAACGGCTCTCCAAACCTTCAAACAGGCGTCTTCTAGGTAGTAATAGTCAAAATAGTCAAGCTTATTTGTAGGGATTATATCATATAATACTCCTCGGCGATACATGAGTGGATAAATGAACTCCAGCACAATACGATGGTAATCTATACTTAATACTATAAAGCTGAAGAGTTTGTTTGTTTGAACGCGCTAATCTCAAAAACTACTGCTCCGATTTGAAAAATTCTTTCAGTGTTAGATAGCCCATTTATTGAAGAAGGCTATGGGCTACGAAACATCACGCTAAGACCAACACAAACGGAGTACCAATAAATAATGTTTCAAAATCGGGGTTTTTTTTTTCTACGTATATGAAGTCGCAGATAAGCGTTATGCCAAAGTAATTATTCCATGCGCACGAAGTCGCGGGCAAAAGCTAGTTAAAGATATAAAATCACAACAAATTACAGCATTAGAGATTCTGAAGAAACTACAATAGTAACCCTTATACCTATAATTAACTGACACACTTACCTGCTACATTATAGATTAGTGAATGTTGAATCGATACTGCTAAGATATATTTAGAATCATTGTTTCCAATGAAGGAACCTTCAAATGTGTGACGTCATTTCAGCAACATAAAATACTCCGAAACTTTTCTATATTCGCTGATACTGCTTAAGGCGTGCCATGACCCAGAATGGCTTGGTACAAAGGTACTGCCTATTCGCCTAGTCTCGCTAAAACTCGAGAACGGCTGGACCGAATTGACTAATTTTGGTCTTGAATTATTTGTGGAAGTCCAGAGAAAATTTAAAAGGTAGATAAATATGAAAATGCTCAGAATTAAATAAAAATAACAATTTTGTTTTTCCTTTGATGTCCCCCCCCCGTCGGACGGATTCCTTTTGTTTGTTTTAAGTTTATTTTATACAAAAGTTTAGGTCTTTTTTTTCTCGATTGTGGCACTACGAAGTCTGCCGGGTCAGCTAGTGTACAATAAAAATTAAAATTATCATAACAGAAAAAAATCTTCTTCTATTTGAATGGAGTAAACGCAATTGAAGTTCAATTAACCCTTTGAGTGCCATGTAGGTCACCGGTGCCCTACGTGGCGTACTGAACTAATTATGTTGATTTCTGTTACCTTACCTTCTTTGATTTCAATGTATGTAATTGTATGCATTTTTGTATTGTAATTTAAGTCTTTTATGTCTCTTAGAAATAAATTAATTCTCAGCATCTTCGGATTCGTCTTTCCCAGAGTCTACTGGATATTTCGGCGCCTTAGTAAGAAATTTAAAGAGAGAAATCGAGATAATTACTTCAGTGCGCCGCGTAGGGCACCGGTGTCCTACACGGCAGTCAACGTGTTAAAAAAATCGATTTGCAGATGCCAATCTATACTAATATTATAAAGAGGAAAGATTTGTTTGTTTGTATTGAATACGCTCCAAAACTACTGGACCGATTTGAAAAATTCTTTCACTATTTGGAAGCGACACTAGTGACAGACTATAAACTTTTTTTAAAAAAAAATAGGGATCATTACTAAAACTCCAATAATGTAACCCAAGGTGTAAAAAATTACCTAAAACACATTACATCGCGTGCCCTGCGAAAACTATTGATGATAGAATAAAATAATGTACTACGACTTTGTAGAACACATTATTATTTACCTAAAAAGCGTCGCGACAGCATAATATGTCTAACTATTATAGTTATGCCGCAATAAGTATTCTTTTATTTAAAAAAACAAAACAACGTCAAATATCGTTGAAATTTTTGTTAAAGACCCGAGCGGAGCCGGAACGTGCCGCTTGTACTAAATAAAACGAATCTTTAATTACAAAGATGAATGTCGCTAAAACCAAATGGCCTTTAAACCTTCGATAGTAATATGTAGATCTGATTCAGACGAATTCATTAAAAAAAAGTATACTATTATAAACAATTTATCAAGATGCTATAACCTAAAATATTGATTTCATTATGGCATTGTATATCAGCTAGTGATCATACGCATCAAAAAATAATTGAAAGAGCTCACGGTACTCTGTAAATTAAGTGGTAACCCTAAATTAATACGTCATTTCGAATTACTAGTGCATTATTTAACAGCCTCAAGTCGTCGTGGCCTAAAATTCAAATTCAATTCAAAATCAAATTCAAAATAATTTATTTCAACTTTGATATCAGCATAACACACTTGTTGAATGTCAAAATATAAATAGCAATGTTAACTCTACCACTGGTTCCAAAAAAAGCCACAGTCCTCAGAAGAACCGGCGAAACAAACTCAGAGGGTTTTTTTTCTTTTTTTTTCTCAAAAAAATTTTTTTTTAAATAAATAAAAATATTTACAGTGTACGAAAAAACAAGTCAAAAGATACAATTCAAATAAATAATAATAATAATGAAAAATGAAAAGGCCAGGAGCGAACGCTTCATTCCCACGTAGTGCCATCTAGTAAAAAATCCTTAACTTTATAATATGCCTTGTTGCACAAACGTTCCTTGACAGTTTTCTTAAATCTATGAACAGGTAGTAGTTGAACGTTTAGTGGGATCTTGTTGAAAAGTTGTACTCCCAGCCCCCTAAAAGAGTTGCTGATTTTCTTAACTCGAGCCGCCGGCAACGCAAGCCTATGTTTGTTCCTAGTGTTCACATTATGCAAATCGCAGACTGGGGAATTCTACAATGATAAGACGACAAGGATAAGACGCCCGGTGCATTCGTATCTAGCGATGCAACGGACCTCTATCTAATTGGCTAATTTGGTAGGCAGCGGCTTGGCTCTGCCCCTGGCATTGCTGACGTCCATGAGCGACGGTGACCACTTACCATCAGGTGGGCCGTATGCTCGTCTGCCTACAAAGGCAATAAAAAATAATAATAATAATAATATCACAATATTAACTAAACGAGAATTGACTGTTTGTTTACAAAGGATGCAAAAATTCAATAACAAAGCCGTTATGTTGATAGGGATCGCACATCGTCAGCGATCGATAAGGAAAATCGTATAAATAATATTTTTCCCAATTGTAATTTACCCTATTATTTGTCTCCTAAACCTAACTTGTCATGTATGTTATGCGAGGTAGTTTTTTTTTTTTTTTCTTTTTTTTTTTTTTTTTTTTTTTTTTTTTTTTTTTTTTTTTTTTTTTTTTTTTTTTTTTTTTTTTTTTTTTATTATGATTTATTTATTAACCTTGAAAACATTTACACATAACAGTCTGCTAAAATCTCTCCACACTAAGCACTGCCTGTCTCATGGAGAGTTTTTTACAGGAGTATCTTAAAACTAGTAATAACGGTGCTGAATATACGAGTAAATCAAAATAGTTAAGTGAATATTGAAAGTTTTGCTTTGCTTAAAAACAAAATAATATATATTTAGAGTTTTTTTTTAATTGTTACTCATTCGGATACACGATTTTTTTCTTAAATGAAAAATATTATTGATTTTGTTGTATTATTTCACTTGCCGGTCGAAAACTATGACAGTTTCTTCTTACTCCATAAATATCAGACCTGACATTAAAAGACATGCCCGACCCAAACTGTAACACAGAGATAGATCGCGGACTTTAAGTTTTCAGAAGCCAAAATTGATTTTTACTGATTTATCAAGTGATTATCAATTTTAGCCGACTTCAAAAAAAGAGGTGTTCAATTCGACTGTATGTATTTTTTTAACTCATAACTTTTGACTGGGTGAATCGATTTTGATGATTTATTTATTTATTAGAAAAGCTGACGCTTCTCGTGTGGTTTCATTTTAATTTAGTTCAGTTCTGATAATGGTATCCACGAGAAAACCATATAAGTCTTAAATTTGCATTAAGTACGTGCGCGACTAATAGATGAATTACCGACCGAATAGATGAATTATTGTTTTTAGTGTATATTCGTTTGTTTTGGAATATCTTTTTTTTTTCTATTTGTAGACCAGTAATATGATAGGTTGGGGAAAAAGTCTTTTCGCATTATAGTATGTACGACCTTGTAATAAAATCTCTTTGGTTATACTATTTGTATCTGGCTGATTTTGGCATCATTAAAAGTTTAAATTTTAAAGAAGAAAATTCCAAATTCAAATTAGGAAAATTTGTGATTTTTATTTATTTTTCGTACTGTCAAGATGAGTGAATCTTATGAAGAAAGTACGATACATTTTAAAATTTTACTACAAAACAGGTGAAAATGAAACGAAAGTCGCGAAAGAAATTGGCGATGTTTATGGACTTAGTGCAGCGTCTGTGAGAGTAGCACAAATTTGGTTTAAGCGTTTTCAATCCAGAAATTTTGATGTCAAACATGCACGTCGCTCTGGTCGCCCTATTACGGATAAAATGGATGCCATTTTTGAAAAAGTGGAGCAAGATCGGCATATCAGTAGTTACGACGTAGCTGAAGAACTGGGAATTGACCACAAAACAGTTGTGGCGCATTTGAAAAAAACTGGGTTCACAAAAAAGCTCGATATTTGGGTACCTCACTAGCTCACTGAAAGAAACTTAATAAGCCGTGTACTCTTTTGTGATTATTTATTACTATGTAATGAAACCGAACTATTTTTGAAGAAACTGATAACTAGTGATGAAAAGAAGATCACGTACGACAAGAACGTGCGAAAAAGGTCGTGGTCAAAGGCCGGTCAGGCTTCACAGACTGTGGCGAAACTCGGGCTTACTCGCAACAAGGTGATGCTGTGTGTGTGGTGGGATTGGAAGGGCATTATTCATTATTAGCTGTTACCACTAGGCAGGACCATCGATTCTGAACTCTACTGCGAATGACTGATGAGATTAAAGCAAGAAGTTCAGTGAAAGCGGCCGGAATTAATCAACAGAAGGGGTGTGGTTTTACATCATAATAACGCTAGACCTCATACATATTTAGCCACTCAGCAAAAATTAAGAGCGCTTGGCTGGGAGGTGTTAATGCATCCGCCGTATAGTCCTGACCTTACACCTTCAGATTTCCACCTGTTTCGGTCTCTTCAGAATTCTTTAGGCAGTGTCAGGTTAACATCACGAAAGGACTGCCAAAACCAATTGTCGCGGCATTTTGATCAGAAGCCCCAAAATTTCTATAGCAATGGGATCATGTCCCTACCTACAAGATGGAAAAAAGTTATCGAACAAAATGGTACCTACATACCTTAGTTAAATTTAAATAAACTACATTAAAATATGTTGTGAATTTTCTTAAAAAATGCGAAGAAATTTTTTCCCCAGCCTATTATATCCTTAGAAAACATTGGTACGTACATACAGGAACTAAAGAAGTGTCTTAACGTTAGACCGTAGCCTTTCTTCAAGGACTTCATCTCGTAATCGGATCTTATATAACTAAACTAAAAAGCGTATCCATCAATGTTTAGCGTTTTGATTGACTGTAAAAGTTCCGTCGCGATTACGAAGTTAGTTTCGGAGCTTTTTTGCTATCCTTCATCCGAAAGTTTCCAGCCGGGTCGTCTTACTTATCCGTCTCAAGTTATGAGACTTCGGTGACATAATTAATACAGTTTTGTGCTTCTGTTTGACGGATATTTAATGGATGGTAAATGGTAGTAAGTAATTGTAAAGGCGGCCTATAAGTTTCACCGGGGTATACAAAACAGCATTCCATCATAGGGCGTATGTAAACATTTAAAACAATATAATAATTTAACGGCCGTCTGGTGTAGTGGTAAGTGACATGGTCACTACACAAGGGGGTCTCGGGTTCGAATCCCGCTAAGGGAAGATATTTGTATGATAAATATAAATGTATTTTCCAGGGTTATGGATGTATATTAAATATATGTATGTGTATAATAAAAATCTTACATTTATATCCGTTATCTGGTACCTGTAACACAAGTTCTTTACGAACTTATCACGGGACCAGTTAACGTGGTGTGATTGTTAGTAAATATTTATTTATTTATTTATTATTTATTAATTATAGTCAAATTTCGACTACCGGGGGACCACTAGTATTACTTAATAACGTTATAAATGTTTGGAAATTTGTTCCACAATGCGTCTCCTAAACTTCGTGGCCCAGTTAAGCTACTGTGTTGCACTATGAGTTATGTCCGTAAGTCGGAAACTTTTGTACGTAACGAATCATTCGATCTGTTATATTTTAACGTCATAAATCTATTGTAGCTGCACTGCGGTGCTTTTAAATGCATTCAGAAGAATCGGAAGATGCTCTACGAATTAGATATTCTTATTAGACCTTCTTCTTTTGGATTCCTCTTTGTCGGTCTAGACAAAGTGGTTGCGGTCATCGCTTCAGGTTGTTTTTGACGTGACAACGTCTTATAATTCGATGTAGCCGGCTGCACGGACGAAAAAGCATGACTCGCGCGGCGTTACCTCGCTCTGAGGCGTTCCATTTAAGGCTTGAAGTGCAAGCGAGAGCGCGCAACGAGCGACAAAGAGGCACAATCGGCCTTCGCGTTCGGCAGCGTTCGACATCTGTCTCTCTCCTACTTGCGCCACCCACCTTGAGATATAAGTTCCAAGATCTCAGTATAGTTACAACGGCTGGCCTACCCTTCAGACCGAAACGCATTACTGCTTAGCGGCAGAAATAGGCAGGGCGGTGGTATCTATCCACGCGGACTCACAAGAGGTTCTACCACCAGTAGCTTAGAACCAGTGTTAATGGAAAGCTTCAGAGCACACTGCCATTCTCCTTGTGCATTCATATAGTGATGATGAGCTATTGACTGCCGCTTTTATCTGGTCGTCCACCTCATGGGCGATCTTCTCAAATTGGATATTTTATTGAGTCATCAAGCGAAGCGAATAAAATTGTAGATTAACTCCGGAGAGTAAACATCGACCCGACCACTAAATCAGCATAGGGTAGTGCAGTGGGCCAGTTTCTGAACGCGCTCGGGCTTGTACTAGAGTCTCGCCCGTTTTTCTCGTGAAGCGCTCATGCATTTTGATTTAAAGATTGAACTAGGATTTAGATTAAATTTAGATACTTTAGATTACTCTTCAAGATGGGAGTTATAATTCACCTTACGAACTTCATGGATTCTAATAATTTTGCATAATTGTGTACACCTTAAATTTTTAAATAGGAGGATTTGTATGTTTGTAATTGGGGCAAGATAAAGAATGAGTGTACCACAAGAAGGGACAAGATAAGCAATGAGTATATCAGAGGAAGTGTGAAATTAGTCCCGGTAATCAACTAATTAAAGAGCGGACGGTTAGCGTGGTATGGACATGTGACGCGTATAGAGAATATGAATGTGACTAGGCGATGTATGGAAATGGTAGTGCAAGGTAGAGGGGAAAGAGGTCGACCGAAAAAGACATGGAAGAAGCGTGTGAATGACGATATGAGAGAGAGAGAGAGGAGTGAGTGTTGAGATGACGACTGATAGAAGAGAACGGAAGAAATTAGCTGTGCGGACCCCATCTAGTGGGATAAGGTGGAGAGAAAAAAGAAGAGATTTGTATAGTATTTTTGAAAAATTCGCACTTACATGTAGTTTGATATAGCTTCTATATGTTTTACTTAATCAAGGAATTCACGGTAGAATCGTCGAACCCGAAAAGCTCTTTAGGTAAAAGTTATAATAAGCTTCGTTTCCCTAAGGGCGCGTAGGTGTACTTTAATTTCCTTCCGAGATGTGATCTTAACGCCTTCACGGGAATAATACTTAGGCACATGGTTGTGCCTATTTAAATTCTGCTAGGGAATAAAAATATTGTGCCTGTGTGGTTTGCAACAAAAAAATTCACAAAGACTTATTCATCATCGCTCGTTGGTATACTTAGGCGCCCTTCAGTTTTTTATTGCCTGGATAGTTGAAAGAGCTTACGATCCATCTGATGCCAAGTCTTCAGCGGAGCCTATAGGCATTACTTTGCCACCCACTTTGGCGCATTAAGTCGATGATGTATTGTTTAACATCTGACCCATCCTTTAACTGGAAAGCATGACTGTTACACGGCACAAATAGGCAGGATAAAGCAGGCAGAAATAGCAGGTGGCGTGTGAATTTACAATAAGTCAAATGCTGGTATAATAACTAAAATTGCTGCTGCCCATTCTTCGATGAATTTCTTGGTCGTTTTTTCTCAGCCCCATGAAAAAATAAGGGGTGATGCTATTATTTTAGGTTGACACCGCCCTCTTCAGTGGGTTCAGTGGGTTTAAACTGAATTCTCGGCTTGAGTCGGTTGTTGAAGATAAGAAGCAAAAAGATAACCAGTTGAAAAGATAATTCGAGACATTGCAGATTAGATTCAAGAGTCTAACTTGAAGAATAACTTGTAACTATGTAACAACCAATGAACTTAGCAAAGTTTTAAGAAGTCATTTCTCCATCGAACTTTTAAGTTCGGGGCTGAGCTTTTCGTCGTGAGGATGACGTGTCTCTTTAAAAAACATATAGGTTACAATGTAGAATACTAATTCATATCTCAAGGTAGAACTTCAACGAACAGAAATCCTAAGCACACAGACGCGGTCATATGAGTACGAAGTGTTAGGCAAATATAATCTTAAAGTTGTATAAGATATATGTGCTATCGATACATGGAATCTAAGATCTGTAATAAGGAACACCCACGTAGATGATATTTTATACATACGCTTAGGGAAACTAGATGTGCCCGGTCTACGAATTTTAACTCTGTCCTTAAATTGGGCCCATAATAATAATAATATGTTGTCATTTAAGGCTATTGGAGTCCGTAGACACACAGCCTGATTGCTACTACCCACTTTGAGACACGTGTCTCAAGTATACTGCATAGCTATAGGCGCCTTTAGAACCGAGCTGATACGTAGAAAATCAGTAATTATAGGAACACATAGATATCAAAACGCAGAAGCCATTTACTGATGCATAAAGTCAGAGTATTTCAGTCAGTTTTTTTTAACATGCCATATCGAAGTGTAAATAAATTATTGGTTAATTACAGCTCTAATTAGTTCTATCATTTCGACTACAATAACATAAATGTAATGTACTATTGCGTGCTTATATTTATTTTCTATGTTTAAAATATATACTATACAAGCTATATGAGTTTTAGATATTAAAAATTAAATAATACTAGTGGTCGCCCAATGGTCTAAATTCGATCATGATTAGTTTTCGCAGATTCCGCCAAGACAAATAAATTGAAAACAAACAAATTAATCTATTCTCAATTTGACCACAGACTTTCAACACTAAAAAAGAGTATATATTTTATGCGTGTGTGTGTCAAATATATGGTAGTGTGTGTAATGTTTTCTTTTTTTTTTATTGCTTAGATGGATGGACGAGCTCACAGCCCACCTGGTGTTGAGTGGTTACTGGACCCCATAGACATCTACAACGTAAATACGCCACCCACCTCGAGATATAAGTTCTAAGATCTCAGTATAGTTACAACGGCTGCCCCACCCTTCGAACCGAAACGCATTACTGCTTCACGGCGGAAATAGGCGGGGTGGTGGTACCTACCCGTGCGGACTCCCAAGAGGTCCTACCACCAGTGATTACGTTTTTCTTATAGATTTAATGTACTTTTATGCATAATTAAAAAAAAATAGCATACTGCACGCCCTCTCTATATAAACTCTAAGCGTTGGAAATTTCATACTCCTCCGTCCGCGCAATTTTCGTAACGATATCATTGGTTAGACTGTTGTCTCGCATTTCAAAATTGTTACAATTTCTCGGTAAATACAATCAATGATGATGGCTTTTATCAATTTATTGTAATTTTCGTACAAATCAACGTTTATAGCGTTTCTCCTCCCGATCCACTAACGGTGCTTCTAGGTACTTCAAGCACCGGTCACCACTCTCGTCGAATCCGTCGCTTGTGACGAAGGGCTCGACGAGCAAATTAACTCTCAGACACAGCCCACTGAGTTTCTCGCCGGATCTTCTCAGTGGGTCGCGTTTACGATCCGGTGGTAGATTCTGCGAAGCACAGCTCTTGCTAGGGCTCGTGTTAGCAACGTCGTCAGGTTTGAGCGCCGTGAGCTCACCTACTAGTTAAGGTTACGCTGGAATAGCCTCTCAAGGGTACCAGATTAGGTAGGGAAAAAAAAAGGCGTTTCTAGAAATCCCTCTATATCCGTAATTCCGATACAATTTCGTTTATAGGCTCTGGAATTGCGTAGACATCGCCCTGGTATATAAAAGTCGGATTAGCTAGAAATCGTTCAGTTGCAACCAGGCAGTGCTCAAGATAACATATCATCATTATCATCACTACTTTAAAGGTTTAGCAGTTTATAAGGAATTGTTATTACGACGAATCTTAATTTTGTAAACGGTAAGTTTATGTTTCCTCAATTGAAATTAGACTAGTGTACAGTTTGATTGTGCAGATTTTTTTTTATTGCTTACATGGGTGGACGAGCTCACAGGCCACCTGGTGTTAAGTGGTTACCGGAGCCCATAGACATTTACGACGTAAGTGCGCCACCCACCTTGAGATATAAGTTTTAAGGTCTCAAGTATAGTTACAACGGCTGCCCAACCCTTCAAGCCGAAACGCCTTACTGCTTCACGGCAGAAATAGGCGAGATGTCGGTACCTACCCGCGTGGACTCATAGAGGCCCTACCACCAGTAAAATTTCTATTTGATATTCAGATTTTGTTGGAGGTCAAGCTATTTTCAGTCTAATGAGTGGACGGGTTTTATCTCCGCCTCGAGCCGGCTTCTCTACGGAGCGATTTAAATTCACCCTTAGGTTTGCTTTCGCGTCATGATGTGCTGAAAATTGTTCTGTATTAGAATGAGTTTGGTCTCTCTTATCTGACCTGCTCATTTTGCAAGCCAATAATTCAGGTTTGAAGACTACTAACCGATATCTTTTTTTTTATTGCCCTTGTAGACAGACGAGCATACGGCCCACCTGATGGTGAGTGTTTGCCGTCGCCCATGGACTTCAGCAATGCCAGGGGCAGAGCCAAGCCGCTGCCTACCGATATCCTAGTTGAGCTGTGAATTCGGAAATAATTCCATGGCCTAAGGACATTAGATGTTACTATTACATTTGAGTCCTTTCGTCTGCGTATATTTTAAATAGTTCCACAAAATAACCGACGAAAATGAGTACCATGATTTATTGCTCCGTAAAAGCTAATAAAATTAAGCCCGCCACCTGTTCCCCGAGCTTTTTCACACTCAAACACTTTCCGTTCGAAAGTTTCGACAACAGCCGTCTTCCGGACTTCGAAAGTTTTGTTAAGGTATCTCGATCTACGTGCTTTTGTTGTTCACTTTCCTTTATGTTAGAACTTTAAAGTTCAATTTGCGTTTTACTGCAAAGTACTGTCTAGCTTATCTCACCTGTTTTGAGTGGCTTTCGTCACCAATAGGAATCGCAATTTGTTTTATCGTCATCATCTTCAGCCCTTTGATATCAACGGCTAGGCATAGGCCTTCCCATTTTTATGCCATAATGTTCCATCGCCCACCATTCTCATCGACATCTGCCCCGCCATCCTGACTATATCATCAGTACACCATACCACAGCTCTTTCAGCATCTTTACGACCTAATTTTGACCACCATTCCATCACTGTCCTATTCCATCTCGTATCATATTGCTTTTTTTGTTTTGTTTAGATGGGTAGACGAGCTCACAACCCACCTGGTGTTAAGTGGTTACTGGAGCCCATAGATACCTATGACGTAAATGCGCCCCCCACCTTGAAATATAAGTTCTAAGGTCTCAAGCATAGTTACAACTAGTAGATACCATCACCCTGCCTATTTCTGCCGTGAAGCAGTAAGTAATGCGTTTCGTTTTGAAGGGTGGGGCAGCCGTTGTAACTATACTTGAGGCCTTAGAACCTATATATCAAAGTGGGTGGCGCATTTACGTTACAGATGTCTATGGGCTCCAGTAACCACTTAACACCAGGCTGTAAGCTCGTCCACCCATCTAAGCAATAAAAAAATAAAAAAATAAAAAGACAACAAAAAGGAATTCGCAGGGTTTGTTAAAAATCTAAGCGCAGTATTTAAGTATGTAGTATAACGCATTCGCGACTAATTAAAGAGTAGTTAGGTCCATTCCTACAACTAAGCACATACTTACAATACAACCCTCCTACAACCCTCGATGCTGGCATAACAAAATGTACCAATAAAACCAGTCGCGAAAATCGTGTTAACTAAAGCAATTGCTTTTGTATACAAAGTATTCTTTATTTTAATGTGTGATTGATGTTCCATCTTTAGAATTGGAACCCAAGAGTGCAATGCGGCAGAAACGCCGCGTTATCTTTATCTATATACCTAGGTATATGTAATAAATGAATTGTTGTTCGTTAGTCTCGCTAAAACTCGAGAACGGCTTGACCGATTTAGCAATGACCAATTTTGGTCTTGAATTATTTGTGGAAGTCCAGAGAAGGTTTAAAAGGTAGATAAATATGAAAATCCTCGGAATTAAATAAAAATAACAATTTTGTTTTTCCTTTGATGTGTCCCCCGTCGGAAGGATTCCTTTTGTTTGTTTTAAGTTTATTTTATACAAAAGCTTAGGTCTTTTATTTATCGATTAAGGCACAATGAAGTCTGCCAGGTCAGCTAGTACTAAATATAATTATGTTATCAGCTCGCACGAATACCAATATGCCCTAATAGAAAAAAAAAACATATTAAGTACATAAAAGTCGAACATGGAACGCGTCTCGTAACATCAATATAATCAAACCAGCGTAAAGACATAAAAAAATCATATGAATTTTGAACGAAACCGTTCTCTTGACTAAATAAATACGAAGATTTTATTACTCTCCCGAACTCAGTCGAAGAACAGGAAGTCCAAAACTAAAATCGTAAAAGAGACTGAAGATAAAAACTTATTTTTTTCAAAGTTGGTTGGTAAGCTCGAGTGCAACGCAATAGGGTTACCGCAGAAAAAATAATGTAATATACAAAATTCAAAACAATGTTAGTTACCATACTCCTCCGAAACGGTTTGACCGATTTTGTGAAAATATTTTTGAATTATAGAATGTTAATCAGCTATTTAAACCCCTATTTTGAGACATTCTTTATTGGTGCTTTTACTTGTATTGTCCTTACCGTGATGTTATATATAGGCCTTCCTCAATAAATGGCTTATCTAACACTGAAAGTATTTTTCAAATCGGACCAGTAGTTCCGCGATTGTAAGATTAGCGCGTTCAAACAAACAAACTCTTCAGCCTTATAATATTACTATAGACTAGAAGCCAGTACAAAAGAAGAGTAATGTTACGCGCTGGGATTCGGGATAAATAAAAATTCTATTGAAGTACAAATAAAAACTCTATTTAACACTTAGAACACTCACAGAACAGTTTACATTTCGTAATTCACTTCTTCCGCTTCGCTTCTGGTGACCCGTTCGCTGTTTCGCTTCAAGTAAATCCGATTACTAACTGCCTTCGTGTCATCTCTGCAACGCTTTTATAGTCGATACGACATACCTAGAATTAAAGAGAAAATTCTCGATAAGTCGAGATATGTGTTTCCGCTATTTGATAATAGATGGCGTTGTGCTTGTTGAGTGTTCTCGGTTTTACTAGTTCTTTTGATATTCGCTTCTGCTATTCGAAGATAGATGGCGTTGCTCTTACCGGCGTAACAGGATTTTTTCTGATTGAAACATCTCAACTATGCCTGTATGTATTATACATAAAAAATAAGCAGTAAAATTTTGGTTATTTTGATATATTGTGTGTTCATATTTCGTAATGTAATTTTTTATTTAACAAAAAACCCTTTATCGTGCTGTAGAAGTACCGTGTTTTATGAAGGTTTTAGGGATTTTTTCTTCTAGCCTTAGACTGAATTTGTGTTGTACAATTCCCTTAAAAAATAAGGGTTATCTGTTTATAGCAAATGAATGAGACACATTCAAAGAGCTCAAATTAGGATCTAAAGTATTTTAAATGCCAAATTACGCAATAAGGCAAAGCTAGTCCAAGCTTTATACTAATTATTTTTATCTTTCACATAGACCCTAAGTTCGATCTAGAATTGACGCAGTAGACAAAGAAGCAGGCAATCAATAAGATGCCCTTAATTGGCTTAATATAGCTAACATTCCAAGCTTGTAGCATGATTCCCTTCAGACTCTCCCACTGTGGTCTTTCAACGCCAATTGATAGAAAAACTTTGCGATTTCTCTTTACCAAACCGTTCAACCCTACAGAGCCGGATAATATTTTACTTCTACAACGACATTATGATAAACTCCGGATATCCGGCAAATGTAGTTAAAACTGAACTAGAAGGTGACGTGACGCGTGTCATAAAACTGACGGGTCTTGCTTGGCGCAACTCACAAACGTCAGCGTTTTATGTTGGAATACTATAATAATACATACAATGTGATTATTTAAAACGTGAATAAAACTAACCAATTTTCTTTTCTTCTATTTCTCTCAAGTTATTAAATAACATTAGCTGGGTTTTATAGTTCGAACTATTTTATAGATTTTCCTCTGGTATTTTAATATCAAAATATTGGACGATTTGTCTGAACTTATGTACAAAGTTCAGGAGTTATGCTTCACAAAACACATGTTCAAGGTTGCATCGAGACTGCTCCCATCTCTGGGGCCCGACTTCCAAATTTCAGCTGTATCCACTGAAATCACACAGAAAAAGGCTGTTTCGATTGTCAATAATTCCATCCTCATGGATCGTATGTAATCACTGGATATTTGAAGGAACTCCGGCTCTCTCTATCTTATGTACCGTATGCTATATGGGGTATTCTCGGATGAGTTGTTTGCAATGGTCCCGTCAACTCTTATTTACCGCTAGACTCCACACCACTGGAGCAAAGCATTTCTGCCTCGTACCAACCGGATTTGGAATGAGCTTACTTCATGATATTTCTTGATCACTGTGACATATCCTTTTACAAAGTACCTAATTTTGCGGAGAACGCAGTAGGCACTTGGCTGTGGCCTCTAGCATTGCTGACGTTAATGAGAAACAACAGTCACTCGCTATCAGGAGGGTATTATGCTCGTCTGCCTACTAAGGCAATTAAAAAATTAAGACATTTAAGAATAGACAAAAGCACAAGCTGAGCACCTCTGAATGGTTTAAATCCATGACAAATACACAAAAAAACCCATTCGCTCATAACTCGAGTCTGATCGTAGAAAATGATAGGCACATGTACCGTGTCTCGCAGTGAATTAAACAAGAAAACGATTAGTAGCTGTTGTTAGTAATAGCTTTCATCATCATCTTTGACGCGAAGCCGCGAAGCTCGGTTGTGCCAATTCCTTTGACTTTCATTGCTTCTCAAAGATCATTTGAGAAATTTCAACCTAGCAGTAGATTACGGGCTTAGGGTAACAATATTTTCTGTGGGGTCGCATAGCTCGTGGTTGCTGCGACCGGTCCATTGACCGTTCTCGTGTACCGCACCAAAAATTCATCAGATACTCCTCCTCTTGAAGATCAGCAGATCGATCTCATCTCTTAAATAAACCCATAAAGTTTTAATGAAATGTCAATTATTTAGCGGGGCTTAAAGTTTGAATGTGAATTTGTATGGATAGGCAGCAAGTTGATAACAACGGTCATATGAATAGTCACATGGGCAACATGTTATAAGTCGTTAGGTAATTGAACCAGCTGTGACTTTACTAAAATTTAAAAAATCTGTAGGTAGTTAATTTACTAAGTTTGAGCTTTTCTTTCTTTCTTTCTTCCACTATTGAGGTGAACGAGCTTTCAGCTCATCTTATTGTTATACGAAACGCGATATAAGAAACACAGTATAATGCTTGCTATCTCATTTTCTCCCACGTTAAATCTTATTAATTTATGTTGTTGTCTCTTTTTACTGTCGTGTTTTCGCTTCGTCGACTTTCGAGACACAACGATGTTAAAGAAGCTTTTGCTTGAATGTTATCAGAGAAACTGGAAGCGATAAATGTGTGTTGGATTGTGTTAGGTATGGCGATGTCGCGTCGTCGCAGGCTCGATGGAGGCGGGTGAGCGGGACCGTCGGCGCCGATGCGCGCCTGGTTCGTCGTGTGTGCGGCGCTCGTCGCGGTAAGCCGGGCGACCGCGGCGACGTCCGCGCACCCCCACGCCCCTACCGCGCGACTAGAGCGGATCAAGTCACAGATACTCGCCAAGGTAACGTTAATTATATATACACTAGATGATGACCGGTTTTTTTTTTGTTAACGCCATCTTGTTGTCTCTTTAAAGCGGTTAGTTGTCCTCAATTAAGAAAAATAGTATTATTATTCGCCAATAGATGTCGGGAAGAGTCATAAAGTTCATTATTGATAAAGTTGATTATTGAAAACACGAATAAAACAAAATTTTCTGAAAATAAATCGTAGCTAGATCGATTTATCGCCCCCGAAATCCCCTGTATACTAAATTTTATGAAAATCGTTGGAGCCGTTTCCGAGACTCAGATTGTAATATATATATATATATATATATATACAAGAATTGCTCGTTTAAAGGTATAAGATACTAGATGTACCCGTCCGCTTCGCTGGGCTTTTAAAATTAACATTATTATTTCTCACCCCCACAAAGTTTCTCATCATTAACGCCCCCACAACTGGTGTAGCGAGTCCAACACTCATATAAATATTAACCTATCCATTAATTACATGTATTTTCTACATGGATACCAAGTTTCAAGTCAATCGGATGCATGGTTCAGTAGTTATAACGGAACATCCGTAAAAGCCACTGTAGATTTATATATTAGAATAGATAATAATATAACATATTATGGGTGACGAGCTCACAGCCCACCTGGTGTTAAGTAGTCACTGGAGCCCATAGACATCTACAACGTAAATGCGCCACCCACCTTGAGATATAAGTTCTAAGGTCTCAAGTATAGTTACAACGGCTGAACCACCCTTCAAACCGAAACGCATTACTGCTTCACGGCAGAAATAGGCAAAGCGGTGGTACCTACCCGTGCGAACTCACAAGAGGTCCTACCATCAGTAAAAGCAATAGTTTAGTAACCCCCTACTTCTTCCTGTATCTGTTTGAAGATTACGCATTAACCTTGTACCTTCCATCATCAGCTGGGTCTGACCTCAAGACCGACACCACAAGGCGCGCCGCCCCGCGACGTTGTTCGCGCGATCCTGGCGCGCGCAGCCGACTCCGAACCACAACCACCACAGCAAGAGGAGCACATGAGAGAAGTCATTGCGATAGCGCATAAAGGTCAATATACCAGTTTTAATGTATCCAAAAATAGCAACGTTCGTTCCAATAGCCAGTGGCGGATTTACCCTAATCCCCGGCCTAGGGATGCCAGATTTAGGTTCGGCTTCAGCCGTGTCAAAAAACTTATTATAACGTATGGCGGGCGGATTGTACTGCATGGTGCAATCTATAGCGCATAAAACAATTTTTTTTTTCCTAAAAATTTCTAAATCTATCTAGATAAAAGTTGGCAATAAAGTAATTTCATTATGTAGTCTATGTGGTGGATGCTGAGAAAGGGCCGGCTGATGGCTTGGGGCCTAGGGCGGCTGAGACTGCAAATCCGTCACTGCCAATAGCAGTGGACCCCTACACAACACGCAATAGTCATCTAGCTACCGCTGGATATGAGCGTGTCGTCACAATAAACAACTATAGCACTGAACAGTTGATTTATTTGAGTGATTTTCAAATAGCACGGTCACCTTTCTTCTTTCTAAGAGATTTTGGCTATTATCTCGGAATAGCGTCTAACCTACCTCCTATATAGAATGCATTACCTATTTGTTAATTGATAGGTTTTACGGGAATATACAGACAGTCAGACAGACAAGATACAAAACACATTCAATCACTCATAAGCTGTTATTCAGTACTATTTACATTTAGAACTGATAGCACGCTTATTTTGCTTAAAATAATTAGCTATTACTAGCTGACCGAGCAGACTTCGTAGTGCCTCAATCGATAAATAAAAGACCTAAACTTTTGTATAAAATAAACTTAAAACAAACAAATTGAACCCGTCCGACGGGGGACACGTCAAAGGAAAAACAAAATTGTTATTTTTATTTCATTCCGAGCATTTTCATATTTATCTACCTTTTAAACCTTCTCTGGACTTCCACAAATAATTCAAGACCAAAATTAGCCAAATCGGTTCAGCCGTTCTAGAGTTTTAGCGAGACTAACGAACAGCAATTCATTTTTATATATTATATAGATAGACATAGATATGCACCGCCACTTGAACTAGAGTGGAAACATATTTAAATTTTAATCGCGCGAAAACTGTCAAAGCAAACTTAAAAGCATTTTCTGTCCGAAATAATAGTGCCTTTCGTATTATCGTAGGGTAATAGTGTCGTTATTGTGATACATATTATGTTATGATTTAATGCCCCAGCATAGGAGTCATCTTCAGAGGTCGTTGGGCTTTATTGACTACTCAAAAACAGACAGACTAGTGTTGTTTTGTTGACACTAATTTAAGTAATAAATTATCTTTGATGTCACTTAACTTTGACGTCAAATGAAAATGTAAGTGTAAAGCAAAAAACATTTACAATGTAGAGTAAGAAAATTCAGGAATCAATCGACAGACCAAATTATACACAAAATTACGAGTTTTTAGGTAATAGCAAATAACTTTGTAACCTAACATATAATAATACTAGCGATCCGCCCTCGCTTCGCTTCGGAAACTGTAATTTATTATTGATTTCTCCACTATTTAATGGATGTTATTATACATATAAACCTTCCTCTTCAATCATTCTATCTATTAAAAAAAACCGCATCTAAATCCGTTGCTTAGTTTTAAAAATTTAAGCATAAATAGGGATATAGGGACAGAGAAAGCGACTTTGTTTTATACTATGTAGTGATATAATTATTTTAAAACAGTATAGGTATCGCCAACTAGAAATTGTTTCACATAAAATACTTCAGAATGAAACAAATATATTTGTCCATGTTTTTCCTTGGAACTCGATATCTGAACTTATTGAGTTATTAACCTGATTCGCGAACACTTCACTTACTGACGCTGTCTGAAATAATTATAATATGTTTTTGTCACTGAATTTGTTTTTAGGCATTAATTGCTTTATTATTTGGTCTATCACTGTATTTATTATGTTTAATATTTAGTTATTATTATCACGAATTATTAATGGGAATCGAATGTGTTGCCAGCGTAACCTATATTCAGTAAATTACTTCGATACGTAATGTATATTAGATATTGTATGTTATTTATGGGATGCATAAATGAAACTTGATTGTGGGATACGAATAGCGTGGTCGCGACACATAAATCACAGGAAATATCCGACGACACAGATGTCAGAAGTTGCCCGTCGCCAGATAGGACAGAATCCAGACAAGGACCTTCCCAATTAGGCCAAAACACAAGCTTCAAGTTAAATTATCTTTTCTTTCCTTCTAATTGAATTCTGGGTAATTGTGGTGTTTTTGTTCTATTTGCCTTTAATATAAGCGTTGGTAGCCTGCTGGTAATTAGCAACGTATTAATAAAAACAGCTTCACGGCGAAATTATAACACTAATTGAACATGCATTGGTTTATTAACAACATTTAATGCGAATATAAAATTAATAATTACGATACAAAGTTCATGCGACATCTCGTGTTATATGAAATAACTTTGTTGTTCATTATACTATTGATAGATGGCGCTGTTTTAAATTTTTTGCACAAGCAGTTGTCCATTGTGATTGCACATAAAATTATTATTATTTTAGTAGAATTAACACAACTTTATTTGATATTGTTTGTAATTCATTTTATTTACTATATTAATTCACATTCGACAACTTTATTTATATTTTACTTTATGAAATACTCTTGAATTATTGGCTGATAATTCATTGGGTATTTTTTTCATTACATAATATTTCGTTTGAATTTTTAATTTTAATATTAAGTACAACTCGGTGACAAAAAACATTGTAATCTTCAATAGATTAAGCCGCTGTCAAAAAGCTGTGTGAAACATGGTGCATTATTTTCTAATTGACAAAAAGGCTTATTAGCTTAACAAGCCGTCCAAAACTTCACTCGTGTAGTTTAAAATTACATCATTTGAAGATATATAGGCTCTCCCGGATCACCACAACCGAATATGTGGTGCGTGGAGTCTAGAGTCTGACTATTCTAATATCCGTAAAAAATCGTAATTTTTTTTTTCATTTACTTCAGTTTTTGCATCCATATTACATTCAATAACATTTCATACAGTATACCAGAATTAAATAAAAACAATAACTACAATCTCGGAATAAACAAAAGCAATAATAAAATTGGAGTGTCTGTTTGTAATATTGAAATTACCGCTTTTTACTACATGCATATGAATATTGTACGGTACATAAACCAAAATAACATTTTTTACAATTTTTGTCTGTCTGTCTGTCTGTCTGTTTGTTCCGGCTAATCTCACTTCACTGATATGTAGGTAGCTGATGATATAAAGAGTAACTTAGGCTACTTTTTTTAGACTAGCTTCGCCCCGCGGCGTCACCCGCGGTACGACAATAACCGCGGGAAACATCGCGGGACTCAGCTATCAATAATAAAATTTAATGTTTCCGAAGCGAAGCGGGGGTGGATCGTTAGCATAAATAATAAAACAAAAAATCAAAATTAACGTCAAAACTACGATAACCTAAAGGCTGGTTTGGATCCAGAGGGCTCAATATGCACACGTGTCAATGTTGTGTCAATGTCGTTTATAAATTGCTACTAGAGGATGTTTTTTTTTTGATTAATTGTGTTTCTTAGAAATCGTATTAAAAATACGAATTACATATTGATATTATATTATTTGTTGTTTTCTTTCAATTAAAAAAAAAAAGATTATGTTTTTTAATTTGATTATCGATAAAGTTGATTATTGAAAACACGAATAAAAGAACATTTTCTGAAAGTAAATCGTAGCTAGATCGATTTATCGCCCCAGAAATTCCCTGTATACTAAATTTTATGAAAATCGTTGGAGCCGTTTGACAGATTCAGATTATATATATATTTATATACAAGAATTGCTCGTTTAAAGGTATAAGATTAAGATTATAAGAAATGACCCATCGTTTTTTTTCTTTTTTTTTTTTTCTTTTTCAACAGTTGTAACTATTTTTCATCACCGTCACTGAACAGTAGGGAAGGTCAGGGAACGTAAAACAAAGCTATTACCTCTATTAATATTTCTCGAGTTTCTATTTCAGATTTTAAAAAATTTAACATTCGAAGATCGTAATTAAAAATGTAAGTATCGTTTTAATTGGTACTTTCATTTTCGATTTCAGTAATCGATTAAAATATCCGCTTCTATATTTCAGGATGCTCCAAGATTTTTGATCTGAGATGTCTGAAGTTTGTTGCGCACTGGACTTCTCTAAGGAAACAAGATATGGTGAGTAACATTTTAATTCAATTTGCGGCTGCGTGTGTTGTTACATTGGTAATCAATACGCATAAGAGGGTCATTTCAAATTTTGTGGCCAAAAAAGTTACGATTTCATAAATTTAAATTTTCTCTAATTTTCCATTTTTATAAGTATTTAAGCATGTTCAGAATAAAGAAATGCTTCATCACAATCAAGTCAATCACTCATTTATTGATAATCTATGTATATAAAAATGAATTGCTGTTCGTTAGTCTCGCTAAAACTCGAGAACGGCTGGACCGATTTGGCTAATTTTGGTCTTGAATTATTTGTGGAAGTCCAGAGAAGGTTTAAAAGGTAAATAAATAGGAATTAAATAAAAATAACAATTTTGTTTTGCCTTTGTTACGTCCTCCGTCGGACAGATTTCTTTTGTTTGTTTTAAGTTTATTTTATACAAAAGTTTAGGTATTTTATTTATCGATTAAGGCACTACGAAGTCTGCCGGGTCAGCTAGTATTACATAATATTCATTTATATTTTTCATTTTACGCATTTGATAACGCCAACACGGATGAAAATTTTAATAGGAACTTTTTTAAAAAGCTTATAATTCATACTTCTTTTGTTTTTAATAATGTTCTAATATCCTGTTAGTTTTCTTTTATTGTTGTATTATATACTGATTAAATAAAATTGCCGAATTTCAACACGCATTACTGGAAAAATAGCAAACAAGTTAGAATTTGAATTTCGAGCCAGTGATACGAATGATATTTGGGGTAGTTCTTAATATATAGCTCCTAATTTAACAGTGTTTCCGAATATATAGTTATAAGACCACGTGGCTGTTTTCATGACAATAAATTTAATGTACTAATTACGGTAACATTGAGGTTATGAGAATTAAATCAAATGACTCGTTTTTGGTCCCAAATTTGAAAACGACCGAAGACTACGATTTCATTTATCGAGGAGAGCAGCAGTAGGCGTATTTTCCGTAGCCAGCAATTCTAATTTGTTTATTTTTTATTTATTAATTTATTTATGTACACACAAAAAAGAAGACATAGTATAGAGTAATAGGAAAATTATGTACAAACTGCTTATTTCTTTAAGAAATCTCTTCCAGCAGACCTGCGAGAGGATTATGAGAATAATAATTAAAAGTGATGAGTGTTCATCACATTGGTAACATTTTAACACTGTCAGTAACTATGGCAGGCAAATAAAGCATGCCGCATTTACAATCAATGACACACACTTTTACAGTCAAGGAGTTACGTAAGTCCGGCGTTTGGAATCGCGCCAGTCGGGTGGGGCGCCAGTTTCAGCGAAATAGTTAGGTTTATTTTATTTTTCTAAAATTGTTTTCGTTGCATTCGTATCGTTTAAGAAATCGTTTCGCGTTATTCTAGCTTTGAATTGGAATGCAATAGAAAAAAATGGAGCAATACAGTTCTGAAATACGGACTGCTCGGTCTTAGTCTTAACTAAATGATTTGTTTCATTAATCTACTGAACTACTTAAATATATCCTCTGTTAGAAGTTTTATATATTTTTAATTTTTTTTTATTGCTTAGATGTGTGGACGAGCTCACAGCCCACCTGGTGTTAAGTGGTTACTGGAGCCCATAGACATCTACAGCGTAAAAGCGCCACACACCTTGAGATATAAGTTCTAAGGTCTCAGTGTAGTTACAACGGCTGCCCCACCCTTCAAACCGAAACGCATTACAGAAATAGGCGGAGCGGTGGTACCTACCTGTGCGGACTCACAAGAGGTCCTACCACCAGTAAATTATTATATTATTAAGTTATATTTTACAAACGAGCTACTGGTAGTTAGTCACACGAAGCTTTTGACTCCGCAAGTTGATCTTAATAATACATTGAACTATAAAAGTGCAATGGTAGTATGCAATGCAACTAGCGCCATCTAGGTAACACACTATACAACATCAACGCTTAATAAAACGCTACTTAGAGTAAAGCAAAAATAATTTATGCCGAGACGTTAATTAGGTACTAAGCTTATAATTAAAATAATTAAAATAACCAACGCCATCTAGTGTATTTTTATTAACTTCGATATATGCGCTCACAGGATTGTAGAACTTAAGATTTTCGTGCAACTGGCATTGCTTGTCGAAAGCAAAAACTTACTTTTTTTCCATTGTGTATTTTTTTTAAAGAAAGTATTACGCTTAACTAACACTAAAGGACTTATTTTCAAAAAAAAATTACCCACCTTGTAAAGATTTCAAAATGAGTTCAACTTTCCTGGTGGTAGGACCTTTTGGAATTCCGCACGGTTAGGTACCACCGCCCTGCCTATTTCTGCCGTCTAACTATACTAACACGTTATATCTCAAGGTGAGTGGCTGCATTTACGTTGTAGATGTCTATTGGCTCCCGTAACCACTTAACACCAAGTGGGCTGTGAGCTCGTCTGCCCACTTATGCAATAAATAAAAAATTAAAAAGAACTGTAATGCGATGGATATTTTCTTTCCTTGTCCCGCAAAGCGAGATTCGATGTGAATAAGCGAACGAAAATCGCTATAGCGCTCTCTCTCTATCGGACACGATATCAAAACGCTTCTAACTTCATCTAATCTTGATATATCTTAATTTTATTTTCTTTGGTCAACCGTCATAAAAACGAGAATTATTTACCTATTTATTACCTTTCAATGCCCCCCACGTTCTGAAGATGAGTCATAGTTTTGCTGAGTTATCATTATCAGTCAAAATACAAGTAAGTGTACAGAGCTCGTACACTTCAAAACATGCAAACAATATCACAGCCTACTTGACATTAAATGTTTAAGCTATATAACGTGTCTGTGACTGAGGGTACCCCTGGCTATGCCGATATTACATGAAAGGGAGTTAGACAAAGTGAACTTGTCCTTTTATATTAATAAGGTGTCGTTTCTCGAAGATTCTGCATGCCAGGGATGTGAAAAGTTTGTCGTCGAATATTAGACAAATTTGCACAGTCACGACATGCAGTGTCGAGTTAAAGAACTTAGTGTGTATTGAATTCTCTACACTGCGCCACGAACAATCGCTAGATGGCATTAATTTAAAAAAAGGTTTAAATTAATTGAAAGGAAATTTTCTGGCGTTACAACTAGTGCCCATTGAAATCACAAGGCGAATGCTACCCACCTTGAAACATGAGGCTGAAGTCTCAATGGTATGATGACTATCCTTCAAAGCTGGGAGGATAAAGAAACAGGAAGAATGGTGGCATCTGTCCGTGCTAGTCCACAATATCTCTTACTAGCATGTAGCAAGCTTTGCGCGCTAAGCTCTTGAGCAAGATGCTATTGCATTTCAGTTTCGGGTCTGTGAATGATCTCATAGCTGTGGATAGGCACTATTTCTATACAATTAAAGCTCAGATCACAGGATATTGTTTAGTACTGAAATAGGGCGTGAAAATCAACGGCCATACTCCAAAAATACATGATAGTTACCCAGCAGAAATAGGCAGGATGCTTGTATAAGATAAATTAAAGAGCAGACGGTTAGCGTCATATACAAAACGATCATCAGACCTGTCGTGCTGTATGGATCTGAATGTTGGGTGACGAAACTAAAGCATGAAAGATGAGTGCATGGGGCAGAGATGCGAATGTGGAGATGGATGTGTGGAGTGACAAGAATGGACCAGATAAAAAATGAGTATATCAGAGGAAGTGTGAAAGTAGCCCCGGTAATCAACAAATTAAAGAGCGGACGGTTAGCGTGGTTTGGACGTGTGATGGGTAGAGAGGAGACGCATGTGACTAGGGATGTATGGAAATGGTAATGCAAGGTAGATGGGGGAGAGATCGACCGAAGAAGTCATAGATGGAATGTTTGAATGACGATATGAGAAAGAGAGAGAGAGAGAAGTGAGTGTTCAGAAGACGGCTGATAGAGGAGAATGGTATAGAAAACACGCTGTGCCGACCCCACCTAGTGAGTTAAGATGGAGATAAAGAAGAAGATTGTATAAGCCCGTGTGGGCTTGCGCCCCACCAGCTTAGTCTTAATGACCCACAAGATTTTGGCACAGTCCAGACAGTTTCAACGTAATTACAGAGCGAATTTCTTATGGCGCCAATAAATTAATATAACATGCCGTTGCTGGGCAATAAAATTTTAAAGTCAAATGCTCTTTGCAGTTTTCGCGGCGTTGTTGGTGCGCTGACGGCTTTTAATGACCGGGTCCGTTATTTATGATGTCGTCGTTGTCAAACCAAAATCTGCTATGTGCACTTTATGAGATTTTTTCTTTATGACCTTTTCGTATAGTTCACAGCCCTAAAAAAAAACTTATGTGTCTATAGCTTTAATATTTATCTATAGCTTTCATTCGATATAGTTCTTAAAAATTCACCTTCATATAAAATTTTATACGAAAATGTTTTTACTCGTTAATTCAAAATAGAGCTTTTGCACATAGCAGATTTTGGTTTGACAGCGACAATGTGACCTATGGCATCAGTCTCTTCGAGTACGGCCTCTTTGTACAGATTTTAAAATAAAAAATGTACTAAAAGACTTTGCGAATGAAATAATATAAATTCAGTATTGGAGATATTAAATAGCCACGATGAAAGAGAAGAAAATTATATTAGAGATAAAATTAACCACCGCTCTGATCTGAAGGACAGTTGCTAGAGATAGACAGCAATGAAAGATGCTTGAGGAGGCTATGCCAAGAGGCACATCTAACTGAGAAACATTCTGAAATCATACAATGCAATTGAACCAACAATCCTAAAAGCTTATGATTCATTGAGTGTGCTTATCATGTTTGATTAACTTAACGTAATCTCTTATGGATTTACAGTCCCAGTTTTCTGTCTATCCTCGCCTGTAATTATATAGTATAGGCAGCGACGTATTCTCAGCAGTGGTATCCCATTGGTCCCAAAGGACAGAGATAGGTACTTTGCTATGTAGCTTTTAACATACAACAGTATTGATTACTTGTAAAAAATGTTTAAAAGTTAACGTTTTAGCAACATTCTATTTTCAACAACAAAGCCTATATTCTACTTCTTCGAACACGTTACATTACGTACCTGCAAAAACTATAGTTAGATCGATTCAGTAGTACCAGAGAAACGCGTGCTAGAGAAACAGAAGATTTTACTTAAAGATTTTTTATTTCTTTAGTTTCCTCCTTTCCGTATTACTTTTCGTTCTTCTTACTTCGTACTTCCGTTTTACTTTTCTTTGAACGTACAGACATACCGGCTTACTGTTTTATATTTATATGTCGGGTTGAGCTCGTCCCGGTCATCACCGGTGTCCTCGTGGTTAGTCATTTGTAGGTTAGACTCGAAACAAGAATACAATTAAATAATAGCAAACTAGAACCGCGGTCATCTCGGAGATGCGTGCGATCGCAATGGTGCCTCCAAAGAGAACGCCTTCTCTCACAAATGATTGTCTAGTCATCCTACGATGATAGACTAACTCTTCAAATGTCACACGTCATCCACAGATTCACTGACAATTGCCATAAGTCATTGTCTATTGAGCGAGTCAATAACTAATCTACCTATAAACAATTACGATCGTAGTACCATCTCCGATTCCACTCAGGGGATTAACCTGACGTTTTCACTCTAATAAATATCACAGCTATTTCCACTGATGCTCCGACATACATATATTTGACTTTGAACCTAGTCATGAATATGAAGATGTGTATGGGAGTGGTATTTATGTGGTGATGTCCACGGGTGTTCAGTGACAGGATGTTTGTCGTTTTTCTGAAGCCAAGCACATAACCTCATAGACGAAGAAATTAGCTAGCCTTCCAGAGAGGATCAAATTAACATTACCTCATCAAGATTAAGATAACAAAACGTTCATTACCTTGCTAATTAAACTACGATTCTTAATCTCATTAGATTAAAGAATATTTTGCTTTTTTTTTCTAAAGATAGCACTGGTGCTAAAATGGAATACTTTAACCAAAGTCAATTGTTTGTTACAAAATTAAGCGCAAGTACTGAAGTTATATGAGTCATAGCGGTAAGCGTTTAAGATTAGCGTGAGCATTTTACGTAAAATCAAGTTATAGAAAGTTTTGTCTGGTGCGTGCTACACACAATATTTAACTCTGTAGATCGATTAAAAACTTGACTTTTTTGTCTTTTTGCAAATTGTAATTGTATGTATGTATTGTAAAAGACCCTATCTGGTAATAACTGATTACCATACTGCGTCTATACGGTCTGGTAATAGATATCTGGTCTGGTATAATATATATCTATCTATGCAAATATTGCCACCTATTTTGAAACATATTGACGTTTCAATTATATAAAATCAAGAAATTCCTACGCTTCAGATCAGAGAACATGAATGCTTCGCAGTAATAATAGGCAGGATGGTCACACTCGCTTGTATCTTCAACGTGCGCCTACCACGTAGTAAATAAATTAATTACTGTTAACTGCTAAATAATTTTCCTGAATTCATAAGAATCAGGACTTATCAAACCACAAATTACCATCCGATAAAGAATATCCGGTATTTCAAAACTCTAAATTCCAGAGAGAAAAAGGGTCAATACCGCTACCGCTCAAGACTTGGACCACAAACGCATCGCATCCAATAATCGGCGTGTTGACACCGAATGTACTCGCTAACCGGCGGTTGACCCTTGATAGAGCAGTCTAAGTGCTCTGTGTTCGAGTGTACAAAATTTTGGTGGAAATTTAGTCTCTCCCGTAAATCGATCTCTTTTTTATCCTATCTATGCCGATAACCTCGGGGGGCTATGCCAGCTTAACCGAGCGAGTAGATCAGCTCACGGGGCTCAAACTAACACTAGCCCTATCAAAAGCAGTGCTTCGCAGAATCTACTACCGGATCTGAAACGCGACCCTCTGAGAAGATCCGGCGAGAAACTCAGTGGACTGTGTCTGAGGATTATTTTGTCGCCGAACCCTTCGTCGCAAGCGACGGGTTCGCCGACAACGGTGATCGGTGCTTGGAGTGCTTAAAAGCACCAATCGTCGATCTAAAGTATCCGAAATGACGAGTTTAGGACAGATATCTTATGATTTCCTGCGGAGATGAGAAAATTCTTACTGCTCCTTGATTCCTTAGGAATCTTCTCTACTAACTCTTTCATTTTCATTGTTCTAGAGAAGCAAACTATATCACTAATACACATTGTAACTTCAAAGCAGTTACCAGCTACCCTGCATGAGATAGGAATTCGAATACAATGTAATCTTAACTACTTACAATAAATACTTTGAAAATTAACGTTTTAACGCGCATTGTAAATCAAATTAAAATCAACAAGCTACATTGCGGCCTAAGTATAAATTTATTAAAATAATAATTTTCATAGTTGATCAGTGAATAAATAGAACGAATATTGTTTTCAATCTAAGCCCTCAGACACAACCCACTGAGTATCTATGAGATGCTATGTTTATAATAAAGATATCAAAATATCCCAATGACTTTCTCACTGGAACTTCTCAGTGGGTCGCGTTTCCAATCCGGTGGTAGATTCTGCGAAGCACTGCTCTTGCTAGGGCTAGTGTTAGCAATGCTCCCAGGTTGAGCGTGGACTTGGCTTCGGTAGGCCTCAGTCTGAATGTTATGAAAATAAACCCATATATCAAAATACACATTAATTGATTGGTTTAATAATTTAGTATATCTTCAAAACGCTCTGTTTGGAGTGATTAGGATTGTTTCGGGAAACATACTTTATTTATTTCAGCACAGTTCTTGCTAGGATTAGTGTTAGCAATGTCGTCAGGTTAGAGGCCTGTAAAACCACGTACTTGTTTGGTGAATCTAGTATGACCCCTCTAGATCACTAGAGTAGGTAGGAAAAATTATAACAAATTCAATCTAAGTCACGGTTCTGCCCAAACTCCATGAGGTAGTGTGTATGCTTGATTTTTTTTTATTGCTTAGATAGGTCGACGAGCTCACAGCCCGCCTGGTGTTAAGTGGTTACTGGAGCCCATAGACATCTACAACGTAAATGCGCCACCCACCTTGAGATATAAGTTCTTCTAAGGTCTCGGTATAGTTATTCAATTTGCACAATAAATACTATACGCATTCAGTTTATTAGTATCGAATTGATTCCTTAATATCATAGGTGTTTTATTTACAAGTGCTGAGCGATGTCAGATGTAGGATGTACCAACATCTAGCAGAGTCAATTGATGTGCAACACTTGTAATTCCAGAACCAGGAAATCGATCTTCGAGATCACTGCCACCAGTCATCGGCTTGGAAGCTAACGACAAATGGAAATAGAGACAGAATGAGCTTCCGGTAAACACGAATAAAACCAACGAAAACGGGTGAGTTTTTTCCTAAGATTATTAGAATATGATTGACTGACAAAAAACTTTATTTCATAATGACGTAAAAGCTTCATAGTGTATGGCAGGAAAAACAATTGGGCTCCTGCGTTAATAGCAATAAACGGACTACCGGCTTTATGCCTCATGTGTAAGCTACAACTTTTGGAATATTAATATAAGATTTGGGATTTGGATATGAAGAGTGAGACTATGCACACCACAATGCATTACTGTTTTGCAGCACAAATAGTCGGGATACCCATTCGCGCGGGAACTGAACAAGCCTAATTGGTACCTAATTTTTATAAACGTTACTAATTTTTGTTGTGAAACTTCTTAGATGAGATGGGAAATGTTTGGGGTAAATTTTCAGGATGTGTGACATTTAGGCACATTAAGCTATCAGAGAAAGAAGAAAGATATAACGTAGAGTGGCTGAAGGAAGCTTCTTTCTAACGCTATGCAGGCCGAGAAAAAGATAAAAAACAATATTTATCAATCTTCAGTAAATGAAAGATAATTGTAATTTGTATATTTTTGCCATGGCTTAGATATTTTTTGTGTTACAACAGCTCATCGACAGTGTCAACTCTCGCACAACCATGGTTTAGTAAACTAAGAATACCACAGTTCCGTTTCTCGGGAATGTTCTACTAAAATTCGACTTCATGACACAAGGTGGCATTTACATTGAGGTTCGAGTGTCACTTACCATCTAAGGCCACGCTTTTCTGAGCCAAAAATCGCCAACATATAATCAAGTCTAAATATAATTAACTAAACTACAGGTCCTGCAGTAGTCGAAATTCGACTATAATTAATTAGAATTGTAAGTTTGTACACTATTATTATTATATTGGAATTTAATAATTATATTATAGAAAAATATTAATAAAGACAAACAATATTTAATCTATTCTCAATTTGACAACAGACGTCAAGAACAAAAGTTTGACAATAAATAAATAGTATGCATGCGTGTGTTTGTCAAATACATGGTAGTGTGTGTAATGTTTTCTTTATTGATTTAATGTATCTTTTATGCATTATTTAAAAAAATATATTAGCATTGTGCACTTCCTCTCTATATTTTCTATAAGTGTGGAAAATTTCATACTCCTCCGTCCGCGCAATTTTCGTAAAAAGGGATACAAAGTTTTTGCTTCACCTATTAATATATAGATATCTTTTAAAGTACCAGGCTGACATAAATATGAGCTCACTTTGAATTCGTTCCTTGATTCAGTACGACCAATCGCTACCAACGAAATATTCTAATGTTGATTTAAAATTGGAGTAGGACAGATATGTTTTATCTTCAGTGTATTACGTAGGTAAGCAGAGATCACGCATGGTGCTAAGCGCTTGCTCCCAGCTCACTGATATAACGAAGTAAATGCCCACCTTGAGATATTAAACATTCTCAATATTACTCTAAGACGAATGTGCTGTGGTAGGACCTCTGGTGAGTCCGCATGGGTAGGTATCACCACCCCGCCTATTTCTGCCGTGAAGCAATAATGCGTTTCGGTTTGAAGGGTGGGGCAGCCGTTGTAGCTATACCGAGACTTTAGACCTCATATCTCAAGCTGGATGGCGGCATTTACGTTGTAGATGTTTACGAGCTCCGGTAACCACTTAGCACCAGGTGGGCCATGAGCTCGTCCACCTATCTATGCAATTAAAAAAAGAATAAAAATGATATACCCTCATATTTATTTAAAGAAAAACTCTTCTATGTCTTGTATGCTGCTGCATGCATTTTTTTTTAATTTTTGTTACACCCTCTTACCCATTCATCATGGAAGCCATTCTTGAACCGTCAACTACACATCTCCATAGAACTTGAAAATTGGTACTATCGCACCGAAAAGCCATGCGTCTTTCACAAGCCGTTTCATCCGTTATGCCTTTATTTACTTCTGTTTACTTCTAAGACTAACAAATAAACACAGTGCTAAGTTATTACTAGTCATTATCAGCCATTGTTTGCTCGTATCGCGCACGCAGCGTTCAAAGTTTAATTATTATTAATTAATTTAATTGCATTTCAATATAGCACTTTGTTTACACATGTAATCTGTTTTGTTTGTCGTGTTCGTATATTGTATCCGGGCTGGGTACTTGGGTACTGTATACCTGTTGGAAAAAGCGACACGTTTTCTAAGATTATTGAGGTTATTGTGGGATCGTTTTTCACAATCTTACATCCATCTCGTCCAATGTTTGAGAGAATGAGAATCAAAAGTAAAATGGGGCCGAGACATGGAATTTTACATATAACTGTAACTCTTAGAGCTTAAAATCGCCCAAGTCCGAAAAGTGAACCGATAGAGAACCAAATTATATAAGGGTGCGCTAAAAGGTAGAGCGGGGTGTCTCTTGGTAACCTTGAGCGTCAACTTACTGAAGGCGCACGTTAAGAATTGGATAATAAGAATCAAAGATGTGCATAATAGGAAAGGCAGCAGTGACCGATGTGAGCTATTTATGATGATGATACTGAAGAAAGATAAGACTAAAGATTATAGAAAGTAAGCTCACATACCACTTGGGCCTACTGTCTGATACCTCGCTGGGTAGGGTGCTACCGAGGTGGCTAAGCCGGTGAAGCAAGCTTAATCGAAGCCGTTCTTTCCTTGGGAAAGCTTTTGCCATTTTTCACGCTAGGACCTAAGGCGAAAGGCATTTGTCGGGATAGGGTGGCTGTATTTTGATACCAAACCAATCGCAAACAACTCTGGTATATTTTACTGGATAAATAGGTTACCTCAATAATTGCTCCTATGGGTTAACTAAACAAGATATCGTGAATTCTTACCGATTAAGCCACATATTTCATCGGTGAGCGATCTATCCAAAGCCTATGTAGGTGGAATAATATCAGTCAGAGACAATGGGGTCGGAAGGCGTGGTATTCATAGCACGGTTGCTCTTTCAAAAGTTACGTGTAGCTCATTGTCTACTTAAGCCACCCTTACCGACACACATACTAGCCCCCGGATGTGAGCCCATAGACACGAATAACATGAATGGGCGCTTTTTGGTATATCAAGTCTTCGCAACGAAAACTGAGAGTATGTTTAATTGTTTACTATAAAAGAAAGCAGTAAGCTTCGATTCTTACTTGGAAAATGATTCCTGAAATAGTTACATGGTAGTTAGATCATTCTCTCGTTAGTCGGTCTCTTCATTGCTGAAGGTCGTGTCAAGTTGAAGCGCTGATCACCTGATGCACCAAGATTCTCCACGTCTTCCTGTCCTTGGTGGTCTTTATAGCCTTTGTTATTGGCCAGCCGGTGAGCGTCTTTACCAGATCAGACCAGCGGGTAGGTTAGAATCCACGCGATCTTCTCCCGTTAGATTATTCGATATATTATTATTAAATCACCGTGAAAATGGTCGAATGTGGACTAAAACACAGTAAAATCGAAGCGTCGGAAATAATTTTAATATCAATGGAAAATTCGAGATTAAGCCATAAAAGTATTTTTAGTTACATCCAGGACCTGCGCATACCGAATTAAATATGAAATAATCCCTTTCCTATTAATTAAAACTAGAGGTTCCGCAGTAGTCGAAATTCGACTATAATTAATTGAAATTGTAAGTTTGTACACTATTCTGATTGTATTTCATACTTCTATAATCACAAATTTCGCCAAGGCTACTCTATTTCTTTATTGATTTAATGTATCTTTTATGCATTATTTTAAAAAAATATTAGCATTGTGCACTTCTTCTCTATATTCTCTATAAGTATGGAAAATTTCATACTGCTCCGTCCGCGCAATTTTCGTAAAAAGGGATACAAAGTTTTTGCTTCACGTATTAATATATAGATATATAAATCGTAGCCAACGGAACGGGATGCTTTTACCGCCATTTGTTATAAAATATGTGACCACGGAATAGATTAATGTCGTTGACCTTTACGTAATGATAATACGTATAAACGATAAGTAACTTAGCGGCATTGAACCATTCGCGGACCTCAAATGTCATGAACACGAGTCTATCTCGAACCGATCACTGCCCAAAGTATCCTCTTTCTCTGTCTACGTTTTGATAAAGATTTTGCCAATCGTCAATACAGGATAAGAAGCCGGTGTATTCTTATCAAGCGAAGCGACTATGCGAGCTTAAGTCCCGCAGCCTATTTGTGCCGTGAAGCAGTAATGCGTTTCGGTTTGAAGGCTGGGGCAGCCGTTGTAATACTTGAAACCTTAGGACTTATATCTCAAGGTGGGTGGCGCATTTACGTTGTAGATGTCTATGGGCTCCAGTAACCACTTCACACCAGGTGGGCTTTGAGCTCGTCCACTCACCTTAGCAATAAATAAAATAAAAAACCACGTACTCCTCAATCGAAGAATAGGATTGAACTGTTTACCGCCAGTTGGTTTTTGGTTCTCGTAGCTATTTTTGATGCGATGCACCTATGATGAGTATCACCGTCGCTGTGGAATACACTTCAGATACATTTTTAACGGCCGTCTGGTGTAGTGGTAAGTGACATGGTCACTACACAAGGGGGTCGCGGGCTCGAATCCCGCCAAGGGAAGATATTTGTATGATAAATGTAAATGTCTTTTCCAGGGTTATGGATGTATATTAAATATATGTATGTGTATAATAAAAATCTTACGTTTATATCCGTTACCTGGTACCTGTAACACAAGTTCTTTACGAACTTATCACGGGACCAGTTAACGTGGCGTGATTGTTAGTAAATATTATTTATTTATTTATTATTTATTTATTTATTATTTGAATTGTCGATTTAAAAAATACTGTTCTGTAATCGAGACTTCGGTTTTGAGTTTCGGTTTGAAGGGTGGGGCAGCCGTTGTAACTATACTTGAGACCTTAGAACTTATATCTCAAGGCGGGTGGCGCATTTACGTTGTAGATGTCTATGGGCTCCAGTAACCACTTAACACCAGGTGAGCTCGTCCACCCGTCTAAGATCCATCATAATCATCTATCTGAAAAGTATACGCGTCTCCGAACAGAAGCCGTCGTATTAAAGTCATCGTGGCCTTAATGATAAGGTGCCCGGTGTCTCAGTCATGCACTCTGATAAGCTCGGTTAAATAATCGGTAATAAGTTTTTTTTTAATTATTGTTGTAGGCAGACGGGAATACGGCCCACCTGTTGGTGTGTGGTTACCATCGCCCATGGACGTCAGCAATGCCAGGGTCTTAGCCAAACTGCTGCCTACCGTAAAGTTTTCTCTACAAGTATTGTTTGAAGAAGGACATGTCATAGCGCTCGGAAAACACCGTAGAGGAGAGCTCATTCCAAATAAGTACCAATAATTATGAATTAAAATCGAAAAAAAATGCGTGGTTCAGTGATTATGACTGGGTTTCTTGAAAGCATCTCAACGACCCGTCGTTCTGGCGTCATAGAGATGGCACCGCGCTTCTTGTTGACCACGGACACCTCCCTACTTCGCCAAAGTTCTGACTGTGGGCGGAGATCGGATGTCACGTCATTGCAAGGTCGTTAGTGAGCACCGCCCTAAAACACCTTGGGCTTGAAGTCTGCTCCCAACACCTGCAGACCTTCAATTCCCACACCCTAAGCGTCCCCCTAGATGCGGGAACCTCGTAGGAGGTACGCCCCGGCTCAAAAGAGGAGTCTACTCTGAGCCCTCACAGAAAGGTACAGTTATCGAAACAGGCACGGTCCGGTAGCAACCTGGAGGATGGGTGAAGGGTCTGCAATAAAACAAAATAAATTCAACCTTATTACATAATTTATTTTATAACATCAAGTATAAAAACTCAGCGAATGTATTTTGTTCTTGACAATTTCATGTGACCTCTTATCGTAACGATAACCCGATTATCATGAAACAATAATAAATATATAGGTATATAAGCGCGAAAGTTTGTATGTTGGTTTGTGTTTTTTTTTTTCCTCAAGCGGCAACGGAAATTAACATGATTATTACAGAGATTATTATTTATTTATTTATTACACTTCATGTAAAATAACACATACATACATAAATACATACATATAATAGTGAATACAGTATTAAAAGGAATATATTAATAAATTTACTTAACAAATAACTTCATTTTAATAAGTTCATGACGATTCCGCCAACTTTTCCAACAACATTCGCCAAACCCTTAACTTGAACGCGCAGCGGCTAGTAATGGCCCTGATCTCGAGAGGAAGCGCATTCCATAGCGAATATTAATTTTAATATTAATTCTATACAGAAAAATATTAATAAAGGCAAACATTATTTTTAATCTATTAATTTGAACACAGACGTCAAGAATAAAAGTTTGATAATAAATAAATAGTATGCATGCGTGTGTGCGTCATATACATGGTAGTGTGTGTAATGTTTTCTTTATTGATTTAATGTATCTTTTATGCATTATTTAAAAAAAATATTAACATTATGCACTTCTTCTCTATATTCCCTATAAGTGCGGAAAATTTCATACTCCTCCGTCCGCGCAATTTTCGTAAAAAGGGATACAAAGTTTTTACTTCACGTATTAATATATAAATGTCTTTCTTTATACGAAGCGAACACTGCATTATCGCACATATCCTAAAGTTATGAGTCCAAAAACGGATGCATGTTTGATTATTTTTAAGGTTTTGCTAAAGTCTTTTTCTTTTGCCCAATCAAGTGCCGAGGTCCGCTTTTCTACATAAACTCCTCCACTTTGCCCGGTCTTGGGCATCCTTCTAGATGAGGTTGTTCTCCTCTATATCCGCCTTTACCACATCACACATTTTGGTAAAGTAATTGAATTTAATACCAGAGGGCGGAACTGGTATACATAAAAAAAAGAGATGTGTGGTGTCGTGGGATAGGACCGGATAGGAACAAAGCTCCTTATTATAAATATATTAATTTTAAGTTCTATTCGAGGTATAGAGAAAATAAAACTGGAGGTTTCGTAACAACCCACGGTCATTCGGTAACGTGCGAACTTATTGTGGTACATTTCATTCACGGTTGTTTGCATAAGAATTGGTGTATTGCGCAAACGAACGCTCTGAGATTGTGTTTAAGGAATGATAAAAAAATATGTTATATTTTGTACGTTATTACAAAGTTAGGTCTGTGTGCATTACTAATAAAAATCTTACGTTACGGACGTTTTTTCCCGGTTAGGATACCACTCCGCATCGCCCCATAAGGAACTTCATCCCAAAATGAACTGGCAAAGTTCTTCGTCGTCGATTATCGGTGGTAGAGAATGTATCTTGCCTATCTGACGCAAACCTGTCACGCTTTTGAAGTCGTCGTGGCCTAAAGGATAAGACGCCCGGTGCATTCGTATCGGCAACCGTGCTCTAGTTCGAATCCCGCAGACAGTGAGAGTTTTTTAACTTCTCAATTTTGACAGCGTCCTTATATTTGCCGCCAGGGGCGCTGTTCCAACTCCATACAAATTTAGGTTAACTGAAGTCGTCGTGGCCTAACGGATAAGACGTCCGGTGCATTCGTGTTGAGCGATGCACCGGTGTTCGAATCTTAGGCGGGTATCAATTTTTCTAATGAAATACACGTCCTCAACAAATATCACGATTGACTTCCGAAGGCTGGGGCGGCTGTTGTAATTATACTTGAGACTTTAGAACTTATATCTTCTCAAGGTGGGTGGCTCATTTACGTTGTAGATGTCTATGGGTTACAGTAACCACTTAATACCAGGTGGGCTGTGAGCAAGTATAATCTAAGCAATAAAAATAAAAACTTTTACGCGACCGAGAAGATACAAAATCTTGTACTAAGCATGCACACAAGTACCCATTTGTCAAATGAAAAACGTACTTAACAAATATAGACGAATTACTTGAACGGTGTAGGAATAACATCGTGTAATAAAAATCAAACCCACAAAAAATATAATTTGCGTAATTACTGGTGGTCTCGTGAACCCCCACAGTTTGGTACCACCCCCATGCCTAATTCTGTTGCGAAGCATTAATGCTTTTCGGTTTGAAGTACTGTGAAGTAAGTCAATACTACAAAAACTGAGGCTTACAGAACTGATGTCTTAAGACGGGTGACGGTTGATGTCCATGGACCGCGGGCTCGTCTGCTCTTCTTTTTCTCCACCTTATCCCACTATGTGGGGTCGGAACAGCTAATTTTTCTCTTCCATTCTCTTCTATTAGCCGTAATCTCAACACTCACTCCTCTCTCTCATATCGTCATTCACACACTCCATCCATGTCTTCTTCGGTCGACCTCTTCCCCCTCTACCTTGCACTACTATTTCCATACATCTCTTCATTTGAGCAATAAAAAAAATCTTTTTTGTTTGGTCATACTATTAACGATTGAGGTCCAGAACACAGGTGGGTTCGCGGACTGAATAGGAATTTATTTGCTATATTTCTTGCTTCGGCCATAATGCAGGCGAACAAATCGCTAGCTTTACATTGGTATTTTTTTATCTTATTTTTATTGCTTAGGTAGTAGGACGAGCTCACAGCCCACCTGATGTTAAGTGGTTACTGGAACCCATAGACATCCACGACGTAAATGCGCCACCCACCTTGAGATATAACTTCTAAGGTCTCAAGTATAGTTACAACGGCTGCCCCACCCTTCAAACCGAAACGCATTACTGCTTCACGGCAGAAATAGGCAGGGCGGTGGTACCTACCCGCGCGGACTCACAAGAGGTCCTACCACCAGTAATTACGCAAATTATAATTTTTGCGGGTTTGGTTTTTATTACACGATGTTCTTCCTTCACCGTGGAAGTCAATCGTGAACATTTGTTGAGTACGTATTTCATTAGAAAAATTGGTACCCGCCTGCGGGATTCGAACACCGGTGCATCGCTTCAACACGAATGCACCGGACGGTATCTTTGTGTATTGTAATGGCGTCTATTCCTAGTGGTATACGCAATTTCTTACCCAGTACAGAAAATACTACTAGTAAGCTTACCTCAAACATACCACTATCGACATTTAGGTATTGACTGAGGTAAGTATTTCTAAACAGCATAGTGTTTATATATTAGGTCAGCCATTTCGCTACATTGTATGATCAATAATTTATTGATAATTACATGAGAAATTATTAATTTTATCTCGAATGCTATCGCCTCCAGCGGACGTTTCTCTTATCATTTATAGTTAACAACTAATATATTATGATTACGATTTATTAGTTTGTATTCTATGCGGTGATTTGGAAGTTTTCGTTTGAGGTATATTCACTTATCTAAAATACTCTGTACTGGTGGTAGGACCTCTTGTGAGTCCGCGCGGGTAGGTACCACCACCCTGCTTATTTCTGTCGTGAAGTAGTAATGCGTTTCGGTTTGAAGGGTGGGGCAGCCGTTGCATAGTTGAGACTTTAGAACTTATATCTCAAGGCGGGTGGTGCATTTACGATTGTAGATGTCTATGGGCTCCAGTAATCACATAACACCAGGTGGGCTGTGAGCTCGTACACCCCTTTTGGCAATAAAAAAAAATTTTGACTATGTTGAGTATGTATGTCATGTGTTAAATGAATATTGTTATGTGAAATCTTAAAACACACAAAAAAAACTGGACTAAGTAGTGAGCTGAACTAAAAAATATAAGGTTTTTTTTTTCCGGTTAGATACCTTTTCGCATTTTAAAGTGAAGTTATAATATTGTTGCATTTTCATCTGTTTTTGAAGCGTGTGCAGATTTTCATGTTAAACAGAAGCTTTGATTTTGAAAAAAATGACGTTCAAAGATATAAAGCCGTTGTTTTACTTCAAAAACGGAGACCTTAGAACTCATATCTCAAGGCAAGTGGCGGCATTTACGTTGTAGATGTACGAGGCATGCCTTTTAAGTTTTGTCGTTTCCATATTTCCCGGCAATTTTGAATTGGAACTTGAAATTGGTCTTTTTTTTTTTTATTGCTTAGTTGGGTGGACGAGCTCACAGCTCACCTGATGCTAAGTGGTTACTGAAGCCCATAGACATCTACAACGTAGACGCGCCACCCAACTTAAGATACAAGTTCTAAAGTCTCAGTATAGTTACAACGGCTGCCCCACCCTTCAAACCGAAACGCATTACTGCTTCACGGCAGAAATAAGCAGGGCGGTGGTACCTACCCGCGCGGACTCACAAGTGGTCCTACCACCAGTAATAACGCAAATTATAATTTTGCGGGTTTTATTTTTATTACACGATGTTATTCCTTCACCGTGGAAGTTAATCGTGAACATTTGTTGAGTACATATTTCATTAGAAAAATTGGTACCCGCCTGCGGGATTCGAACACCGGTGCATCGCTCAACACGAATGCACCGGACGTCTTATCCTTTAGGCCACGACGACTTCAGAATATCTATCAGGTCTATATCAGGTCTATATTCGAATGTGTTTAAATTTTGACTCTCAAAACAGCTGAAAGTATTAGGATTAAAGCTATTGCTTAGTCACAGCGTCGGTTAGAATCTGTCAGGTCACGTACGAAAATGAATCTTTCTAAGGTTTTTTTTTTTTTATTGCTTAGTTGGGTGGACGAGCTCACAGCTCACCTGATGCTAAGTGGTTACTGAAGCCCATAGACATCTACAACGTAGACGCGCCACCCACCTTGTGATATAAGTTCTAAGGTCTCAGTATAGTTACAACGGCTACCCCACCCTTCAAACCGAAACGCATTACTGCTTCACGGCAGAAATAGGCAGGGCGGTGGTACCTACCCGTGCGGACTCGCAAGAGGTCCTACCACCAGTGAAAAATGTTCATGCAATAATTTTCTACAACTTTAGGAGAGGCCTGACACGGCTTCAGTGTTTTGAAGAGCTAACATCCGTGTTCAGTGATGAAGCCCCATGTCTGCGGACTGTCGAACGCTGGTATTTAGAATTCCAGCGTGGACATACTAGTGTTAGTGACAAAACTTGCGAAGGACGCCCAAAATCCGCTGCAAATATCATTGCTGTGAGACAACTAATTCTCGTCTCCGGTAACTACTTACATAACATCAGGTGGGCCGTGAGCTCGTCCATCTAAGCAATAAAAAAAAAGATTCCATTACATACAACATTACGACTAAATAATGGCGAGTTAAAAACGCATAGGTACGTAGTACACAGAGAAGTATCAGAATATCTAGTATGCGTCCGTACACAACATAATATTCACAACAAAAATACTAGGTGATATACTTCGAAATTATTTCCGTTAGTCAATGTTATCGCGTATCCATTTATTGTGTTTTATGACAACGCTGAGTGCAAAATAATAATTCAGTTGTATCGTAGAGAGCAATGTACGCTCTGGCAACGACTTGTTATCGACACGTCAATAATAAAGTAATTCATAAAAATATTGTGACCTTCTTGAAATAGAATGATAAATTTTACTTGGATACAGTTTATCGCGGCTTGCCAGGTCGCTGTGCAAGCCACGGGTTATACAGATACCATAATGTTTAACTGCTCCATCCAAATCCATTAACGGTGCTTTTAGGTACCTCAAGCACCAGTCACCGTTCACGTCGAACCCGTCGCTAGTGACGAAGGGCTCGACGAGTGAATTAACCCACAGCCCACTGAGTTTCTCGCCGGATCTTCTCAGTGGGTCGCGTTTCCGATCCGGTAGTAGATTCTGCGATGCACTGCTCTTGCTAGGGTCAGTGTTAGCAACTCTCCGGTTGAGCCCCGTGAGCTCACCTACATGTTAGGGTGAAGCTGAAATAGCCTCTCAAGGCTATCAGCATAGGTAGGAAAAAAAGTTAATGGCAATGTATGACTGATTTCCTAAACAATTCCCCCATTCGAGATGGGAAATATAATAGAAAGTGACCACAGTATCTCGTCATTAAAAGGAGTATAGCGTCTGAAAATAACTTTTCAAAACAAACTGGAATGATTTTAATATAATATTTTTTTTATAATTTTGCATACGCCTATCACTAATACAAATTAAAAAGGCCCTTTGACTTTTTACGATAAAGTTAATATTTTTAAAGATATGAGTTTTTAAAGGTTCGAAAAATCTCAAATTTGGGTACTTTCGACCCATGTAAAATAATAATACATATATTTAAAAAATATATATATAAATAATATTCTTTCCTTAATTCTTCATAGAATAGTTAATAATATTGTGAATAGAGATCTTAAAAAATTTCATTGTTTTTTAATTTTTAATTTCGCGCACTCACAAGTATGCGTCGCTTATCTTTAAGTATCGCCGTCTCTCTCCGACTCATGTGCTGCATCGGCCTCTCCGTGTCTTGAATCATTATTTATCATTTCTCTTAAAAACTATCAACTTTATCAAGATTGTTAAGGAGAGCAATGTTATTAATAATTAAATTTTCTACAATTTATTTCGTATAAATTATACTTATTAATTATATTTAGTGATCCCGCAGTAGTCGATCTTAATTCTTCATACAATAGTTAATAATATTGTGAATAGAGATCTTAAAATTTTTTATAGTTTATACCTGTTTTTTAATTTTTAATTTCACGCACTCACAAGTATCTATATATTAATACGTGAAGCAAAAACTTTGTATCCCTTTTTACGAAAATTGCGCGGACGGAGGAGTATGAAATTTTCCACACTTATAGAGAATATAGAGAAGAAGTGCACAATGCAATTTTTTTTTAAAAATAATGCATAAAATATACATTAAATCAATAAAGAAAACATTACTCACACTACATACCATGTATTTGACGCACACACGCATGCATACTATTTATTGTCAAACTTTTGTTCTTGACGTCTGTTGTCAAATTAAGATTAAATATTGTTTGTCTTTGTTAATGTTTTTTATAGTGTAGTCTTGGCGAAATTCGTGATTGTAGAAGTATAAAATGCAATCATAATAGTGTACAAACTTACAATTCCAATTAATTATAGTCGAATTTCGACTACTGCGGGACCTCTAGTTTTAATAAAATTATAGACTCATGATGTCATTTGTTGAAAATTGATTTCAGTGACAGTCACGAATCTAAGCCATAGGAATAGAACAATTCTCTAATATTCGTTATTTATTTATAAATCCAGTTCCGATGCAATGTTGACGTACCTAATACATTTTTTTACAGGTTATTCTCCTCTTTGTTATTTCGGCCCTTTTTAATTTTTTCACGTTTACGTCTACCGCAAGACCGACTAACATTTTTTTATTGCTTAGATATGTGGATGAGCTCCGAAAAAAAAAAACTACGCATAGACTGATAGGTGAGCTCACGGGCTCAACCTGAGAGAATTTGCTAACACTAGCCCTAGCAAGAGCCGTGCTTTGCAGTATCTACCACCGGATCCGAATCGCGACCCACTGAGAAGATCCGGTGAGAAACTCATTAGGATCTTTCGATATTATTATTAAAAACATAGCTTTAAGCCCGCAACCATAACTGGTTATTCAGAGTTTGTAAATCGACAGACTGCCTCTTCAGATTATCTATGACAGATCAATATTATTCTAATTATGATAAGATAATAATATGATTATGCGCTTTCGTTCTGAATAATATTGTCAGATTCTAAATAGTTTAGTTATATGAAACGCAGCTGTAAGATGTACCGATGATATTTACAGGAGGATGAAATTGTGACTCATCCCAGGATGAGTGCTTCCGTTTACTTCGATCCCTAGGAATCTCTGGGTCTACAAAGAGACTTCGATTCTCTCTCTTTTTTGTACCGTAAGTTCTATGGAGATAGCTCTAAGTAATGGTTTGAGATGATCCCATCATCTCGTTTTTACCATCACGCTGTCAGCCACCGGATTAGTGATCTTCCATACTACCTAGAACCACTGAGTTTATCCACAGTGTGTTTCCAGAGATAGTTTCTGCCACGTACCTTCCTGCTTGGGAATAAGCTTCCCTCCACGGTGTTTCCCGAGCGCTATGACATGTCCTTCTTCAAACGAGATTTATGGAAAGTACTTAAGCGGTAGGCGGCGGTTTGGCTTCGCCTCTGGCATTGCTGACGTCTAAGAGCGACGTTAACCACTCACCATCAGGTGGGCCGTATGCTCGTCTGTCTGTAAGCGGAGACCACTTTGCATGACGTGACCTTAAAATTTGTCTGCGCGCCATTACAACAAAAACCTATCTTGATCGTTTTCTGATTTATAATTTCTGCATATTTCATTCCTTCATCTAGGAAGGTATACATTAAAACAAACAGATAGACAGTTGAGTGTATTCTGTACGAGTTATCTTATGTGAGTATTAGTCCGTATGAGTATAGTTCTGTTTTGACCTTTGCTATTGGACATGTGTGATATCGTTCAGCAAACATCGTAATAAAGCCGGCCATATACTTGCGACAGACGAAACATGAATGTAATAATGTAATTGCAAAAGTAGTGTGTGAATTCGGACGTGTCAATTCTATATTTTTTTTATTGCTTAGATTGGTGGACGAGCTCACAGCCCACCTGGTGTTAAATGGTTACTGGAGCCCATAGACATCTACAACGTAAATGCGCCACCCACCTTGAGATATAAGTTCTAAGGTCTCAAGTATAGTTACAACGGCTGCCCCACCCTTCAAACCGAAACGCATTACTGCTTCACGCCAAAAATAGGCAGAGTGGTGGTACCTACCCGTGCGGACTCACTAGAGGTCCTATCACCAGTAAATCTATATATTAATTTTGTACCCCTTTTTACGAAAATTGCGCGGACGGAGAAGAATGAAATTACTCACACTCATAGAGGATATAGAAAAGGAGTGCTGAATGTTATTTTTTTTTTTAATTATGCATAAAAAATAAATTAAATGAATAATAAAAACATTACAAACACTACCATGTATTTACTCTGTATCACTCTGTGTTTTTTGTTAAACTTTTGTTATTGCTTAAAGTATGTGGTCAAATTGAGAATAGATTAAAATTGTATGCTTTTAATATTATTTTTCTATAGTGTAGTCTTGGGGGAAACATGGGATTACAAGTAAAATAAATAGTCTTTGACAATAGAACCATAATAATGTGAAACTTATAATGTCAATTAACTATAGTCGAATTTCGACTACTGAGCGACCACTATTATAAGAAAGTAAACAAATTTTATAATATTTTCGGTTTATAACAATACATTAATAGCATTACCCACAAACACAGCCCACTGAGTTTCCCGCCGGATTTTGTCAGTGGGTTGCATTTCCGATCCGGTGGTAGATTCTGCGAAGCACGGCTCTTGCTAGGGCTAGTGTTAGCATCACTCCGGTTTGAGCACCGTGAGCTCACCTGCTAGTTAAGGTTACGCTGAAATAGCCTCTCAAGGCTATCAGCTTAGGAAGGAAAAAAAAGTAACATTTTTACATTTGCTTTCTCAACACCAATTCTTATGAAGCCCCGTTCAAAGAAGATGTAACACAAGAGAGTTGAGCTCCTTCCAGAGACGGATGGTATGTAACAGCTATGGTCTTTGGAAACGCATGGCAATAAGCGCAGTAGCTTCAGGCCAGAGCGATGAACTTTGCTCCGATAGCAAGTGGTGCTATCGCAAAATCATAAATCTGTTTTAATCCATTTCCGAAGGAACTCTGAAGACATAGAGCTGGTCATAGAGAAAAAACAACATAATTTTTCCTTTTTTAAGCGAGATTTCAGAAGTATTCGTTTGGCTGTATCTCTAGCAACTTCCATCATCAGGTTAGCAGCAGTATATTCGCCAGTTTTCTGTTCATTTAGACCGTTGCTCTACTCCTCAATATCATCATTATTATCCGTACAGGCAGAAGACCTTAATATTTTCCAAGTAAGCAAACCCCGTGATCTAAGATGTCCACAGGCCCTATGGTATTTTAGATTGTTCAAAGTTTCTATGGAGCTCTGGATCGTCTAACCACTTTATAACCCGCCAATTGTGATAATTGAATGAATTATAAATCTATTTCAATCCATTCCCGAAGGAACTCTGAAGACATAGAGCTTGTCATAGAGAAAGAACAACAATTATTTGTCCTTTTTTAAACGAGATTTCAGGAGTAGGAAATGGTTTGGCTGTGTCCCTAGCAACTTCCATCATCAGGGTGGCGGTCGTATATTCGCCAATTTTCTATTCATTTAGGCCGTTGGTCTACTCTTCAACATCATCATTATTATCCGTAAAGCCAGAAGATCTTAACCATTTCCAAGTGAGTAAACCCCGTGATCTAAGATGTCCACAGGTCCTATGGTATTTTAAATTGTTCAACAATAGTTTCTATGGAGCTCTTTCATCGCCTAACCACTTCATAGCCCGCCAATTGTGATAATTGAATAAATTATAAATCTATGGCAATCCATTTCCGAAGGAATTCTGAAGTCCTAGAGCTTGTCATAGAGAAATAACAATATAATTTGTCCTTTTTAAGCTAGATTTTAGGAACTCAGGAATTCAATTCATTTGGCTGTGTCCCTAACAACTTCCATCATCAGGTGAGCAGCAGTATATTCGCCAATTTTTTATTCATTTAGGCCATTGGTCTGCTCCTCAACATCATCGTTATTATCCGTAAAGCCAGTAGACCTTAACCGTTTCCAAGTAAGCAAACCTCGTGATCTAAGATGTCCACAGATTCTATGGTATTCTGAATTGTTCTACAAAAGTTTCTATGGAGCTCTTTCATCGCCTAATCACTTCAAAACCCGCCAATTGTCATCACTGAAATTTTTTTGTTAGGTTAGTATCATGCTGATATCACTTAGCATGAGTTTTACAATCAGCCGTCTGCCTGGGGATGGCGGGTGGGGTATGTCGGAGTCGAACCGCTAAAACCTCCTGTCGCTCAACAACCCACGTCCGAGCCTCTCATGAGACAGAACTCATGAAAAGGCAAAGGGGGGAGAGTGAAGCGCTTAGTGCGGAGCACATTTCTCCCATCGCCCTCTCCCTCGGGACACCGGGCCAGCGGTCGTCGGTGCCACGACCACCAGCCCTCTCGGTCGGCAGGCTGTCCGAAGCCCGCCTAGATGGCGCCGGTTAGAGTGAGTTATCAATTTAAAAAGTTCTGAATTATCAACCCTCCTTAGGTTATATCTCCAGTGTATAATATAAATATATGATACAAACAATATTAGTCTGGAGAGTTTTTTGTGTAGCAAATGTCGTGTACTGTATTAAGAAATCCTATTAATTCAATTTAAGAATTCGTATGCTGTAACTCATCAACTTTAGAAAACACAATTCCTTAAGCACCTCATTAGGCTAATTCAATGGAATCAATTGTTTTCAATAGCCGAAACTATTTGTTAATTATGTTGTTTATCTTTTAATTGATTAATATTATTTTTATTTTAAGTAATGAAGCTAGTTCTAATACAAATACTTAAACACTTACTTATACACAATACTTAAAATTGGCTATTATACTTTAATGGGGTAGATGGATGATTGAGCGCACGGTTCATCTGGTGTTAAGTAGATACCGGAGCCCGAATATCAGAAAGTAATTACCGCCACCCACCTTCAGACTTCAGGCACAATTCTCAATCGTAAAATAATCACGCAAATTATACATATGTTTTGCCGCTTTGATTTTTGTTACGCGATGTTATTCCTTCATAGTAGAAGTCAATCGTGTATATGAGTTAAGTGCGTATTCCATTAGAAAAAGAAAAGAAAAAACTGGTACCTGGGATTCGAACACCGGCCCGGTCGCATCGCTCGATACGTGTACACCAAACGCCTTATCATTTAGGTCACGACGAGCATTGAATTCTGCCGACAGACTTGATTACTCTATGGAAAATTTTGAAATTGTCGAGATATATACAACAAGGGAAGATCTTCCATCGAGCGGGTTATATTGCTCGGTAGACCGACGGTCCAAATGTTGTTGTTCGGAACTTGTATATATGTAAGCTTATCTTGAATGTCGTAAGCAAGATTCAGGCATCTGTCAAATATCTTGCATTTTATGATGGCTACCACCATAGGCATGATCCATGTCCTTTCAAATTACACCATTCTGGCCTAGAGGATAAGACGCTTAATATACTCATATCAAATGACTACACCGGTATTCAGGCATGTACTATCTCTCTTGCTTGTGAGATGGGTATGATGCACCCATTCTAGCTTATAACACAGACCGTTCCAATTTTCGTCGGAGGGTTTTATCCAAAATTGAACCTAGTCTCAAAGTAAGTAAAGGCGTTTGTGTTCTAATATCTAGCTATCCATTAAGCCAAAGCTAATCACTGCGGCAAAAATGGCCAGGATGATAATGCCTGCGACCAGTAAATAATAATAATAATAGTTGCATTTATTTACTCCACAACACAAATACAAATAAATTTTCAATTAACATGACATAAAAATTCTAATTCTAAACAATATTAAAATATATTATACTAACACAGTGGAGATAAAAAGACCGCGGCTCAGCTTTGTGATAGCCGAAACTATCGCTGTTATTCTGCCGCTGCCTGTAATATTAATCTATAAGCTTAAATCTAATAATACCATTAATAATAATTAATAATCTAATAGTACTAATTAATCTAGTAATGCCATCTAGAGTGCGCTGATTTAATACTCAAAGAACACTGCTACCTCATCCCCGAATTCCCTTCTAACAATCTATGACACCCAATAAAAGAGATGGACTGATGCGATTCATGGCAACACCAGATGACCAAATTGTTCAAATAGTCGAATTATTCAACAACAGAACCAAACAAAAAATGCTTCCAAAAAAATTTACCTTAAATCGACAATTCATGATTAATCACGGAAAAATAAATTAAATCTCTTATAGAAAAATACATAAATAACGATTTATTTGTCGAAAAAAGACAAAGCAGTGGCATATTATGTTTAAAGAGTTATGACATTTTGGATGATTTAAAAAAAAAAGGTCTTAGCCGAGTAAAATTTGATTCGGAAATCGTGAAGCGTGTATCTATCCTACACATTCACATTTCGAACCAATTAGGTGCCTCCGATTGGCGCGTCTATAAAAGGGAGTCTGACACAGCGGCACCTCATTTCCCTTCCGACCAGGGCGTAAGGAGCATAGTATTTCAACATAAGACTGAAAATTTTCTATTACCCCTCACAATATGGGGACAATTAGTTTTAGTCTAAGTGTTATTTTATTAATTTCCGTTTTATGGGAGCCGGCGTTGGCGGGTGAGTTTTCATTGTTAATTTTTGTAAACAATTGAAATTGTTATGTGAAGTGTTTAGGAGTGCTCACGATTTTTAAGTTCGCTAACCGCATCGGCGACTGGCGATGGTCATGTCAGCAAGCAGCTCTCCTATATACAAATTGTTTGGTCTCTATGTCTTCAGTCATTTTAAGCCCTCAAATTTGGATTTTAATTATGAACTCACCACATTAGATCCCTAAGTGGGAGCACCCGAAAACAAATAGTACCTACTGGTCATAGCTCAATAATATTAAAGACACTTTGGAAATTTTGGATTCACTAATTTGTGAATGTGGCTCGCCATGTACAAAAACTTCCAATCAGCTGACGTTTGAATCTACAGTGTCCAAGGAATCCGGAATATCTACTAGTTACCTTCATGTAATGGGTTCACAACACCGTCTTTATATTAATAGCTTATAATATACTTTGATAAAATAAGAAAATCGCTTTTATTCAATACGTTTTACAATTTTCAGTACTTTAATGATTCCGTGGCAGAACTGTACTGGGTACTAAGTGTTTTTTGGTGATACAGAAAACTCCCAGAGATCTTAGAAAATATAATATGCATACATGTTAGATATAAGCATGCTCTCCCTGACTATTATATTACATTTGATTAGCTAATCGTTTGTTATTATTTTGTTATTGATAGAAGATAACTGCGATTCAAAGGGATCTATTTATTGTAATTATCCCAAAGTACCGAATTTCTTGGTCTTCTGCTCAAGTGAACTTGATTACTTTCGAAATATATGGTCAATGTAATAGATGCTTGTTCTCTTAGGACTATATTATGTTGCCTAGGATCCAACAATCATCTAAGTTCTTCCTCGCCTTTAAAGGATCAGTCGCAAGCCCAAGCTTGCGCTTTTGCAACTTACAGTCCTTTTAAAGTCCTTTAATGCTCGATTTACCGCTCATCATTAATTACATTAAAAGTACTAATGAATTTACTCCTAGAAAAAAATATAAAGTTCAAAAAAAGTTTGGATATCTACAAATAAAATTAAATAATATCAAGTTATCATAAGACTGGAGCATAGTCATACCCTCCGAGTGGTATAAAGTACGCAGAATACCAAAATAAACTATCCACAATAAGTCTTACACAATGTATTACGGCAGACTGATGATATTTCAGCTGTACGCGCAGGAATATGAATTATTTTTTTAATTAAAACAGCGTAATAAAACTGTGGATACACTCGCTCTTACTCTGTCAATTAAAGTCGATAAGAATTATAATTTGATAAACCTTTTTTTGTTTATTAAAATGCTATTCGCGGCCTACGCGATTTTAGATGGAACCCAGACCACATAGTGCTGCCAATTTGTATTGATTTTTTTCCAATAGATATGTGAACAAGTATATAGCCTGTTTGGTATTAAGTGGCTACTAGCAGCCAGGCATAGCTTCGTGATCACTCACTTTGAGATATTAGATCGGGCTACGTCTGCTAGTGACACTATAATGACTTCTTCTTTGTCTCCACAAATGACGTCACATAAAATTTACCGTGCGTAATAACGTTTGAACGCCTTAAATATAAATTTGGACCAATGGTTACGATTTTTCACAGATGTCGATAAAGGCGAACTCAATAACATTAATAATTTATTTACGAATTTTTAAATTAGTCATACCTCTGTGTGCTCTACGAATTCTTATTTCGACGAATGTTTTGGAACGACGTCATTTATAAGATATGCTCGTATTTAATGTATGATTTCATAATGATTTAGTGATTTTCAGCGGAGACGGGCATATGGGTTACGGCTCAGCGAAACGATTTACTTAGACTACGGTATAGACGTAACGTCGTCGCATAGACATCAAAAGGTTCACGTTGTGATGTCTATTGGAATGAAAGGTCGAAAATTAATTCGTATTGTATATATTGGCTGTCGCAGCTTTCAAATTCATCCGCGACAAAAATGGGCCGATATTATCCATAGTTTAGCTTGTTTATGAACTCGATTGAAATGAGTTTTTACATCTATTTTAATCCTGATGACTACTGTCTACTATCCGTTTCTGGCTGCGTGTCTACAGGCGGTGGTTTATCGGGGTAATAAAACTATTCTCCTGGAAACGAAGCTAGGCAGTTCGATATTAATTCCCAATAGCATAAAAAAATTTGTTTTGCTTACTGCACGCGCAATGGAAAAACAATTTGCGCGAAGTCATCGACCTCGCAAAACGCGGCGATAATTACCTGCGCCTTAGTTTGCGCGCTTACAAAATACATCGTGTGATAAAAGGGATTAGATTAGCTTTTTTTTTCCTACCTATGCTGATAGCCTTGAAGGTATATCAGCTTCTGCTTGACGTGTAGGTGAGCTCACGGTGCTCAAAGCGGGTGTGTTGCTAACACTGGCCCTAGCAAGAGCAGTGCTTCGCAGAAACTACCACCGGATTGGAAGCGCGAACCACTGAGAAGATCCGACGAGAACTCAGTGGGCTGTGTCTATGGGTTAATTCACTCGTCGAGCCCTTCGTCGCAAGCGACGGGTACGACGAGGACGATGACCGTAGATTAGCATGTAAATATTGTTAACCATTAGTATGGATATGTAGTCTTTTAGCTAATCGGGGTGGAATTTCAATGATACTTTATTAAGACGGGATGTTTGTTCATCCGCTACTTTAAGCCAATCAATATATGAATATGATAACTGTGCTTTATCTAAGTGACTAATATAAGCTCGTAAAAACGTCTTCTAAGTAACTTATATTCAATTTTGGTGCTTTTATTCACGCGTTGTTTGTTTGCAACTTACACTGGTGGCAGGACCTCTTGTGACCTATTTTTCTAATGAAATACGTACTCAACTAATGTTCACGATTGACTTCCACGGTGAAGGAACAACATCGCGTAATAAAAATCAAACCCGCAAAATTATAATTTGCATAATTACTGGTGGTAGGACTACTTGTGAGTCCGCACGGGTAGGTACCACCACCCTTTTTTTTTTTTTTTTTCGGGTAGTGGGCCGAACCTCCTACGAGGTCCCCGCGCAAAAGGGGCGCGCGTGGTACCTGCCTATTTCTGCCGTGAAGCAGTAATGCGTTTCGGTTTGAAGGGTGGGGCAGCCGTTGTAACTATACTGAGACCTTAGAACTTATATCTCAAGGTGGGTGGCGCATGTAGATGTCTATGGGCTCCAGTAACCATTGAACACCAGGCAGGCTGTGAGCTCGTCCACACACCTAAGCAAAAAAAAAAGTTGAATTTTTGTAGGGCTGCTGTTATATTGTTAAATAGGTTTGTTGTGTAGAACCTAACATTAACGATCAATATAAGGCGCTCGGTTTTTTTCAGTTACTTTCCTCGACTCTTTCTAAATGTACCATACATACGAAATAAAGAATAATCGGTAAAAAATAATAATAAAATAAAAACATTTTTTTTTTCCTACCTAAGCTGATAGCCTTGAGTGGTTATATTAGCGTCGCCTTAACTAGTATGTGAGCTCACGGGGCTGAAACCTGATGACGTTGCTAACACGAGCCCTAGCAAGAGTCGTGCTTCGCAGAATCTACCACCGGATCGGAAACGTGACCCACTGAGAAGATCCGGCGAGAAACTCAGTGGGCTGTGTCTGTGGGTTAATTTACTCGTCGAGCCCTTCGTCGCAAGCGACGGGTTCGACGAGAACGATGACCGGTGCTTGAGGAACCTAAAAGCACCGTTAGTGGATCGGGAGGATCCGAAATGACGTGCTAAAAACATTCACGGTTCACGTTTATATAAACAGATTATTTCATATTAGCATTTACGTGTGTTTGTTTAAGTGTTCGTAAAGTATGGCAATGCTTGGTACACATTCACCGAAGTTAATTTTAAATTATTAATTGATGTTTAATTTATTGGTTAATGGTAAATGGAACGGTGGTTCCGTTGACAAAATACACATTGAACGATTAACATGGACTAGAGGTCCCGCAGTAGTCGAAATTCGACTATAATTAATTGGAATTGTAAGTTTGTACACTATTATGATTGTATTTTATACTTCTATAATGACAAATTTCGCCAAGGCTACACTATAAAAAGTATTAACAAAGACAAACAATATTTAATCTCAATTTGACCACAGACGTCAAGAACAAAAGCTTGACAATAAATAGTATGCATGCGTGTGTGCGTCAAATACATGGTATGTAGTGTGTGTAACGTTTTCTTTATTGATTTAATGTATCTTTTATGCATTATTTTAAAAAAATATTAGCATTGTGCACTTCTTCTCTATATTCTCTATAAGTGTGGAAAATTTCATACTGCTCCGTCCGCGCAATTTTCGTAAATAGGGATACAAAGTTTTTGCTTCACGTATTAATATATAGATAGTCAAAGTAAATGGAAAACTACCCTACTTCAAACAAACATGTTTACCGAATAAACACAACTTCAGATAAATTCTTGGAAACTTTTCGAATAACTGTAACCTTTGTATTATTTATAATATTAAAATATGTTTTATTAATTTGATAATACCGTGAGTTTATTGACGCAAATACAAATAACTCGTTACGAAGACTTTTTTGCGACTTACTTATTCCTAAATGGTATTTTTTTGTTTGTTCTTTAAACATTCCTGAGCTTTATATCCGGCAATACTGGCCTTCCAGGGAAAGCTTCTGTCATAGTACCATCAACTTAGGATCTTCCTCTTCGTCGTTTCCTGACTGCTGAGGATCACGACCACTTGTGACTTTCCTCCACAGTGTACGGTCATTGGTGACGTGGACCGCGTGGTATGGACTGCCACCAACCGCCTTGACCAGATCTGACCATCTGGCTGGTTTTTTTATTTATTGCTTAGATGGGTGGACGAGCTCACAGCCCACTTGGTGTTAAGTGGTTACTGGAGCCCATAGACATCCACATCGTAAATGCGCCACCCACCTTGAGATATAAGTTCTCAGGCCTCAATTATAGTTACAACGGCTGCCCCGCCCTTCAAACCGAAACGCATTACTGCTTCACGGCAGAAATAGGCAGGGTGGTGGCTACCCACCCGCGTGGACTCACAAAAGGTCCTACCACCAGTAATCTATCTAAACTTTACAAAAAAAAAAGGGAAGATACATAAAAATTCTAAATGGAATTTCGTATTGCCTAGCAACGTTTTAATTCTGCACGCATTGGAATCGCGATACTTTATTTCTGACACGAAGCGAGTTCCGGTTTCACATTACAAATTAAATAACGAACTTTTAGGTAATGACCATGAACAAAGAGAGATAAAATTGAAAAGACGTTTTAACCCTACGTAAGACTGTCTCCGAGAAAAAAATAATTGAGGATAAAACTCATTGTTTATTCATTTATACTAAACTCTGACCTTATAGTGTGATATCTGTCTTATCAAATTGATAGGGGAATTTTTAGCCAAAGACAAAAGTCGTTTTCAAAAGAATTCAAGATAATTTCGACACAGCGATCGTTTTTCTACGTTCAAGTTTAATTACAATCTAAATACAAATTCGACTATAATTAATTGGAATTGTAAGTTTGTACACTATTATGATTGTATTTTATACTTCTATAATAACAAATTTCGCCAAGACTACTCTATAAAAAATATTAACAGAGATAAACAATATTTAATCTATTCTCAATTTGACAACGGACGTCAAAAACAAAAGTTTGACAATAAATAGTATGCATACGCGTGTGCGTCAAATACATGGTATGTAGTCTGTGTAATGTTTCCTTTATTGATTTAATGTATCTTTTATGCATGATTTAAAAAAAATATTAACATTGTGCACCTCTTCTCTATATTCTCTAGAAGTGTGGAAAATTTCATACTCCTCCGTCCGCGCAATTTTCGTAAAAAGGGGTACAAAGTTTTTGCTTCACGTATTTAATATATAGATAAAAGGCTGAATAAAATTTTAAATCTTTAATTTTAGTTTTAGGGAGGCCATCTTAATGAGCTTTTAATTTCATATCTTGTCACTTTTTGATTTAATAAATTAGATCTAATCAATTTGTAAACAATTTAAAAAAAATTGTAAACAATTTGAAAAATTACCAAGAACCTAAAATCGTTAGCAGTGACCTCTAGCTGATAACACACCGAGAAACTGATTGTAGACAGTTCAAACCTTATACAATATGACCTTTGAAATGCTATCATTTATCTTGTTAAAAAACTTATTGTTTTCTCGCAAAATTATTTGCGTCTATAATGAATATATTTTTACGCTTATCGATTTCGATGTTGTGTGAATGCGATGGATTTTTTAATAGAGTTTTCGTGGGCCCTCTACATTTGTAACTTAAATACTCAAAATCATGGTCTATTCGTTGTCAAATCGTCACCGGAGCTCATAAATCCCATAGCGTGAACAATATAAAGACACTAAGCGAAAAATTAAGTTCCTGTGGCGGGTAGCCATCGTACAACGCAAGATAATTGACAGATGCCTGAATCTCGCTTACGACATTTTCAAGATAAAGCGCATATATGCAAGTTCCGAACAACAACATTCGGACCGTCGGTCTGCCGAGCAAATATCACCCGCTCGGTGGAAGATCTTCCCTTTGTCGTATATACCTACATTCCTTCAAATACTGACTTTCTTCTTCAGATTTCATCACTTCATTGCTTTAGAACGGTAGTGACTAGGACTCTAGTCGTTTTGTTATTGGTATAAACTATTAATTTCATCGTGAAACTTGATACACAATGCTTGACATTCATAGGGATATGAATATGATGTTAAAACCAAAGTACTACCTCTTCTCAGAACGCCGACATTCAATCAGTATGTACAATTAAGTCAAAACTGAATTTATCTAAAGATCCTTTCGTGGTCACTTTTTTTATGGCATAGATGGATGGACGAGCACCCAGCCTACCCCTTTAAGTGGTTACCGGAGCCCATAGACATCTAGAACGTAAATCCCGCCACCCACCTTGAGATATGAGTTCTAAGGTCTCAATATAGTTACAACGTCTGCCTCACCCTTCAAACCGATATTACTGATTCACTTTTACCATCCACGTCACTTCCACTGTCAAACGGCCTAGGAATAGGCCTTAGGTCTTTGATTAATTTCCTGCATAACCAAGAATTATTCGCATACCCACAAAAACCAAACTTACAATACCATTTAAAGTATGACCAATAAATTGAACGGTCCCAATGTTTACGGATGTATCGAATCAATGGTTGATTCTGGCACAAGTCGGCGTTAAAAGAGATCTTCCGTTTTATAAATCTGTCGTAACTGACTCATAATACGTTTCGCCGCTTCGTTGGTCCAGTGGCGACTGAGGCTGGCTGCGGTCATGATGCTCAGCGTTGGAGACCATCTTTGTTGGCATATTCTTGGTGTGATTGGACTTGTCTTTGTGCCGCAATGTGTTCTAGTGACAGAAAACTTTATCCGTTGACTTTAGAATATATATTTGTCGTGAGATTCTATTTTTTATTGCTTAAATGGGTGGAGGAGGTCACAGCCCGCTTAGTGTTAAGTAGTTACTGGAGCCCATCGACATCTACAACGTAAATGCGCCACCCACCTTGAGATATAAGTTCGAAGGTCTCAAGTATAGTTACAACGGCTGCCCCACCCTTCAAACCGTTGAAAAATTAAGATGGCAGTTTTTTTACCTACTCACTTGACACTTATCGTTATATTTTGGGTAATTCATACTATACCTTTATAAATTATAGCCTATGTGTTATTCTGATGCTTAAGCTATATTATTGTAAAGTATCATCCAAATCCATTTGGTAGTTTTTGCGTGAAAGACAACATACATCCATACACACAAACTTTTGCGTTTATAATATTGGTAGGATATTACAATGAAATCTGTTCTAGAAACATCCCGATTATTGAGCCGTGTCAGAGTCAAAACATAGTAATGTGACCCCAGCTCCAGCAAATTGGGTAATTGCTCCATTGGTTGGGTCCGTATGATGGTTGACAATTTAATTCTTGATCCAATAATGTATGAAGTTTACGAGCATTAGCCCGATTTAAACTTAGCTGACAAAGTAATGATATAAGCCTTTGTGAAAGAAACGGAACTTCTGAGATTAGAAGTGGCGGGTAAACTCTCTGGCGCCTAGGGAAATTAGGATGTAATTAGAAAGGGGAAGTTAGCTAGGGAAATAATGTGAGAATGCTGTTAGGTATTAAGGACGAATTATAAATATTAGCTGTTAGCTCGAAAAACATCTTTTTTTTAAGTTGAAATAAATATTTTCTAATTTCAATGGCAACAATAACAACAAAAAAAGGTACGTATTGTCCAAATGTCTACCCGTCGCTTGCGACGAAGGGCTCGGCGAGTAAAGTAACCCACAGACACAGCCCACTGAGTTTCTCGCCGGATCTTCTCAGTGGGTCGCGTTTCCGATCCGGTGGTAGATTCAGCGAAGCACTGCTCTTGCTAGGGCCAGTGTTAGTCACTCCGGTTTGAGCCCCGTGAGCTCACCTACATGTTAGGGCGAAGCTGAAATAGCCTCTCAAGGCTATCAGCATAGGTAGGGAAAAAAACACTACATATTTGTACTGTTAAAATTGAAATAAATATTTTCTAATTTCAATGGCAACAATAACAACAAAAAAAAGGTACGTATTGTCGAAATGTCAATGCGATATTCAGTTTTAAATGTGTCATTATTTTGTATTAAAATGACGTCAGAGTAGTTGTCTAATTCGATTCCTACAAGTGTTTATTCAGCTTTCAAATACATTACGTTAATCCAGAGTTTATGTGTAATAAATTTTATCTTTCGTGCAAATCAAATAGATTTGTTTAAACAGCTTACAATACGAAAACGGCGGTTCTGTCTTTTCGACTGTTTTACGTGTCACGCAACTAATAATAATAGTCAAAGGTTCATAATTCACTCATATTTGTTCTAATGTCATTGTTTATTCATGTCAAATCGTTTATATATCTAATATTTGTTTTGTATACGTTCTATGTTAGAGTGTAAACGTCAAGATTGGAAAAAAGTAAATCCCGACTCTCTTGCTGATTCCTCCCCGCGTTGAAATGATGATGATTCAAAATCCTCCGCATACCAATTTTTTTTTTAGTAAAAAACCAAGTTTTCTTTAACGAAAGTCTTATTTGCAAAATACGTCATGTTTATTAATATATTTATATGTGTTCAGACAATATTGTTCGCCCAATAATGGAAATTCGACCATAATCGATGTTACCTGAAACTTTTAAATAATTTAACGCATTAATGAGATAAATATTCTCATTTGTTGTGTTGTCAATTTTAAATGAATAATTTCGATGTTTTTATATTCGATAATGTTTATCAGTACCTAGCTAATTATAATAAAGAAACTGGTGGCACTTTTACGTAAGCCCAGTGATAATTTGGATCGGTTAGGTTAGGTTAGGTTAGGTTAGGTTAGTACAATATTAGGCGATTTTTTGCTTGCGCTCGACTAAGTGGAAACTACTAAATCGATTGCCAAACAGAGGCACTGGCATTGGCAATTAACTTTTTTGTGTTTCACACATTATTAAGGTAAAAATTAGGTTCATAGGGTGAACCTCTTAGTGCTTTTTATCGACTAGTAGGTATACAAAATCAACCAACCATCCAATAATAAGTCTTCTTCTTCTTTTTCTCCACCTTATTCCACTAAGTGGGGTCGTCACAGCTAATTTTTCTCTTCCATTCTCTTCTATAAGCCGTCATCTCAACACTCACTCCTCTCTCTCTCTCATATCGTCATTCACACACTCAATCCATGTCTTCTTTGGTCGACCTCTTCCCCCTCTACCTCGCACTACCATTTCCATACATCTCCTAGTCACATGCATCTTCTCTATACGCATCACATGTCCATACCACGCTAACCGTCCGCTCTTCAATTTGTTGATTACCGGGGCTACTTTCACACTTCCTCTGATATACTCATTCTTTATCTGGTCCATTCTTGTCACTCCACACATCCATCTCAACATTCGCGTCTCTACCGCATGCACTCCTCTTTCATGCTTTACTTTCATCACCCAGTATTCAGATCCATACAGCACGACAGGTCTGATGATAGTTTTGAACCTTTTTCCCTTGAGCGGAAGGGGCATTCTACGATCGCATACTGTTGCAGAGACCTGTCGCCATTTAATAAAAGTGATCTCAACTAAAAGTAGACCCCACTTCGTGATTCCTACAGACATTGGAGCGCATTCCTTTTTTTCCTGTCTCCAAAAAAAGAAGTTAATGTGAATAACATGTAATTAAAACTTTTTTAATATATGCTCCTATGTAAATTCTATTTTATTAATATAATAGTAATTTCTAAAAGACAAGTAGTAAAGTCTCAGTTGATTTAGTTTTTTATTTGTTTATTGCCCTTATAGGCAGGAGAGCATATGGCCCTACTGATGGTGAGTGGTTACCGTCGCCCATGGACTTCAGCGATGCCAGGGGCAGAGCCAAGCCGCTGCCTACCGTTTGTCTGATAATTGAGCATTAAGACTAGAGCTCTGGTCTTGTCTGGTCTACTCGTAGACAAGACTAGACTCTCGTTTTGTTCATCCATAATTATTGCCATAAACATAGACAGTGTCTATTTATACACGGTAATAAAACGTCAACCGTCGGTTGTGAGCTATCAAATTTTTATTAACAATGTCCATAGCCATTAAATTAAACACTGCTTATCGATCGAGTTTTAATCATCGCTTGACCTGACCACACACGGATGCTGACGAAAAAACAAAACTAAACTATTGTTTAATTGACGATAAAGATAAGATAACGAACTATGAACCGGATACGAAAGAGCGTTGCTCAAATCGGAAACTTATCTTAAACCTTGCCCTTAGATAAATTTATATTATTATTGCGCTTGTAGGCAGACAAGCATACGGCCCATCCGATGGTAAGTGGTTACCGTCGCCCATGGACTTCAGCAATGCCATGAACAGAGCCAAGCCGCTGCCTACCGTTAATTAATATTCACAAATTATTTCATATACACTACTTTGATTGGATNGTTGCTCAAATCGGAAACTTATCTTAAACCTTGCCCTTAGATAAATTTATATTATTATTGCGCTTGTAGGCAGACAAGCATACGGCCCATCCGATGGTAAGTGGTTACCGTCGCCCATGGACTTCAGCAATGCCATGAACAGAGCCAAGCCGCTGCCTACCGTTAATTAATATTCACAAATTATTTCATATACACTACTTTGATTGGATATTTGAACCGTATTTCTTAGTAAATAATTTTTAGTATTTTCTTTGTTTTTCTTGCCGTTTGATAAATTTCTAATTATTATTCACAAATTATTCCATATACACTACTTTGATTGGATATTTGAACCGTACTTTTACTGGTGGTAGGACCTCTTGTGGGTCCGCACGGGTAGGTACCACCACCCTGCTTATTTATGCCGTGAAGCAGTGATGCGTTTCGGTTTCAAGGGTGGAGTAGCCGTTGTAACTATACTTGAGACCTTAGAACTTGTATCTCAGGATGGGTGGCGCATTTACGTTGTGAATGCCTATGGGCTCCAGTAACCACTTAACACCAGGTGGACTGTGAGCTCGTCCACCCATTTATGCAATAAAAAAAAACTTCTTAGTAAATAAGTTTTGGTATTTTATTTGATTTGTCGTGGACATGATTGAAACTAATTTTACTTTCGCATATTTTATTGTCACCTTACATTATTTAAAATTTTCAAATATTTTACAGCTCTCATGGTCATTGGCTTGAAAAAAAAGTACTTTTAATAAAATTGTGTTACATCGAATTATTAACCTTAAAGCTTTAAGTGTACTGTTTGTGCTTTCCGACTTGAAGAGTCTGACTGCGATCACGTAATAAACCACGTGTACCGCTTAATACGAAACGGGCGGTTTTCAGTCGCTGCCAAATCTCCAACAAGGCTCCCAGCTCAGAGTGCGCCGCGAGTTAAATGAGATTCTAAATGACTAAACTGAATATACCCGGATGATGTTCGCCCAGCAAAAAACCATTTCGAATCACACCTTTTTTTTATTGCTTAGATGGTTGGACGAGCTCACAGCCCACCTGATGTAAAGTGGTTACTGGAGCCCATAGACAATTACAATGCAAATGCGCCACCCACCTTGAGATATAAGTTCTAAGGTCTCTGTATAGCTACAACGGTTGCCCCAGCCTTCAAGCCGAAACGCATTACTGCTTCACGGCAGAAATGGGCGGGGTGATGGTACCTACCCGTGTGGGCTCATATGAGGTCCTACCACCAGTAATTACGCAAATTATAATTTTGCGGGTTTGATTTTTTTGGACAGCTCAACAAAAATGATCACCAATTATTAACTTCATGAATTTCTTGAGATCATTCGCTAAATACAATATTATTTGTTTCAGATAAATGCTCGTTGGCGTGCAAAGGATGTAAGTTCATTAATTACTTTATCTTAATGCGTAATTACTGTTCCTTGTCTCCGTGTAAGCAATGTCAACGCTTTCCTTTGTTTATTCGTGGCCTTTGAAAACGACCTGGGACTCTTATCGTGCTCGTCGGAACAGACCGCAATTATTATAAAGTACCTACTTTCGTTGGACTAATAATTTTACGGCTGCTGGTACTAAGCCGAGATCCATGGACATTGAATGTGAATTTCGGCCCGATATTTGAAAATATCTGCCCGAATCTAGTGCTTTATGATTGGGATTATCAGAAAAGAATGGTACGTCCAGATAAAATTTCACGAATGGATTAGAAAGAAATCTTCAAATAATTGATTTCTTCATTAAACCAACGTTAGCCAAACATCATCTCTAACCAAGAACTATTTTGCTGTAATCTTTTTGACATAATATGTTCATACCTGGTTAACCTACTGACACTGTTCTATTTCTATTAGTTATGCCGTCAAGTTTGAGCCTCTGCCGGACAAAGTCTTGTTGGCATCCGAAAAAGACCAAAGTGTGGTCAATTACAGCAGACTAGTTCATATTGAATTCGAGAACCTAATGATACATCAAAAAGTAATATTGATTTTGGTCTTCCCCAGCACCTGCCGGCCCAACCTTTCAAGCTGGGCAGACGTATAATTATGGAGTCGAAGGGTCGGTCACGATTTTTCTGTCTGGCGCTGACAACCAGGAGACCGGCGTCAAGCTTTTAGGTCAGGTTTCAGTGACAGCACTGGATAACTGCAACTACCAGTTGGATGTGCAAAAGCTGAGCGTCTCTGGGCCTGATGGAAAGGTGGGTTGTACATTGTAAATAAATTTAAGGCCCTTATAAGGGCAAACTACCAATGCCCTAAAATGATTTATTGTTTTTGTCTGGTGACTATGCCCTAGCAATAGTTTTATTAACCTCATTGATTGTGATCAAGTGTTATGTTCCACATAAAAATAATTTCGTGCAACGTATTGTATTTAATAACGTGGAGCTGTTCTTATCACTACTACAATATCAGATGAAAATGATCGCTGCTGGTCACCTTATCGCCAGTTTATCAGAAAAAATATAAAAATCGTTCATTGAAAAACTAAATAGCTTATCTAAAATATCTTCTAATTGAAAGAGCGAGGTTGCTTTAATCAAACCACCGATGCTATATTATAGTATAAAATATATATAGAATATAATATCTTAATATAAAACACGGGCTAAGCAAACTTAATTACCAATTTAAATAAGACATTTTTCTGAAGACTTTTTTGAATTTTTTTATTGCTTAGATAGGTGAGTGGACAAGCTCACGGCGAAGCTGGTCTTAAGTAGTCCTCGGAGCCCATAGACTTCAACAATGTAATTACCGCCACCCACGGATACAAATGCACCGGGCATCTTATCATTTAGGCCACGACGATGCACGAAGCCCTAGAACTTACACATTGCCATGGACATCTTTCACAAGTTTGTCGTCAGCATTTGGTGTCGTAAGGTGATTCCAGTTAATGTGGAAAGAGGTGTTAGGAAAACTGATAAAACTATGACCCTTAAACCAGCGACTTTGTATACGACTAACGCAAGAAATACTTGGAAACACAAACATAAATAACCTTTATCGAAAAACCTTTTTTTTTTTTTTTTTGTTATTCTATACAGTAAGCTGTCGTAAGACATTCAACCGTAGTTTTGATAAAAATAATTTCGGCGGTGCATGCACAATGTCCATTGACATGTCCATATCAATTAATCTACAGTACATCTAGTAGATCTTGAGGCAATCTTCTTCTGAGTCTTCTTGTAGTCATTAGGTTGTCCATTAAATGCTTAGCAAGGTTATTCGGATGGGCTTCCAATCTTACACAATATGCTTTAGCTCGATGGATTACTTCATGTTTGACTTTTCTTATGGCAAGATCATAATGGATTCTTTCATTTGTAACATACCATGGTGCGTTCACTATCATCCTGAGCGTTTTTGATTGAAATCTTTGGANTATTAAACATTCCTTTATGGAATATTTGTTGTGATAAAATTTTCGTTTTGTTCCTATCTTCATGGGATTGCAAAATTTTGCCCCCCCCAGAATCCGTGGGGCAGCCTGAGTTTCGCACTGGGCTCTGCTCAGAGAGGGATTCCCCAGCCTTGATACAAGAGCTGGAACCCTCCTGGGGTAGTTTGTTCTTAAATCTTGCTTCCATATTTAATTTTATTTATGCCTACAATCGGGCAGACGACCTAGCCTTTGGTGAGCCAACACCTATGTACAAGGCAGCACTTGGTTTGTTATTCGGAGTACCGTCTCCTAGACCAACAGCCAACCAAGGCTTTCGAGGATGGTCTCCCCGGGTCCGAGCTTTGATTAGAGTGGCGGCTCCTACTCGCCACTGACGTCCAAATGTCATTGGGTTTTGCACCGCTTTATAGAGACTTCCCCGCCACGAGAAATCCCGGTGCCCCTCGAAATGGACCGCTCAATTGTCCGCGACTGCACATGGCAGCTAGCATCCATATCTGGAAGCCGTTTCGCTATCCGCAACCTGCGACGCGCGTGGTGGCACAGAGCATGTGCCATCTGGGAATGGTGCCCAGACCACGTATCGAAAAACCTAGCTGCCATTCGTACTCCTCACTCTTTGATTCTGTTGCAGAAATACGAGAGCCCACCCGGTATCAAAAAGCCGGTCAAGTTCGGTTACCAAGACGGCAAGATCCAGCCACAGATTTGCGCGGAAGAAGACGACACACGCCAATCGTTGAACATTAAAAGAGCCATCATCTCGTTGCTGCAGAATGAACAAAAACCATCGACACAGGTAAGGTTCCTTTTGTTTGCCCACCTATCTGGCAGTAGCTTCGAGGGGCTGGCTTCAACCTAACTGGTCTTCACAGGACAAAGCCTGTTAGAACTTGCTAATCTGCCCTAGCAAGAGCAGTCCTCGCTCAATCTACCAAAGGACTGAAATCGTGCGTGGTCAACTGTCAAAAATTGTTAAAACTTAGTTTAACCTAGTGGGATGCTTTTTTGCTATTAAGATCTACGTCACTCCCTTGACCTATAGCTTCTAGATCCATTACTACGTTTCGTCATGAAAAACAAAAAAATATTATATAATTACTGACTTCTTTTTTTTATTTTTATTTTTATGCTTAGATAGGTGGACGAGCTTACAGCCTACCTGATGCTAAGTGGTTACTGAAGCCTATAGACATCCATAGATATCTACAATGTAAATGCGCCATCCATCTCGAGATATAAGTTGTAAGGTATCAATATAGTTACAACGGCTGGCCCATCCTTCAAACCGAAACGCATTACTGATTCACGGCAGAAATAGGCGGGGTGGTGGTACCCACCCGCGTGGACTCACACGAGGTCCTACCACCAGTAAATTATCTGACTTATTTGTATAATAATTAGTAACATATCTAATTAGTGATTTCAATCTTTTGGCATAAGAACTTAGTTAGTGACCAGATACAGGTAAACTAGGATTAACTCAAAATTATTCGTCATCCCACAGGTGGACGTGTTTGGTATTTGTCCTACTGAAGTGTCGACCTCACACGAAGGCGGAGCAGTTATTGTGCACCGCAGCCGCGACCTGTCCCGGTGCTCCCATCGAGAACAGGGAAAATCCGACATCATAATTTCCAACGTCAATCCTAATGCCGTGAGTGTTTATATTACATTTTTATTCGTTTACATAGGTAGAACTCGCTGTGGCTTTAATAACAACATAATTCATGTAGTCATCTAATTGATAATGTTTATTTATATTATTATATATATTTATTTAAGTATTTGTATCTATAAATATTATGTATGTTTTATATATACACTACACCTACTAACCAAGGTTCATCTCTGCACTCCCCTAAGGTAGTCTGTCAGAGAATGCCTATGGCATNGGGCTGGCTTCAACCTAACTGGTCTTCACAGGACAAAGCCTGTTAGAACTTGCTAATCTGCCCTAGCAAGAGCAGTCCTCGCTCAATCTACCAAAGGACTGAAATCGTGCGTGGTCAACTGTCAAAAATTGTTAAAACTTAGTTTAACCTAGTGGGATGCTTTTTTGCTATTAAGATCTACGTCACTCCCTTGACCTATAGCTTCTAGATCCATTACTACGTTTCGTCATGAAAAACAAAAAAATATTATATAATTACTGACTTCTTTTTTTTATTTTTATTTTTATGCTTAGATAGGTGGACGAGCTTACAGCCTACCTGATGCTAAGTGGTTACTGAAGCCTATAGACATCCATAGATATCTACAATGTAAATGCGCCATCCATCTCGAGATATAAGTTGTAAGGTATCAATATAGTTACAACGGCTGGCCCATCCTTCAAACCGAAACGCATTACTGATTCACGGCAGAAATAGGCGGGGTGGTGGTACCCACCCGCGTGGACTCACACGAGGTCCTACCACCAGTAAATTATCTGACTTATTTGTATAATAATTAGTAACATATCTAATTAGTGATTTCAATCTTTTGGCATAAGAACTTAGTTAGTGACCAGATACAGGTAAACTAGGATCAACTCAAAATTATTCGTCATCCCACAGGTGGACGTGTTTGGTATTTGTCCTACTGAAGTGTCGACCTCACACGAAGGCGGAGCAGTTATTGTGCACCGCAGCCGCGACCTGTCCCGGTGCTCCCATCGAGAACAGGGAAAATCCGACATCATAATTTCCAACGTCAATCCTAATGCCGTGAGTGTTTATATTACATTTTTATTCGTTTACATAGGTAGAACTCGCTGTGGCTTTAATAACAACATAATTCATGTAGTCATCTAATTGATAATGTTTATTTATATTATTATATATATTTATTTAAGTATTTGTATCTATAAATATTATGTATGTTTTATATATATATATATATATACATATGTTTAAGTACCTAATAACACTATAACACTACGCCTACCAAGTTTCATCTCTGCACTCCCCTAAGGTAGACTGTCAGAGAATGCCTATGGCATTAATGAATGAATAAATGAATGATTTATTTCAGACAACAACAAGTCCATATGTGTACATAACTAGTCAGGTAATAAGTATTGTCACACAGTAAAAACTTTTCTTTTAGAATGCTGGCCACAAAAAAGTTTATTGAATTCGAATTTCGAATTGTTCATGAAAATAAAAAAATGTATACTTTTAGAATTTTACTAATTTTTAAATATGGAGTGGACGCTTAAAGAAGACCGTGTTGCAGTTATTGCGTTGCATCGTTGCGGTTACGCGCCAATTCAAATTTTTAGCATACTGAAAAATTTGAATATAACCAAAAGATTCATAAGAGTCATAAGAATCTATGTTTTGTTAAGTTCACTTTGGTATATGAATGGTTACATAATGAATAAACTTGTTTCAATTATTTTACATTAAACATGTCACAGAATTTATGACCTGACTAGGTAGTATCATTGAAACATACTTAAAATTAACAAAACCAATCAAATAAAAAAGATACATTTATTAAAAGTAATTATCAGTTGAATACATTTCAAATATTTCATTCGACTGATACTTACTTCGAACTAATCATTATTATTATTATTTTTCGGAAAGTTAATCTTTTCTTAGCACTTTGGCTAGTCTGAACCACATCCACGGGCCTAAGCCAAGTGAACGCAGCGTGTAGTAAGGAAAATTTATGTTGACGGTATGTTATTCATCATTCATCATTATCCTGCCCTTCTCCCAGTCACCTGGGGTCGGCGCAACATGTTTTCTCCTTCCATACTCTTCTATCATATACCATTTCTTCGCTCACTCCCCTCCTACCCATATCGTCTTTCACACAATCCATCCATTTCTTCTTAGGTCTACCTCTTCCTCTAAATCCTTCCACATTCATAGTTAACACTCTCTTAACAACNCATCATTATCCTGCCCTTCTCCCAGTCACCTGGGGTCGGCGCAACATGTTTTCTCCTTCCATACTCTTCTATCATATACCATTTCTTCGCTCACTCCCCTCCTACCCATATCGTCTTTCACACAATCCATCCATTTCTTCTTAGGTCTACCTCTTCCTCTAAATCCTTCCACATTCATAGTTAACACTCTCTTAACAACTTCATTTTCATTTCGTCTCATCACATGTCCATACCATCCCAAACGTGCGCTCCTCAGCTTCTCTGTCACAGGTGCCACTTTCAGACTTCCTCTAACATATTCATTCCGTATTCTATCCATTCTCGTTACTCCACACATCCATCGCAACATTCGCATCTCTGCTGCATGCAATCGCCTTTCATCCGCCACTTTCGTTGTCCAACAAGCTGATTTATGTTGACGGTATGTTATTATGAGGGGCAATGTCGTTTTCGTCTATCTGCAAGAATTTTCTGACTATTCTACATGTATTCAAGATTGCGGGTTTTTGGAGAGTTATTTAGAGTGTTTCTTTGAGGTCTAATAGTTTTAGGCTATGGAGAGGATTATTATTATTATTATTATTTAGTCCGTAAGTTTATACTATCTAGTATATAAAGTTATAAATTAATAAATAATTTAAATGCTCAATTGAAGCTTTCCACTAAATCGAACAGGTGCCCCGTTTCCAAATCGCAACTGTTCATCCGTAACAGAACAGATAACGAACTATCTCGTAATATGGTAAACGATGATTTGTCTACTATACGATTTTTATCATGTAGAATTGAAATTACTCTAACTAATCCGTTTTTTTATATCATTACTAGAAATGGCATAAAAATGGCGTCATTCATCTTGAAGTAGGAAATACCTGAATCTCCATTACATTTGATAGACATAATTATTTATTTAGCCTTAAAAACAGCGGACAGAATCCACGCGGACTGGCCACGTGAAATTGACAAAAAAGCAATAACGAATTAAATTTTGCAGGGCGTCAAGGATATGCAAGTCCTTCAGTCGACGCTGAATGTAGAGTCCAAGGTTATTAACGGTGTACCAGAGAAGGTGGCTGCCACTGAAGAGTATCTTTACAAGCCTTTCTCCATTGGAGAGAACGGAGCTAGAGCTAAAGTTCATACCAAGTTAACTTTAACTGGCAAAGGAAAAGCTGTCGCTCCTTCGAGTGAGTATTCCGAGGGTTTCTGTAGTCAATAAGACGATCCTATAATCTGGTAAATAAAATAATTTTTTTTTGTTGTTGCTAAAATGGGTGGACGAGCTCACAGCCCATCTGGTGTTAAGTGGTTACTGGAGCCCAAAAACATCTACAACGAAAATGCGCCACCCACCTTGAGATATAAGTTCTAAGATCTCAGTATAGTTACAACGGCTGCCCTACCATTCAGACCGAAACGCGTTACTGCTTCACGACAGAAATAGGCAGGGTAGTGGTTGCTACCCGCGCGGACTCACTAGACGTCCTACCACTGGTAAAAAGCTTAGTTGTGTAATTTTACACTTTCCATTATTTTAGACGGTCACGTGGCTTCGAATATATTGCTTATGGCCTTCATATATTCCAAGTCATAACGGCCACTAAACATAGGTTTTCTACAAATTTCATAAATTAGAGATCTTCATCGTTCCCTCACTGCTAAGAATCGCGACTACGTGTGATTTTCCTCCATAGTGTCCGATCATGGGTGGCATGGACCGTATGGTATAGACTAACACCAACTACTCCTTTAACCAGATCTGACCATTTGGCTGTTGTTCTACCCACAATTCGAGATAGATAAATCTAATTCAAGCATCTTGTGAATAATAAAATTAAAAATAAAAAAGCTCTTTATTCCATGCAATTACATTTTTTTTAGTAATTTTTTTTTATGTGCATGGACCCCTCTCAGGTAAAGGCCTCCTCCAAAGATTTCCATTTTGTTTTGTCTGTAGCGACATAAATACAGTGTAGTCCAGCAACTTATGAATATAAACTAAAAATAATGATATGAGATTCTTAACGATTGAATTTTTCTAGGCAAATGCACTGACGTTAACAGCATTATCTTCGAGAACCCTCACAATGGAGAGAAAGTCCCTAAGAACGACCACGCTTGTCTCGGAGCAGTTAAAGAAGTTGCCAAGAGCGTTACCAATAACGTCGGAGCAAACTCAGCATCGAGTTTCGCTCAATTAGTCAGAGTGAGCATTGTTATTTTATCTTATTACTTGTGAAGTAGTCCTTCTGAAAGTTCGACTTAAGGCTCTTTGGAGGTGTTAGTGAGGTCACCAGTGGCGGGTTGCACAATAAGGATTTCGTAATACAATATATAGACAATTAACACAAAGTATATTTATAAGAAAATAAATAATAGTTTAAAAAAACTAACATGATTTTATTGTAAAAAAAGCGTGGGGTGCATGGTATAAGTAGTTATAAATATTTTATGAACAGATATGAGTAGAAAGAAGGGTTATTTTGATAATATCCTCAAAAAGCGTGGGGTGCTTTTTTTAAAATAAAATCATTTTTTCTTACACTATTTTTAATTCAAATTTATTACAATTTATTTTTAATTTTTTATTTGGATTTTCTATAAAAGCGTATTTTTTTAGTGTCTTTAAACTATTATTTATTTTTCATTCCATATTTTTTTATGTTGTATTGTCATCAGTTCTTAATAAATATACCAAATTTCAAGTTAATCCGACGTCTTGAAGGGGGCCAAAATCATGTTCAAAGATTCCGTTACAAACATACATACGTCTGAAGCTAATAAAGGCGTATTAAAAAGGAGAAAATACGGAGAGCAAAAGGCACCGATAAAGCGGTAGAAAGTCTAAAAACAATATTAAACACATAAGCATGAGTAAAAGATCGCCACCAAGAAAAAGCGTGCGCGCGTGGGTCGAGTGACCCGGGCTTCGCGTGGCTTAGACAAAACCCCCTCGGTGGAAGATCTCCCTTTCGTCGTTAAGCATTCCACACTAGTGATATTGCTCGGTAGACCAACGGTCCTAATGTTGTTGTTCGGAAATTGTATATATACAAGCTTATCTTGAAAATGTCATTAGCGCGATTCAGGCATCTGTCAAATATCTTTGTGTTATATGATAGCTACCCGCCACAGGCTCAAGCTTCCACTCATCAGTATGTAATATGGGGTTGCAGTTTGGCCAACTATCGCAACACACAGTTGACTGGTTAATAATCTCGATCAACTATGTTTTGTCACCCGGAAAATTTGGCTCACTCGGAGATGTCCCTAACATCCATTGGATTGTTCCCGAAATAGGCCTTAACTTTATTTTTTTCACAACTATCTTCAAACTAAAGCCGCACGATCGTATTTTGAGAGCTGACAAAATAAAGCTTGCTTGTGAATTAAATCAATTGATACCCTATTATTGAAAGTAAAAAGGCATCATCCCGATATAGATTTTTACTATAGAAAAGATTAAAATGCTGTATAAGTAAAAAAAAAGATTTTGATTATACTTTCAAACTAGCTTATGAATATAAAATTAAAACTTAATTCCACCAACGGTGCTATTTATAAACTAGAACTAGTTTTTTAATATTATTTATCTACTATGTTAAGTAAATAATGTTAAACAATGTGAAATGGATGTCTCAAAAGCCCTTAAAAATATATTTAGCTCCATTGATTACATGTATCACATATGAAACAATTTTCAGATATTGCGTAGAACCGAAAAGGAAGATCTGGTGAAAGTTTTCAACCAAGTCAAAGGGAATACTTTAGAAAAGTGAGTATCATCGATTTAAATATTAATTTAACTACCACCAGCTCGTTCTGTCACCCTGCTAATTCATGCTTTTGTAGTTTTGATATTTAGAGATAATTGATATTTAGATAAGAGAGTAATTAGGCAGTCAATTATTAGCTAATTTAACGTCGTCACCTTGTTCTAATCCATTGCAAGGCAGATGCGTATTTGGATATTCAGACGTAATTTTTTTATTTTTATTGCTTAGATATGTGGACGAGCTCACAGCCCACCTGGTGTTAAGCGGTTACTGGAGCCCATAGACATCTACAACATAAATGCGCCGCACACTTTGAGATATAAGTTCTAAGGTCTCAGTATAGTCACAACGGCTGCCCCGCCCTTCAAACCGAAACTCATTACTGCTTCACGGCAGAAATAGGCGGGGTGGTGGTACCCACCCCCGCGGACTCACAAGAGGTCCTACCACCAGTAAGTAGATCAACAACACTTCACGTTTCATCGTAGCCATTTTATTTAAAGTCTTCAAAATAAATCACTTCAAAAATTTCTCCCACCAGACGCGTGTTCCTCGATGCCCTACTCCGCGCTGGTACCGGCGACAGCATTGAAGCATCCATCCTGATTCTGAAGACTAGACAGCTGTCGCAACTAGAACAGCAGCTGGTCTTCTTGTCTCTCGGGAACGCAAGACACGTCAACAACGATGCCCTAAAAGCTGCTGCGGTAAGACTTTTATATTTATTTATTAAGTTGCACCAACAAAGTGATCATCAATACAAAACATTGACAAATTGACAAGAGTTCATGGCAGATGTCACCTCAATTATAGGTGCAAACGACAGTGCATTAACATCAAAAATAAAAAAAATATACAGCTAAGATTTGAATACATTTCATTCATTGCTTAAGATTAATTTAATCGGGAGATGATCCGCGACAGATTTTTCCTGTAAGTAGTGAGACAATTAGAAAAAACATCTATTTTACTTAAAATAAGTTCAGCGCAATCGGACAACTCCGAAGGAACATTGACGGAGACCGCGCTACCGTGGACATTATTGTAGTCCCAAAGGATTCTGTTTAAGGAAGAGTAAGCACCTAAATTCGAACGAGCGAGCTTTCTTATAAACGGTTTATATTTCTTCGTTCTTGGTAGGTACTTAGGGGCTGATATTTTTAGCTGATATTTTATATTCAACAATGCTTTGACAGGAACCAAAGCTTCGTCGTCAACATATTGACTCTATTGCTATGATTCCCGTTATTGTCTCGTGACTCAGTAAGCCGTATCGACACATTAATTAAGTAATCAATTACAATCTCGTAATCACTTATAACAACTAATACGAGGATCATAAACGGCTGATTACTGCATAGCATAGCAACGATAGATTTTAAATATTAATTAATAGAAAATTAAAATGTCATTGAAATTTTGTGGCTTGCTTCTAGCAAAGACTTACTTCACGAGGATACAGCTAAAAAGACGATTTATTTCATGTTCGTTTTGTTTTTTGAGCAGGGTCTTTTGGATCTACCGAACTTACCAAAAGACGTCTACCTTGGTGCTGGAGCTCTCGCTGGTGCTTACTGCCGTGAACATGAATGCCATAGCTCGAAGGCTGACGGAGTAGTGGCTATTAGCCAGAAATTCGGATCCAAGCTCCATTGCAAGCCTAAGACTAAAACAGAAGAAGATACAGTGAGTACTATAATTTATTGGTACGAGATCCAATGTACTTATGTCTTATGTTCATAAATGATTACCATGATGAAGGAACATAGTGATTCATTCATTCGCGAAGCAGCTACTCTTGGGTTGTTAAGTCTCCTTTGGAGGCGCTCGGGTAGTTGTTAGGAAATCCCACCCCTCTTGGCTGAGCCCTTGCTCGCCCTTGCTTGCTTGCTTGCTGACGTAAAACTGGAAAGACCTCCGGGCCACCAGTAATCTCTCAAACGTAGAAAAAAGATTCATTAATAGAGCTATTGATGTACCACTAGTCGTGACTATTAGCTTAGCTTTGCTTCCTTCTATATTAGGAGCTAACGCTATACTGATCGACATTTAAGCATTAGATTTCAAGGTGTAATTTCCAGTGTCAATATAACATCGACTCACAATTTTACATTAGTTTCCTGATCATAAGGCAGTAATAATAACTGTGTCGTGTCTCTTAAACAGGTCGTGGCTGTGCTTAAAGGTATCCGCAATATTAGACACTTGGAGAACTCTTTGATTGAGAAGCTGGTACGGTGTGTCAATGACAACAATGTCAAACCAAGGATTCGGGCTGCGGTCCTCGAAGCGTTCCATGCTGACCCTTGCAGTCCAAAGGTAAGTCTGATGATTTAATTCGGCAATTATTAGGATCGACAGCGTCAAGGGATTTTCTTACACATTAATAAATTAATTTAGTGTTATCATCCTGCGAACCACCAAGACTGAGTTTTTTTTTTTTTTTTTTTTTTTTTTTTTTTTTTTTTNTTTTTTTTTATTTTATTGCTTAGATGGGTGGACGAGCTCACAGCCCACCTGGTGTTAAGTGGTTACTGGAGCCCATAGACGTCTACAACGTAAATGCGCCACCCACCTTGAGATATAAGTTCTAAGTTCTCAGTATAGTTACAACGGCTGCCCCACCCTTCAAACCGAAACGCATTACTGCTTTACGGCAGAAATAAGCAGGGTGGTGGTACCTACCCGCGCGGACTCTCAAGAGGTCCTACCACCAGTTCTCCCTGTTCGGGACAAAATCGGTTTTCGGTAGAAATTCAAGAGCTCTTGTTTCTCATCAGCTCTGACCAACGAATGAATTGACACATTATTTTTAAAAGTATTTCGATATTCATATCCGGTTTGACTGACTGACTCAGTGGTTTATTAGTTGGCATCCCTGACTAATAAGTCGAGGGTCATAAGCTTCCATTCCCAAATCGGACACATATTTGTGGGATATGGTTTGTTTCTCCTTTGACTGCTTAAGTACGTATATCAGTCTCTGATTCCTATACTACAGGGATTCCTAGTTTGGGGATGTGACTTATTCGGTTATTATTATTATTGTTCTTCAACAGGTCAAAAAAATTTCTCTGGACATTTTGAAGAACCGTCAACTCGACTCAGAGATTCGTATCAAGGCTTATTTGGCTGTGATCGAGTGTCCTTGCGGCCATTCAGCTAACGAGATCAAGAACTTGCTTGACAACGAGCCAGTCCACCAAGGTATTTCATTGGCTTAAGACACAAATTTCCTGCTTAGTTTGGAATTCACGCAGACGTACTCTCTGTTATTGGAAATTAACAAGCGTACAAAGCATGTGCTGTAAGTTCTGCTCTGTGAATATTTTTAAATATAAGAGCGGATTGTACTCGCGAATTAATAGGTAACACTATCATAACTATTTTTACCGCAAGGCAGTGATATTGTGGCGTTATCCACCTCATGATGTCTTTGAGTTCGAAAACATCGAACTGTTGATCCTGACCAAATGAAACAGACCTTAATTACAAAAATAAATGTCGCGTATCGCTTAAACCAAATAGCGTTTTACCCCCTCGATATCTAACACCACATAGTATAAAACAAAGTCGCTTTCTCTGTCCCTATATCTGTCTGTCCCTATGTATGCTTAAATCTTTAAAACTACGCAACGGATTTTGATGCGGTTTTTTTTAATAGATAGAGTGAGTGAAGAGAAAGGTTTATATGTATAATAACATCCACTAAATAGTGGAGAAATCAATAATATATTATAGTTTCCAAAGCAAAGCGAGGGCGGGTATAAAGAGTTTGTTTGTTTGAGCGCGCTAATCTCAGGAACTACTGGTCCAATTTGAAAAATAATTTCAGTGTTAGATAGCTCATTTATTAAGGAAGGCTTTAGGCTATATAACATCAAGGTAAGGCCAATACAAACGGAGCACCTATAAAGACTGTTTCAAAATAGGGGTTCAAATAGCTCCTTAACATTCTATACTTCAAAAATATTTTCACTTTCTACGTAAATGAAATGGGGGGTAAAATTTAGGGTTATGCCAAAGTAACTATTCCACGCGGACGGAGTCGCGGGCAAAAGCTATGTTAAATAAATATGACAGGACATTCATCGAAAGAGGCCAATGCATATTGTTTCAAACTATGTTCTTAGATATAATGCCTGAAGATAAAATGATGATCATATTAAAATTTTGTTTCTTTTTTTATTTTCAGTTGGTAATTTTATTTCGTCGTCACTCCGTCACATCAGATCCTCGGCTAATCCTGACAAACGCCTTGCACGCGAGCACTACGGTCTCATCCGTACTCCAAAGAAGTTCAACTCTGATGACAGGTAAAAAAATGTTATCTTTGCTGATATAGTGCCCAGTTTTTACTGGTGGTAGGACCTCTTGAGAGTCAGCGCGGGTAGGTATCACCACCCTCCTTAGTTCTGCTATAAAGCAGTAATGCGTTTCGGTTTGAAAGGTGGGGCAGCCGTTGTAACTATACTTGAGAACTTAGAACTTATATCTCAAGGTGGGTGGCGCATTTATGCTGTAGATGTCTATGAGCTCCAGTAACCATTTAACACCAGGTGGACTGTGAGCTCGTCCACCCTACTAAGCAATAAAAAAAAAATTACATATCGAGGGGTGCAAGGTTATTTGGTTAAAGCGATATTTTTGCAACTTTACAGGAGAGCTATTTAAAGTTTAAAATTTGGGAAAGAGAATCGTAACAAAAAAACTTCTATAGACTTCTATAGACATATAACAAGCAATAGCAGTGGTAACTTATGATATTTTTTTCCCACAGAAAATACTCCTTTTACCGGGAGATGTCGTATAACATAGACGCTCTTGGTGCCGGTGGAAGCGTCGACGAAACAGTAATATACTCCCAAGACTCGTACCTACCAAGATCAGTCAACTTTAACTTAACAGTTTCGTTATTCGGTCACGACTTCAATGTTTTGGAGGTAAATATATTTTTATTGTCTACAAGCAATTTTCTATGGAAGATCCTATGGAAGAGAGTTCTCTTCATGCCGCCTCCAACCGGAAATTTAAAGAGGACTATGGTCAATGTTGGATAAACTAAAATATACTGAAGCTTGTAATAGAAAATACAAGTAGGGAATCTAATAATGAGCTTTTATTATTAACTCACTTAACATTAAAAAAAAATATTTCCCTACCTATATGGTAGCCTTGAGAGACTATTTCAGCTTCTCCTTGACGTGTAGGTGAGCTAACGGAGCTCAAACCGTTAGTGTTGCGAACACTAGCCCTAGCAAGAGCAGTGCCTCATAGAATCTACCACCGGATCGCAAACGCGACCCACTGAGAAGATCCGGCGAGAATCTCAGTGGGCTGTGTCTATGGGTTAATTCACTCGTCGAACCCTTCGTCGTCAACGACGGGTTCGACGAGGACGGTGATCAGTGCTTGTGGTACCTAAAAGCACCGCATAATGGGGCAACATTAAATGCATCGTGCATCGGCAGTAATTATTCTTATAACATGTGGTGGGTGGCGCATTTACGTTGTAGATGTCTATGGGCTCCAGTAACCACTTAACACCAGGTGGGCTGTGAGCTCGTCCATCCATCTAAGCAATAAAAAAAAAAAAAAAAAAACATTTTTTTTGAAAATCCCACATACCAATGGTTAAATCAATTTTTCAGTTTGGAGGTCGCCAAGGTAACTTGGACCGCGTTCTTGAACATTTCTTGGGTCCCAAGAGCTTCCTGCGTACGGAAAGCCCTCAAGCTATTTACGATAGTCTGGTCAAGAGGTTCGAAGAAGCTAAGAAGAAGGTGGAAGATGGACTAACGAGAGGACGTAGATCTGTCAAGACGGAAATTGATTCGTTTGACAAAAACGTAAGTGGATATCCATTTGTTATGGAATTGAGAATATCTGTACCATCCAAATAAACTCTGAACCAAAAATAAAAACTTTTTGTATTGCATGATCCACTATGTATATAATCTAAAATGTTAATGATATAGTAAGACTGGTAGATAATCAATTGAATTAATAATTGGACATTAAATAATAGTGTAATACTATTTAAGGTGTGAAATTGCATGTCCTATTTCTTGTGTTTTTTAAAGTGAATTTTTTGTCATCAGTCCTATTTTATTTTCCCCATTTCTACCCATCCTACCGTTTCACTCATCCTAGTTTTTGTTAAATACTGGACATACATTTTAGCTCAAAGCGGAAGCAGCTCCATACAACAATGAGTTGGATCTGGACATTTTCGTGAAACTCTTCGGTACTGACGCCGTCTTCCTATCCTTCGGTGACGACAAAGGATTCGACTTCAACAAGATCCTGGATGATATCCTTGGCACCTGTAGCAGTGGTATTAACAAGCTGAAACATTTCCAGGTATCTCAATTTAATCTTATTTAATTGTGACGTAGTCAATAAGACTAGTTTTGGTACTAACACATAAAAAAAGTATTTCTTATAAAGAACTGTATTCATAGATTATATATAGACTATGTAAAGGAACAACACCGAATCTTGAAATCTGGTGCTGATAAATTATGGACAATTATTAATAATATCAACTTAACTAAAACTACACTATCTCTTCAAATAAACCTTTATGCTTAAAGTTTCTTTACTCAAATTAAAACAAAAACTGAATGTTAACTTCAAATTTATTTTTCAGACTGATTTCCGGACTCATCTCTTATTCCTCGACGCTGAACTAGCATACCCAACTTCAACTGGTCTTCCTCTCCACCTCAACTTGGTTGGTTCGGCCACTGCCAAATTAGATCTGGCCACTAACATCGATGTACGTCAAATCATATACTCCCCACAAAACGCCAAAATTGACGTCAAATTCATTCCTAGCACTGACCTAGAGATCGCAGGAGCGTTTTTGGTAGACGCTTACGCTGTCACTACTGGACTAAAAGTTTCAACTACATTGCGTTCTTCAACTGGAGTCCATGTCATAGCTAAAGTTTTGGAAAATGGTCGTGGATTCGATTTGCAACTGGCCCTGCCTGTCGATAAGCAAGAGCTTCTAGTTGCCTCCAACGATCTGCTTTACGTAACCGCCGAGAGGGGACAGAACGAGAAATATGTTCCTATTAAAATAGGAACAGCCCCGAAGGAATATCCAGCCTGTTTCGATCAACTTTCAAGCGTTCTTGGACTCACACTTTGCACTGAATTCACAACACCATTCGCTATTTCAAGTAAGTCCAAATCATTTAATTATTATCCTTAGTTGTAGTTCTAGTAATAGTCTCTAGTAAATAATTTGATATCTTCACTAGAATTACAACTAAGGATGCTGTTCAAGTGGATTAATTTCATTCAATCAACCAATCAAATGTTCTTGAATAAATAATAGAGAAGATATTACAAGATCGATTTTTTTGCAGAAGATAAACGAGGCCCTAGCGACGACTCCATCACACAGTTCCTGGCTCGGTTCCCGCTTTCCGGTTCTGCTAAGGTTAAGGTGGTCTTAGAGAAGAATGATCTTCGTGGATATCACATCAAGGGTGTCGTAAGAGAAGACAAAGGCGCTGGTAAACGCAGCTTCGAATTGCTTTTCGATGCCGAAGGTAATTAAACCACACCCTATTTATGATGAGTTTCTTAGTTATTTTAACTTCTGCTTAGAACCCACCATTAGAACTACGCAAACCCGCATAATATATCCCAACAAAGTATTTTTGAGTCAAAAAGTTTTTGTAAAATTTCTCAATAATTTTTTTTAAGGACCAATTTTTTTTTTCGAATACACAATAGTTTGAACTCACTTAAATTTAAAGATTATTTTGACTTTTTAGAGAAAAATTCTGAGATACAAAACAATTTTAGTGTTCAGTTTAGTGGTTAGAGAGATGAAATGCAAAAAAAGACACAAGATTTTTATTTTTCCGTCTTTTTTCTTTTAGGATCTCGAAATCGTCGCACACAATTAACCGGAGAGGTAGTCTACAACGACCACGAGGTTGGCCTGCAAATAGCTCTAGACTCACCAATTAAGGTCCTGCATGCTCAAATCTCGGCTTACAACAAGCCCAACGAGATGGTCGCCTTAGTTAAGGCCAAAATCGATAATCTGGAGTACTACGCTAAGGCCGGATTCGCTGTTCAAGGCAATGCCCAACGCAGCATCTACAAACCAATTTTAGAGTACCAATTGGCAGAAGATGGAGGTAAAAAGCATGAGATCAAAGTTGATGGTCAAATGGTCAAGGAATCCAACGGGCAAATCACTCGGTACAGCTTAGAAGGAGTACAGATTAATCTACCGAATACTGAGGAGCCTTTACAGATAACTGGTCATGCAGCCAACCAGCCTCAGACAAGGGAATTCGACTTTGATGTAGCTGTTAAGAATTTCGCGTCTCTCAAAGGTGGAGTTAAGGGAACTAATGTCAATCTGGAGTTTGAGAACAAACTAAATCCCGTCATCAACTTCAAGCTCAAAGGAATTTTCGAGTTTACCGATACGGTAAAGATCTTGTATTTATCACCTAAACTTTTGTTTTTTATTGCTTGAATATTGCTTAGATACGACCTCACTATTTACCTTGTGTTAGATGGTTACCAAAGCAATGATTACTGCTTAGTGGCAGAAGTAAACAGACTCCTAGGATCTACTCAGCCGGCTCACAATACTCTCTATCACTAGAGATATCTAATTTTGTGTACTTTGCATTCCATTCCTTCGATTAAGTTGATATGTACACTGTATGGTTATTTGAAGGTATTTCAGGGATGCGTTGCATAATACCATCAACCTCCTTTAAGAGTATAGGTCTTGACAATTTTTGTAAGGTGTATAAGAAATTCTGCATACTGCTTCCAACTGGTCTCTCTACGACAATAGAAAAATAGTATGTTAAGCTACTGCTGTTGAAACGTTAATAATAATTTATTTTTCAGATTCACAACGAAATTGACTTGCAATACGGACCAAACTTTAAAGACCCCAACTCGAGGATATTCTTATCTCAGCTGCTGAAGTACCACATTAAATCAGCTGAAGACTTCAATATTATCACCAAAAATAAGTGTATGTATAATAATAGAATTTTATTAAAAGCAATTGTAGAGTTCAGGTCACTGCTCGAGCTTTCATGAAGGATAATATGGACAAATGTTTGTCCATGTCCCCAACATGTCAAAATGATAAACTTTTGACTAAATAAGAGCAATCTTCACTTTACTATATTTCACGAACCAATTTAATGAATTAGACAAGATTTATCCTGTCGACATTATAATGTCAGGTCACGTTCTATTAAACAATTAACGATATTAAAATAGTTTAATGTAAATTTAAACCCGTCACATTTTGAAATACAATGAACATATTTTTTTTATCTTACGAAGTCTACATTGTAATAGCTTCTATACTATAAATGTAGTCATGATCATGGTACCAATCCGTGCAAGCTTACAAAACGCCCTATGCTATACTGTATGACTAAAAGAACACTAGTGACCGGATTCCGGTCAATCCGATACTTTAAATGATATCCAGTCGAATACTTTATCGAAGACTAGCTGACCCGGCAGATTTTGTAGTGCCTCAATCGATAAATAAAAGACCTAAACTTTTGAATAAAACAAACTTAAAACAAACAAAAGGAATCCGTCCGACGGGGAACACATCAAAGGAAAAACAAAATTGTTATTTTTATTTAATTCCCAGCATTTTCATATTTATCTATCTTTCAAACCTTCTCTGGACTTCCACAAATAATTCAAGACCAAAATTAGCCAAATCGGTCCAGCCGTTCTCGAGTTTTAGCGAGACTAACGAACAGCAATTCATTTTTATACTTTTTCGAAGATTTTGTATTTTTTGTTTTACAGTTGAAATCCGCGCTATTCCATTCAAGATTGTAGCCGAAGCAGATATAGACCCTAAAAAAGTGATTGTGGAAATAGGGGGACAAGTCGAGCAGAGAAGCGCTGCGTTCGAACTTGAAGCTAGAACTCAAATAGAGAAACCAGGAGATTACAGTGTAAAAATTAAAGGAAATATCGACAAATTCTGTGTCGAGGTTTTAGCCAAAAGAAATATACTAAATGCTGATAAATCCAACCTAGAAAACTACGTTGATATAAAAGGTTATGGAAGATACGAACTTTCCGGTGTGCTTTTGCATAAGAATAAACCAAACGATGTGAATCTTGGAGCTATAGGTCACCTTAAAATCAGCAGCAGTGGAAAGAGTGATGATATTAAGTGAGTCGAATTAAAATCATTTCAATTTGTTCAGTATCCAAATTACATAAGACGAGTAATAAATGGACATTTAACTTTCATTTTTTTTAGTTTTATTATAAATTTTTTATTGCATACATGAGTGGACGTGCTCGCAGCCCACCTGGTGTTAAGTGGTTACTGGAGGCCATAGACATCTATAACGTAAATGCGCCACCCACCTTGAGATATAAGTTCTAAGATCTCAGTATAGTTACAACGGCTGCCCCGCCCTTCAAACCGAAACGCATTACTGCTTCACGACAGAAATAGGCGGGGTGGTGGTACCTACCCGTGCGGACTCACAAGAAGTCCTACCAAAAGTAAGTTATCAGATTGCTCTCTTATATTTTAGCTAATTATGTTATCAACTTTTTCAGATTCGATGTTGGCGTGGTAGAGAATACTCATTTTTACTCGTCGCACGCCGTTATCTCTAATTCCAAGGGTACTCTATTGGATTACCTATTGAAGATCAGCAGAGGGGGTACCCCAAGTGGCCAATTGAAATTCGTCCTGAAAGACACAATCGCTGCTAACGGAGAATACAAAGTTACAGGAAACGATGGAAAAGGCAACGGAGTTGTAATTGTCGATTTTAAAACGGTAAATACTTCTACGGAAAAATTATACGACAAGCTTTATAATTTTTAATGAGCTTAGAATGTTTGGAATCACCTTCGTACCAATTTCTGCTTCCAAACATATCTTAAATGAAATAAAAGCATATTTTTGATTCATGACGTGTGAATGATGATATGAGAGAGAGAGAGGAGTGAGTGTTGAGATGACGGCTGATAGAAGAGAATGGAAGAGAAAAATTAGCTGTGCCGACCCCACCTAGTGGGATAAGGTGGAGAAAAAGAAGATATTTTCAAAGTTTTACTTTATTTTCAGCTACAACGAAAATTCAAAGCTGATGTAAGCTTTTTGGCCAAGGAACCCGTGTTTAACGCAAACATCGACTTATATTTGGACTTTGACAAGAACAAAAATGACAAAATCTGTTTCTCTACGAATACCAAGAAAACCGATAAACTACTGGAATCCAAGTAAGTATTTCAATCACGGTCAACATTCTGTAGATACACTATTTTGTGTACAGCTTGAAATACCATTATAACGTTTTGAAACAGCATCGAAATAAATTATTATAGCGTTGGTAAATATTTCACCGCAGCCCATAGATGTAAGTCAAGTTTAGAAGTCGTCGTGGCCTAAAGGATAAGACGTCCGGTGCATTCGTATGTAGCGATGCACCGGTGTTCGAATCCCGCAGGCGGGTACCAATTTTTCTAATTAAATACGTACTTAACAAATGTTCACGATTGACTTCCACGGTGAAGGAATAGCATCGTGTAACAAAAATCAAACCCGCAAAATTATAATTTGCATAATCACTGGTGGTAGGATATCTTGTGAGTCCGCACGGGTAGGTACCACCACCCCGCCTATTTCTGCCGTGAAGCAGTAATGCGTTTCGGTTTGAAGGGTGGGGCAGCCGTTGTAACTATACTGAGACCTTAGAACTTATATCTCAAGGTGGGTGGCGCATTTACATTGTCTATGGGCTCCAGTAACCACTTAACACCAGGTGGGCTGTGAGCTCGTCCACACATCTACGCAATAAAAAGAAAAAAACTACCGTCTAAAATTTAATACAAAACGATGATAGGGTGTGTTGTAGCCCCACATGGCTAACTTAGCCATGCGTTCCCGTACGAAGGATGGGACGGTCTCAGTACAGAGAGATTAAAATAAAATTATTAAGGTTATCGAGCATTTAATTTTATTTTATTTTAGCATTTAATTAATTTAATTTATGACATGTCCTTCTTCAAACGAGACTTGTGGAGAGTATTAAGCAGTAGGCAGCGGCTTGGCTCTGCTCCTGGCATTGCTGAAGTCCATGGGTGACGGTAACCACTTACCATCAGGTGGGCCGTACGCTCGTCTGCCTACAAAGGCAATAAAAAAAAAAAAAAAATATTAAATTTTGTTTATAGAAACAAATTGGAATACGGCGGAAAGAACTTCGAACTAAATATCCATTTGGAAGGTAATTTCGATTTAACCGGAGCAACTCGTGCCAAAGTGGAAATCGTTCTGCCCAATGAAAGGTGTCTGTCTTATGAAGTTAATCGCAATATAGCCGTCAACAATGCCGGGGTAAGTACATATGTTTTTAATCTTATCTATATAAATAAATTAATTTTTATTTCATTTATACCATCGGTTCCAATAAGACAGCAAACCAAGAGAGAGAGAGAGATAGAGAGAGAAAGAGAGAGAGAGAGAGAGAAACTCAGTGGCCTCTTTATTTTATTTCTATACTTATATTGCCTTCGCTAAGAACGATTTTTTGCTTTATACGGCAAAGCTATCTCGTTATCTACCCGATATCTAGTCGTGACATTAGCCCGTTGATATAATTAATTATATACCTTCGCCTTCCTCGGAACAGGAGAGCGAAGTCACAATCGTTGCGTGAGAAAACTTAATATCTTCATCTTTTTTTTTTATTACTTAGATGGGTGGACGAGCTCACAGCCCACCTGATGTTAAGTGGTTACTGGAGCCCATAGACATCTGCAACGTAAATGCGCCACCCACCTTGAGAAATAAGTTCTAAGGTCTCAGTATAGTTACAACGGCTGCCCCACCCTTCAAACCGAAACACATTACTGCTTCACGGCAGAAATAGGCAATGCGGTGGTACCTACCCGTCCGGACTCACAAGAGCTCTTACCACCAGCAATGAATCTGAATTTTCGTATACAGCTTGAAATGGTCCAATCAATTCGTATCATCACAGATGATGACTATGTCCTCTTGAATAACCACGCCATCTAATGTATTATGTGCATGTAGGTATATTGGAATATAAATCATAAGGTGATTTCATATTGTGTCTAACGGCATATATATATATCTATTTATTGTATCTATGTATGTATTTTATTTAATAAATAGTACATCGCAACATACCTGCTGTATCTTTATCTGTCCAGAATTTCGGGTAATTAAGCGGTAATTATCCTTTTTAGCGATAAGACCGCCCATTGTACAAACGTATCTGCTTGTTGACAGTTTTCTGATGTTAATTGTGTTTTAATGTGCAATAAAGTATGTTCTCTCTCACTCTCTCTCTCTCTCTTTCTCTCTCTTCTATACCAAAGGATAATATACCAAAAACTACCAATGCTATCGAAAGTACGGCATTATAATAAATTAACAAGTACTTTCATCGAATTCGAGAACTACATAATTATATAATATATCACATTACTTCTTTATAACGTCTATTCTCGCTATCAGTTCTAAATTTTTTGATTTATCTTTTTATTAATCAACTAGCTATTTATCTAACTTTTAAACCTTCTCTGGACCTCCACGAATAATTCAAGACCAAAATTAGCCAAATCGGTCCAGCCGTTCTCGAGTTTTAGCAAGACTAAGGAACAGCAATTCATTTATATATATATAAATATATAGATAGATTAATTTTAATTAGTAAATTTTGCGGTTTGCCACAGCTCTATAACGGCTTCGCCAAAGTACTGATCTCGGATGAAGAGAAACGTGGTGCGGCCGCTTCTACGATCAAATACGAAGCTAAAATACGTGACACGAACATCGAAAAGCAAATCATCAGCTATGAGGGTCAACTGGAATTCCAATTTAAGAATAAAGGTCAAAGTCAAGACCTTAAAAATACATTCAGCCTTAGGAACTTCCCCGATGGAGACAAATTATACAATTTCGACTTCAAGGTAAATACAGATACGTCAGAAAATTATTAATAACTCAAACCAAAGCCTAAATACTTATAAAGACGTAAAAATAAATAACAGTAATCATTATAATAGTATCATAATAAATAAAGTAATCAAACTTTTTATATGACCACTGAAGTTCTTCTCAAATCGTCTTAAAAAAAATTAAACTCGTAAAATCGTAACTCCCCTGCTGCATCAGTTTCTCCCGTACGATTTCCCTCCATCTGCTGCGATCCTTAGCTTCATGAAGGGCATTGTGGAAGTGGAACCATCTCGTGGGACTGCGTCCTCTGGGACGTTTGCCATCCACTTTTCCTGTCACCATCAGTTGTTCTAGATTGTGACCCTCTTTACGAGCAATATGTCCGAAGAATTCCAGCACCCTACGAACGCATGTAGTATACCCAATAAATATTATCATTTTCAGACTGACGTCAGAGGCAACTTGATCCCGAAGCCAGCATCTCTGGTGGCAAGCGTGACATACGACAGTTCAATGAGCATGCTCGATGATAAATACAGGTTCAAGGGTAATTATGGTGATGATATCTCGTTCGAGCTGGCTGGTGTACAGGAGATCAAACTCACGAAGGGCGAAAAGAAGTGAGTTTCAAATTCTTTTTTTTTTTTAAATCCAGAACCCATGTCTGTAGCTAGAGGATCTTATTTAATTATAATCTATCCAGTTTTCAAGTGGAAGACAACGCGACTCTGAGGTCTCCTACTTAACAATATCGTAATAGTTTTTGGTATTGCTTAGATGGATAAACAAGGTTGCGAGGCATCCAGTACTAAGTGGTTACTGGAGCCAATAGGTATCACAAGATCAATGCCGCTATTCCACTTTGGCCCATAAAGTAAAGGTTTCAATATTGAATGGTAGCGGTATTCTTTTAAGCCCTTTTCCCATAGAGACTTAAAAAGATGTTACGGTCCGTCTAACCGAATACGCAGTATGATTTTATGGGACGTGCATTTAAATTTTTAAAACATTTCAGATTCAATGATGATTTCGCATTGACTATAAGATTACCATTCGAAAAAGCTCACGACATTAAATGGGTTTCCACAATACTCTTCCTTCAACCTGAAGGCAAAGACTTTGTTGAGGTGAGTATTAACGCATAAGTTCTAGAATACCAAATGCTTCTACACTTAGCAAATAAATTCAAAAGCGCGTAAGTACTTAGTACAAGATAGCTAGCTGTATGAAGTAATGTTCTAAGTATCATGTTAGAAGATGTTTCACTTCAAAAACAACCATATCTTTCTTTGTTAGTATTTTATTAGACTTGATCGGCAAACCACACTTAAGACTGGTTTATGTTATGTATGTAAGAGGCTCCGGATACAGAGTGAAGAAATGGTCTTAATGGCAAGGGAATTCTCTGGTAACTAAGTGAGTCATGAGCTCACCTTATTCGTTTAGAAGCCATTATATTTTGAAGTCTTCCTGGCCTAAAGGATAAGACGTCCGGTGCATACGTGTTGAGCGATGCACCGGTGTTCGAATCTCAGGCGAGTACCAATTTTTCTAATGAAATACGTACTCAACAATTGTTCACGATTGACTTCCACGGTGAAGGAATAACATCGTGTAATAAAAATCAAAACCGCAAAATTATAACCGCACGGGCAGGTACCTCCACCCTGCCTGTTTCTGCCGTGAAGCAGTAATGCCTTTCGGTTTGAAGGGTGGGGCAGCCGTTGTAACTATGCTTGAGACCTTAGAACTTTATATCTCAAGGTGGGTGGCGCATTTACGTTGTAGATGTCCATGGGCTCCAGTTCTAACCACTTAACACTAGGTTGGCTGTGAGCTCGTCCACCCATCTAAGCAATAAAACAAAAACTCCCAAGACAAGATTATCTGGTTGAGTCTTTTGAAGACTGCGCCTAGTGTGGAAATCTAGAAACCGTCAAAATCTCCTAAAGTTAATTTCCCAATTTTCAGTATACCCTGATAGAGTCAGTGCAGATCAATGCGGATGTATACAAAATCGACATGAACGGCAAGAAAAGTGTTAACGATGGAACTGGAACCCTCAAGTTCTTGGTCCCTCATGTTGATCCATTCATATTGGATTATAAATACAAGAATGGACTTGAAGGTATGTATTTTTTCAAGAGATTTTCTCTGTCTATGTATGTATTATATGATAGAAGTCGCCATAATCTATAGGCGAAGTTAGTCATATCCAGAGATGCGACTATGCCGATGTTCAAAAACATCCCAGAGAAGGGTACTATTTTTTCTAAAGGAAGTGTATTCCTTCCTTAGCATGTGTTGATGAAAGACTTCCACAGTGAAGGATAGGCATTGTGTTTTAAAAAATTTTACCCTCTTGGTAAATGTTATAAATTTAATTGTATTGCCTTATACCTACCTCCTATTCCTACCTCGAAATTATCATGCATACTGGTTCAAAATTAAACTATCATGTTTATGTCCATACACTTTAATGTATTTAAGGTACTAACGCATTGAAAAGCTAGACCGGCTTAGCATTTATTTGACCGATCACAAACAAAATCGTTACAAGTAAATTCGGCCGCTCATTGTAATATTTAAAAAGAGTGCGATCATTACCCTAGTAAGCCCACCTGTTGTTGTCCTGTAAGATTCTAAATAATAATAGTCCAACTAAATTGTACTTTATATATTCAGGGGAGAAAAAGAGCAACGCATTCGAAGTGAGAGCGAAATATGGCAAAGGCAAAAGTGCTGCAATAACCTTGGACACTGCGTTCTCGCCACACGAAAACTATCTCCAGTTCAAAGGGCAAGCTCCCCAGGCCGAGAACCTGAAGAAACTGGAGTTCACTATAAACTCCAAGAACCCATCTCCGGACTCATACAGTAGTACGCTCATCGTAGATGCCGATGGAAGGGTCTACAAATTGGAGAACAATGTAGTACTATCTAAGGCCCATCCAGTATTGGACCTCAAATACTCCAGTCCAAGCTCGAATAGACCAAGGAAGTGAGTAGTAATAGATTGCTTCATGCGATGAAAACTTTTACTGTAAATTTTACTTTGCAAACGATAAAACAGCCCGTTAAAACAAGAACCGATAAAAGTCAATCATAATGGCTAATTATTTTCAGGATCTACATCAAGGGCACCTCTCTTAGTTCTACTCAAGGCAAGATCGAAGTGAACCTACAGGATATCAACGGCATTTGCCTTGATGCCGTTTCTGAAGGAAACATCCAGAAGGACAACATTGCCATTAAATTCCAGGGTAACTCCAAGGAATTGGGCATGAAAAACTATATCGTCGAGATCAGCAGTAAAGACGCTGGTAGTGGAAAGAGATTGGAATTCCATGCGACTAATGACAACAAGAACGTATTGAGTGGAAGGTAGCGCATTGTTAAATTTGTTCGTTCATACATAAAACAGAATCTTCATTTATTGAAAACATATTGCATAAGACAACTATTAAGAAATCGGTACGTACGTATTAACGCCACCGCGGCAAAAATTCTATTAAAAAGTCGATAAAAAGCAATCTTTATGTTTTTATATTGTTTAGTCTTATTGTAATAGTTAGCCTTATTGTTTGCACGCAGCAACTTGTTATTTATTTGCGCACGAAGCTATGTTTTGGTTTTCTAATTGTCTGCTGATTTTTAGCTGATTTTTGAGCTTAAATTTGAATCCGCCTTATCTCCGGCGCTGCGGGAAGAGCAGCCCTTCCGCCCTTGCGTGCCGAAGCACGGTCACTCGTGCTCCGTCACAGCGGGCGAGGACTGCTCTCCCTCCACGCCTCCGGTTTTTTATATACACTCTAGGGGTAGGGCAGACAAGACCAGGTGGAAAGTGGGGTGCTCTGATTCGCTTTTCCATCTTTTTCGAATATTTATGCAATTTTATTACTAACCATTAAATTTTTGCCGCGGTGGCGTTAATACGTAAGTACCAAGAAATCTAATATAGAAAACATAAGTTTCAACTAATTCATAAGTACGTCCAATAACTCTTTGCTTTGTATATTTTATTAAAATATTCTCTGCTGCCAATTTAACCGAAACGTACTCAGTTCTAAACTATAATAATAATAAACTGATACTAATCTTTTATCTATATAATAATACTAGCGACCCGCCCTCGCTTCGCTTCGGAAACATTAAAACACACATGAAACCAAAAAAATAAATAAAAAATAAATAAAAAAAAGTAGCCTATGTTCATCAGGGACAATGTCGGCTTCTAATGGAAAAAGAATTTTTCAAATCGGTCCAGTAGTTTCGGAGCCTATTCGAAACAAACAAACAAACAAATCTTTCCTCTTTATAATATTATTATTATAGTATAGATATATAAAAATGAATTGCTGTTCGTTAGTCTCGGTAAAACTCGAGAACGGCCGGACCGATTTGCCTAATTTTGGTCTTAAATTATTTGTGGAAATCCAGTGAAGGCTTAAAAGGCAGATAAATATTATGAAAATATCGGAATTAAATAAAAATAACAATTTTGTTTTCCCTATGATGTGTCCCCGTCGGACGGATTCCTTTTGTTTGTTTTAAGTTTATTTTATACAAAAGTTTAGGTATTTTATTTATAGATTGAGGCACTATGAAGTCTGCCGGGTCAGCTAGTTATTAATATATTTAATTCCTGATTTGTTTTTCCAGTACCTCGTTCATTAGCAAACAGGAAGGCCAAGGAACTATCATAGAAGGTTCTGGAACTGTCAAAGTTAAGGAAGAACAGAAATCGGCTAACTTCAAGTACATTCGCACCGTTCTGACCGAGGGCAACGAGAAGGGAGTGGAGGTATAAACCCAAAATTAAAATTGTTCTTTTAGGACCATTAGGGCGCGTATTATTAGCGACCAGTCTCAAAGTGCCGAGGACCATATTTTGATTCCAAGTATTAGGGTACAGATGCAAAAGAGAAATAAAATTGCAGACAAGGTGTCAATGTCCGCAACTGATCTCATCTGATGTTACAATGGACACATGACTTTCATTAGACTTTTTGTTGATCAACGTTTTATCAAAATTACATTAAAGCGGTTAGAATCGGTTTATAATTCCAATTGCTAGAGTATCAGCCTAAAAAGACAGTTGTTTTTGCAGACATTCTTGAAGCTGAGCCTCGGTGAAAGGAGCTATGCGGCTGAATCCCGGGTCACGAACCTCGAGTACAAGAACTCTTACATTTACTGCGAGGAGAAGAAGCAGTGCGCCGCAATTGAGATCCAATCCAAGATTGATTTGTCGAGTAAGTATAGAGCTACGGTAAAGTCCGACCTGATCCGCATCGCTCTTGATTCCACATTTCACAACCCCGTCCATACCGCCAGAGACAGAAACATTGAAACCTTCAGCATTGAGGAGTACCACGCAAGGAGAAGGATAGAACTCCGGTGAAATCTTCTCAGGTTTAGCTTTAGTCGCTGTGGCCTAAAGTATAGAATGTCGCCATCCATCTCAAGGCAAAAGATTGAAGTTTAATTGCATTGCATAAGGTTACCCCACTCTTCAAACCTAAGCACATGGTAACTATCCTTACCTTAGAAATTTTAACAAGGATGTTATCTTCCGTGTGGCTTCTCAATATTACTAGTAAATCTATCTACAATAGTACCACAGTCTATAAGCAATGCTACTACTTCCAAAGGAAAGATCACCGATCCTAAGCGTACTAATTAAATGTATTCAACAGAACCCGGAGTTATCGTCAACGTGGTTAACGCCGGATTCGATCTTCGTACGCTTGGCATCCTACCTGAAATTGGCTTCCAAATGCGAGATGAGGTCTCCGACAATCGTTTCCCGAGATTCACTTTAGATCTTCACGTCAACACCAAGGAGAAGAAGTACCATCTCAACGCTTATAATACACCTGATTTCGGAAGTGAGTTTTCGCCTGTTGTACTTACAAACACTTCTCCCTGACCATCGTAATGTTTTAATTAAGACCTTCATGAAATAAATACAGCTTAATAACTAAACTAGCATGTTTAAATAGCAAGCTAAACTACAAATTATTAACAATTTCACTTATACTGATGATGATTAGGTCAAAGTAATAAAATTATGCAATGTCTTTGATAAGTCTGCAAATTTCCAAGTTAATCGTAAGTCTTGAAGTTAATAAAGTTATGCTGAAATATTTAATAGATACAATGCCCTGAGGAATAATTCGAGATGATCCCTCATCTTCTTTTCACCATCAAACCTCCCGACACTGGAGCAGAACTCATCCATATTATCTGGAACCACTGCGTTCATCGACATTGCGTTTCCAAAGACCTTTTCTGCCACGTACCATCCGGCTTTGTAATGAACTAACCTCCACGGTTTTTCTCGAGCGCTACGACATGTTCTTCTTCAAACGAGACAAGCGGAGAGTACTGATGGGCAATAAAAAAAATTACATAATACTAGCTGACCCGGCAAACATTGTTTTGCCATATATAAGATTTCTAGGGAATTTCTAGTGTAGAAAAAAAATATAACTTATTGTACGTGTGTAAGGATGTGGTAAATGAGTGAAAGAGGTATTTAGTGCTGTGAACGATGAGGGAATATATAATAAAAATAACAAAACCTCATTCAAACCACATAATACCTCATTATAACAAAAAAAAATGTCCAAATAAAAAAAAATTGTTAGGGATGGACAACCCTAATCACTTAGGGGTATGAAAAATAGATAGTAGCCGATTCTCAGGCTTACTGAATATGCATAAAAATTTCATGAGAATCGATCAAGCGGTTTCGGAGGAGTATGGGAACGAACATTGTGACACGAGAATTTTATATATTAGATATAAAAGCGTATTAATAATTATTAGCCGATTCTCACTGTTTTTTAATTGTTTGTATTGCGGATTATTATTTTTATTATTAAATTATTTTGCGGATTATTATTTTTGAGTTTAAATTACTGCATTAAATTTAAAAATCCACTGATGTTAGCGTTTGTTTTCTTTGCAGACTATGGTTCGGGAGTCGTTTTCTATCTTCCGTCCAGGGTTATGGCTTTAGAGACCAAAGTAACGTACCCAACCAGCAATGATTCTCCGTATATATTCACTGGAGAGGTCTGCCTCGACATGGATAAGAAGAAACAGGGCCACAAGACTTCTGCTAGATACCTCATCAATTTCTCCAACTATAGGAATGTTCAGGAATCTATTAATGCAGAAATTGGATTCTTCCACCCGAGACTTGACAAGGTGAAAGGGACTGCATATTTGATTTAGTACAAAAATTTTAATTTAGTTCCCTACATAATTGTTCGAGATGATACCGGCATCTCGTTTTTACCATTGCACCGCCCGCCACCGGAATAGAGTTCATCCATACTACCTGGAGCCACTGCGGTCATCCACAGTGCGTTTCCAAAGGTCTTTTTTGCCACGTACCATCCGGCTATGGAATGAGTTCCCCTCCACGGTGTTTCTCGAGCGCTATGACATGTCCTTCTTCAAACGAGGCTTGTGGAGAGTATTAAGCGGTAGGCAGCGGCTTTGCTCTGCCCCTGGCATTGCTGAAGTCCATGAGCGACGGTAACCACTCACCATCAGTTGGGCCGTATGCTCGTCTGTCCACAAGGGCAAAAAATAATAATAATAATTATATAACAATGGGAAAGTCTTTTGGCACGGCAGTAAGTTATTAATACTAAAATATGGATAGCTTGGAAATTCGGGTCTACGTAATGACTTTTGTCCTCTAGGGTTTTTATTCCGTATTGTCCATGGAGAGTGCTCTGGTGATTCGCGATGATCCCATCATCTCCTTATCGTTACATCACCCATTGCCGTAACCACCACCAAAATCCATCGCGTTCGTGCACAGTGCTTTTCCAGAGATCACATTTTTTCATGTGCCATCCTTCTCTGGAAATGACGCCCCTCTACGATAGTTTCTGGGCTATATCACATGTTTTATTTATTGTATAGCCGAGTGAACGAATTCACGACCACTAGTGGGAAGTGATTATCGGAGGCCATATAGAATACAACATGGATACCACCAACCACCTTGAGACAAAAGATTTAAGTCTCAATTGTACAACGTTTGCCCCAACCTCCAAGCCAGAACGCATTATTGCTTCGCAGCATAAACAGGCGGGGTGGTTGTATCTACCCGTACAGGGTCACAAGACACACTATCACGAGAAATAATTCAAAGGAGCTTTAAAAATATCTCTTAACTAAAGAGATTGAGAGTATGTTATACATCTGGCTTTGTCAGCATCCACGGGCGCTGATAACCATTTATCAGTGGTATAACTTGGGATATTAAAAAAGACCGTAAAATTAGTAATACTTGTCGAAATTTGCGTTATTGTTAAAGTTATAAGGGACATAATGTGGCTTTTTGTACTGATGAATAAAATGTATTGAAATTTTCTTTCACAGGAGGTCGTCATCAAGTCGAACACAGTCTTCAAGGTCCCAGAAGTAAATCGATATATTCTCGAATCATCAGTCAGCCTCTGTCACTCCTCTCTCGGTGCTGTAAGTGTTATTAACTTGATGGGAGAACGCGTGATTTGTCGTCAATTTTTTTTTTTTGGAAATACATTAATTCATGTACATCAGTTAAAAATTAGGTGTATGCATTGACATTGTATTTGCTGGGGAAGGACTATCTTAGAACTTACCCAAAAACAGAATTGGTACAAGCCCCCTATTCAGACTGGTAATCCACATTACCAAAGTTAGTGTCCGTAATATAACTGATGCAAATGCTAATAGTAAAAATCCTACGTATTATCAAGTGAATCCATTAGTCATCCTTAGAGTGTGGTTCTTTACATTCAGCGTATTATTATTGTTTTTATTGCTAAGATAGGCGGCCGAGCTCTTGGCTTACCTGATCTTAAGTGGCCGAAGCCCATAGAGATATGAGTTCTAAGTCTCAGTTTTGACAGTGCACGGCTGCTAAGGTTTTTGGGAATCGCCTAATATTTTTTAGTATAATTATATCGTACATTAGTATAATTTATGAAAGTGATGACTTCTTGTTTTACAGGACCGCGTCTCAAAACTGTTGTTAGATGTTTCACCAACGAAATTCGTTTTCTTGGTAAGTTATTTTAGTAGCTACATCGAATAATAAGACATTAGAGCTATAATGAAAATCACACTTTGAATTGTAATTGAAAAAAGAAAACCAAACATGCAATTTTTTCTCGAAAGAGGATTTTTATTTACAAAGATCTCATTTTCCAATTACAATTTCAACTAAACTTAAATATAACGGTGTCTAACAAGCAGCGCAAGGCCTCTGCATCCGACAGCGTCACAAACTGTAATGAGCTCGAATATTTTTCTTCCTACCTATGCTGATAGCCTTGAGAGGCTATTTCAGCTTCGCCCTAACGTGTAGGTGAGCTCACGCGGCTCAAACCGGAGTGTTGCTAACACTGGCCCTAGCAAGAGCAGTGCTTCGTAGAATCTACCACCGGATCGCAAACGCGACCCACAGAAAAGATCCGGCGAGAAACTCAGTGGGCTGTGTCTATGGGTTAATTCACTCGTCGAACCCTTCATCGCAAGCGACGGGTTCGGCGAGGACGGTGACCGGTTCTTGTGGTACCTAAGAGCACCGTTAATGGATCGGGAGGATCCGTAATGACGTGTTTTGGGCGACGTCGACTATTTACCATTCGGTCTACAGGATCGAGTATGAAGTTTCCAGCGGCCACGACAAGAGGGTTCTCATGTCGTGCCGCTTTCTCGAAATGGCGCAATGACGCCGACTGTAAATACTTACTGACAGAGGTCTCGAATGCTTGTTCGCTTTACTTTTTATAGGCTGGAACTATCTACCCGCACTTCAAAATTACAGATTAGCGTTAAACATCTGATAATAATAATGACTGTAATAATAACTGTTCTTTTATTTCTACAGGCCCAAACACCATTTGTAAAGGTTATAGACTTAGAAGGAACAGTGGACGTGCAAAGCAAGGCGAAGACCCAGCAAGCTAAGTTGAGGTTCAAGCTTCTGGAGGGCAAGGAGGTCAGCGTCCAGGCTCTGGCGAAAGACTTCCAGTATTTCGAGTTCACAACAGGTTATCTTGGTGATTATAAATTTCGAGTAACTTGACCTATAACAAAGACTAATCTTTTGGTTTATTATGTGAAGTTTGAATTGAAAGGTCCAACTGTGCTGATTGTGGGAACTGGTCCCTGTAGTCTTTTTTTCTCCTCTACAGACTAAGTCAGGTTTAATTATTTGGGACAACTCATATTTAACTATCAATCATTTTTGTATAACAGTTCATCAGAAAACACGGTCAGAAATATGTTTTCTTTTTTAATCCATAAATAGTTTTATATCTAAATTCACGGGTAAAAAAATGATAAAGATCTTTTGTTTTCCGAATTTAAATCTTATTAAATTAAATTTAAGGCTTCGTTTAGAACCAAACCTTGGTTATCAAATTCAACAGAATCGAATCAACCTTTGTTATTTGTTTATGTTAGTTGAAACACTTGTCGCATGATGAATTTTGTTATTTTGGCCCCATTGACCAATACCGCTTCATTCAGGCTTTTGTGCATGAGTGCTGGAGACAACTCCCCATCAAGCATCAGTTTATACTTGCTTAAGCAATGAGAAATCTAAATCAGGATTATCACTACCGAAGTGGCATTTCGGTTTCCACAAGTTGATATAATTGGAATTACTCTTTTATGATGTAATCTTGGCTTTTTTATTTATTGTTTTATTGCAAAAAGATGACAAATTTCGTTGTCATCGTCCGATGACCGCGAAAACTGTAAAGCATTTGAAACTTTGGAAAGAATATAATGACAATTATAATAATAATGTGAGATTAAGCCGTGAAAGAAATTTGATCTATATTATCATTGTACATATGTATATTATTTTATCAGAAGAGGCAGACCGCAAGCTCTCTATCGTCGGTCATTTGGTCCCGGAAAAGAGAGTAGATATAACCGCTGATATCATCCTATCTGGTGACAAGAAAAACATCGCCCACGGGGCACTTTTCCTGCAAGATAACCTGGTTAAAAGCGACTACGGACTATCCAAAGAAAACTTCAACTATTTCTTGGTAAGCTAGGAACGATTGTTAACTTACAGCGCCTTCCGACGTGTAATCCTCAATTTTATTTCTGACACAAATCCATTTGGTCCTTCTATCTTCCAATTCTTCTTTCACAGAACGCTCTGAAAAACGACCTAGACACATTAGCTGAGCGCATCAAAGAAAAAAGTGAAAAGGCCGGCCAGGAAATTTCAACGATATCCCAAAAAACAGCTCCTTACTTCAAGAAAATCGATGAAGACTTCCGCAGAGAATGGAGCAAGTTTTACCAGGAAGTCACTGATGATAAGACCCTGAAGGAACTATCGCATGCTTTGTGAGTAAAACTCATCTACTACGTAAATGCGCCACCCACCTTGAGATATAAGTTCTAAAGTCTCCAGTATAGTTACAACGGCTGCCCCGCCCTTCATACCGAAACGCATTATTGCTTCACGGCAAAAATAGCCAGGGTGGTGGTACCTACCCGTGCGGAATCACAAGAGATCCAGCCACTAATAATTACGCAAAATAAAATTTGCGGGCTTAATTTTTATTACACGATGTTATTCCTTCACCGTGGAAGTCAATCGTGAACATTTGTCAAGTACGTATTTCATTAGAAAAATTGGTCCCGCCTGCGGGATTCGAACATCGCTAGATACGAATGCAACGGACATCTTATACTTTAGGCCACGACGACTTCAAAATTTGTAATGTTCTAATAAGTATTGTGTGCTAAATAAATAAATAAAAAATAAGATATTTGACAAGACTCGACCGCGTTCCTGGAAATGGCATATAACACTCAGAAGGACTAAATAAAGTAATTCAGTCGGATAAGTTTATTGACGTCATCCTAACATAACATTCTTCTTCCAGCAACGAAATAGTCCAGTTCTTCGCTAAGATATTCGACACCATCTACAAAGGTACTGAGCCGATTGTGGATAGCATCATTAACACGTACGTCGAGACAGTCAAGAAGATTGCGGAATTATATGAGAAACAGGTAATTGAGAATTAGAATTATTAATCTATTGTGGGTAATCAGGGGTCATATACCGAGCAGCAGCCGTGCGTACCCGACCCTGTGAACCGAACGGTAAATAACTGCCGTTGCCCAAAACACCTCATTTCGTATCCTCTCGATCCACTGTGTGGAAACTCCCGAAATACCCTAATTTCGAATCGTACTGATCCACTGTGCTTTTAGGCATCCCAAGCATCGGTCACCGTTCTCGCCGAACCCGTCGATTGCCATGAAGGATTCGACGAGCAAATTAACCCTCAGACACAGCCCATTGAGTTTCCCGCCGGATCTTCTCAGTGGGTCGCGTTTCCAATCCGGTGGTAGAATCTACAAAGCACTGCTCTTGCTAGGGCTAGTGTTAGAAAATTGGCCAGGCTGATGTCCGTCATCTTGCATAATGGCTCGGTAAAGCTGGTATAACCTCTCGAAATTACCATGATAAGTAGGCAATAAAATAAAAAAGCCGAGCATTTGAAATGTGTAGTATCCAACCATATAGAATATGCCTCACCTAAATTGATTTGACCTAAAATTGATTAACTTTGTATCCTTAACAGCTCGAACCTCAAGTGAGACAGCTATACGAAACCTTGGCGGCCTTACTCAAGGAGTATTTAGATGGCTTGATCGACCTCGTGGCGCACTTCGCGGCTCTGATCACAGATTTCTTCGAAAAACACAAGCCTGAGCTGCAGGAATTCACGAATGTGATCACCGATATCTTCAAAGGTACCTTGCCCAACCACACCAAGCACACTGCTGATACTGAGTCTGAACTCGCTAATGCGTTTTCTTCATAAAGATACCTAGTTCATCATATGAGTTCTTAGTGGGATTTATGATGGTTTCGGATTAACTTTACCAAAACTGTTTCCATATTGAAGTTACTTTGTAGCGACCAATTTAAAAAAATGTTGTATTCATTGTAAGTAGCATTGGCTATTGCTTCATGTATATGTGCACTTCGCCTTGAGGTATGAGATCAAAAGCACATTTCTATTGAACAGATTAAAAGCGTGTTCACATTGCATTTCAATAATCTTGCCAATTTACAATGGCTAAATTAACATTTCTCATGCTTCTTAAGATTTCGCTCCTTAAAATGTTGCAGTTGGAATTATATATTTTTTAATAAATCATCTTTATTGTTTTCCAAAACGGTATCACAATTAGCTGTTATAATGGAATTAGAGCTGCGGCTGACTCTACCTACCATCTGGCAGCGGACCATTCAGAAAATCCAATGTGAGGTTTAAAATATATTTAAATAATTTCAGATCTAACCCGAATAATTGTCGCTCAAGTAAAGGAACTTCCTTCTCTGATAGCGCAGAGCTACAGAAACATTGTCGAACAAATTAGCGCGCTGCCTATATTGTCTAATTTGAAAGAGAAGGTAAGATGATCTTTATCATTCCAAGTATTGATATTTTAATACAATATCATTTTAAGCATGATTTTCTAATAAATAAAAACCATCATAAAACATTTTCACAATCATGTTTTTTAAAGGACAGTCGCTTGATAAACCTTTTAAGAACAGTAAGAATCTCTAGAATTTTATTTTTATTTTTTGGAAATACAAAAAAATACTTAATATGGACCCACAATTCAGATGTTTATGTTAATCTTGTTAATTTTTTAAGTAACAAAACGTTAATCGACATACGATAAGTAAAATTTGCCGTTCCTTTTGATTAATGATTAAGCAGTGAACGAATGTGACGTAATCACTTAGAGAACTTTTGTTGCTTATCAGAAAACAACTTTACATGCAGCTACTTCTATAGCCAATACTTTATTTTCATACGAAGCACATTATCAAATACACTTAAATGTCTAAAACTATTTACGGGAAACGGTGTTATTTCTTATATGATAGAGGAGTAGGGAAGGCGAAAACAAGTTGCGCTGACCCCAGGTGACTGGGAGAAGGGCAGGAGAATGATGATGATGATAGTGTTATTTCTTATCGGTATTCTTTAACGGTTCTCTTTACAGTGGAACGATCTGGTAGTTCCCGAGAAGATTCTAGAAGTGACCCAGATACTGTACAGCAATATCCAGAAACTGTTGCCAACGCAAGAAAGCAGAGATCTGGCCGAAGCGATCCACTCCTACGTTCAGAAGGTGATGATTTAAAATAAATAAATAAAAGAGAACAAAATCACGTAGGGTCATCCGGTCCCAATTTAGGATTCCAAAAATCGTTGTTGTGACTTAAAGAAGAGAAACATCCATTATTCGTGTATACTTCCATTTGATCAAAGGTCCTAATGGCAAGCTACTACTGTTGATTAATATAGTAATATTTTGAAGTCGTCGTGGCCTAAAGGATAAGACGTTCGGTGCATTCGTGTTGAGCGATGCACCGATGCTCGAATCCTCGGTAGGTCGGTTTGAAGGGTGGGGCAGCCGTTGTGACTATACTGAAACCTTAGAATTTATATCTCAAGGTGGATGGCGCATTTACGTCGTAGATGTCTATGGGCTCCAGTAACCACTTAACACCAGGTGGGCTGTGAGCTCGTCCACCCATTTAGATTTTTTGATTGCTTAGGCAATAAAAAAATATAAAGTCTTCAACCTCGACACGATCAGTAATGACAAGGATTTTCTTCTCTAGAAACTCCGTAACCAGAAATGCGATGATGAGAAGGAGCTGCGTGTGGTCTATCAGAAGTTGATCACAGCTGTTACATCTCTCGTCCAGTTCTTGAGGACTCAGCTGAACGAATTTGGCATTATCAACACGACGCCCGACTTTGCGAACGTGAGTATTTCCATTTTAAGTTTTATGCCTTAATATAAATTAATATTTACTTATTTAAATAAAGATAACAATGATACAAGCATTTCAGAACACATAGGTGTTTTTTTTTCTTCATTTCATATTTACGATTCCTAACAAAATTTCAAAGATAAATCACGCAAGAACATCACGTTTCAAAAATCTATATCTCAACAGTTCTTCGCTGCTCCAAGCTCAATTAAGTCCGCTCCGTCTCTTGCTGGAGAGGCAACGTGGAGCTTCTTCAAGCAGTTGTACTCCGGTGATTTCCCTGACATCCTGGCCCTTCTCAGAGCCTACAGACCTCGTAGCATAAACCCACTCGACGAAGTGCCGTCTAAGCGTAAGTCACTTTAAGCATTTATTAACAATGTCAATATCCTATGCGTATCCTCACCTTATAGGCAAGAAGAACAAATAATATAAAAATTATCACTTCGATAAAAAACCTCTCCTATCTCCTACTCCCTGAGTCGCATTCCTTATGCCTGAGGGTCGTGACCATATTCTCTCGTTATCCTTCTCTGGTGGATGTTTCGCCATCTTCCTCTACTCTCGCCGGTGTGTGTGGCATTGTAGAGTGTGGTATCCAGAGTGGTGCGGATTTTGTCAAACCAGCGCATTGGATTGCGGCCCCGAGAACTTAACACCAGGTGGGCTGTGAGCTCGTCCACCCATCTACACAATTAAAAAAAAAAGAGATCTTTTGCCTGCAATCGTGCCAGTTACTATCAATTTTTCAAGATTGTCACCGCTCTTTCTGGCAATTTGACCGAAGAACTCAAATATCGTTTTGAGGCCGATAGTAGAATTCCATTAAGATTCCAGTAAGAATACAGAACTCAACAAAATGCTGCCAAATAAATTACCGACCAATGCACCAAACATCAGTCTGTAACATACACACAGATTGGATAACAGAGTCCTTAATGTTTGTTTCCTTACAGTCCGCGCTGTTGTTGTGAACGGTCAACACATCTTCACGTTCGACGGTCGCCACCTAACCTTCCCAGGAAACTGTCGCTACGTATTGGCGCACGACCACGTTGATAGAAACTTCACGCTGCTAATCCAACTTCAAAACGGAAAACCCAAGGCTCTTATTTTGGAAGATAAGAGCGGAGCTATCATCGAATTGAAAGAAAATGGACAGGTTCGTAATCTATATAGGTATTTATAAAAATGAATTGCTGTTCGTTAGTCTCGCTATAACTCGAGAACGGCTGGACCGATTTGGATGGTTTTGGTCTTGAATTATTTGTGGAATTCCAGAGAAGGTTTAAAAGTTAGATAAATATGAAAATCCTCGAAATTAAATAAAAATAACAGTTTTGTTCTTCCTTTGATGTGTCCCCCGTCGGACGGATTCCTTTTGTTCGTGTAAGTTTATTTTATCCAAAAGTTTGGGTCTTTTATTTATCGATTGAGGCATTACGAAGTCTGCCGGGTCAGCCATAAACCAATTAAAACCATATTCGACGTAAAGTTTCATAACTTTTATTTAAGGCCAATCAAATCTCAAATAATAATAATTAGATCTAACAACAGTGGCACAATCTTGCAGAAGGATGGTTTAGCCAATTGCAGCTCATGCTCTTGTGGGAGTTGCAATTGGAAAACGTTTTACTCTATTTGGTTTTAGAATGTTACCTAAGGGTTTTCTCTTTGATATGCAGACTCATATAAGGAGCCTTATTGATAATTTTGCTAACGCCTTACTCATTTCAATACACATATCGTTTGCAAATTCTAATTCTAATTAATTTTATATGCCTCAAACAAAATATAATAAATCTAACTATGTTTCTTCCTTAGGCTATTCTGAACGGAGCTTCCAAAGGATTCCCGATCATCGAAAAGGATGTGTTCGCTTTCCGTCAACCAAGCAACCGAATCGGTGTTGGCTCATTGTACGGTCTCATGGTCTTCTGCACATCTAAACTTGAGGTAAAGTAAAGTTTGCTTAATATAAACTCGAAAAACATTACGGAAACAATTCAAAACAAGGATTTAAAAAAAATATCAACTACGTCAAACTAAAAATAATTCAAATTTAATAATAAAGCCAAATTATTTAATTGATATTAAAGGCACACTTGATATATGTACTGAGTCAATACAATAAAAGTGTGGAAGAGATAAAAAAGTGTATGAATCTACGTGGATTAACTACTTGAAGACACATTCCAAAATGATGACCTAATTACCGACACAAACGCATCAGCCATAAATAAGTAATTATTAAAGCGTTCAATTCTATTTCCAACAGGTGTGCTACATTGAAGCTAACGGCTTCTACTTGGGTAAACTTCGCGGTCTTCTCGGAGACGGTAACAACGAGCCTTACGATGACTTCAGGCTACCTAATGGAAAGGTAACTAGAGATTAACATCTTCAAACGCAATCCAAATGAATAATTACTAGTAACACTGGTTCTAAAATACCACGGAGGACACTTCCCCAGTTTCTTTTTTATGAATGTGGGATCACTGGTGTCCCAGAGGCCTTTCCAGTTTCACCAGGACATATGGGCAAGCAAAGGCTCAGCCAGGAGGGATGGGATTTGCTAACAGCTGCCCGAGCGCCTTCAAAGACCTGGCAAGTCAAGAGCAACTGCTTCGCGAATAAATCTACTACCGGATCGGAATCGCGACCCGCTGAGAAACTCAGTGGGCTTCTTCCCCAGTCAATAAAAGTGTTAAAGCGATATCTACTGGTGGTAGGACCTCTTGTGAGTCCGCACTGGTAGGTACCACCACCCTGCCTATTTCTGCCGTGAAGCAGTAATGCGTTTCGGTTTGAAGGGTGGGGCAGCCGTTGTAACTATACTGAGACCCTAGAACTTATATCTCAAGGTGGTTTGCGCATTTACATTGTAGATGTCTATGGACTCCAGTAACCACTTAACACCAGGTGGGCTGTGAGCTCGTCCACCCATCTAATCAATAAATATATATATATAAATAACTTTGGTGTATTCTTCTAGATCTGCACTTCGGAAAGCGAGTTCGGTAACGCGTACCGTCTGGCCCGCAGCTGTCCACAGGTGCAAGCGCCCGAACACTCCCATCACCAGCTGCACGATGCATCCCTCCCCCCCGCCTGCGAACAGGTCTTCGGGGGAATATCGCCGCTCAGGACCCTGTCATTGTTCATGGACATGTCGCCTTTCAGGTATTTTGAAACCACTTCTGTTTATCCGGTTCGTGATGACCCATATAAGCAATACCTCTGCTTGTTTATGAACGTTGTCTCAAAGAAAAATCCTTTATTTTATTTAAATAATTTCCAATGACTTTATCTTTTCATTGTTCATCAAGATTTTGTTTTTTGTTATTCAACATTATGAATTCACTGTCCTTTAGATAGTGCGCCAAGAACCTCCGATATTAATTGATCCGATGAATGATGAATAACAAATGTAGAGTACAAGAATTTTTAATGAACAAATTTAACTGAGGCCCTAATAAGGAAATTAATAAAAGCTTTTTTTGTCCATTTCTTAGACAAGCGTGTATTCACGCCGTCACAGGCACAGACGCCGCTAAAGATTTGCACGAAGCTTGTGATTTGGGACGAGGAATGGCAGCTCTAGCGCTGACCGGCCTTCTCCCTGCCGTACTTCCGAACGTATGCGTCAAGTGTACTGATGCAGATAAGCCGAGGGACATCGGAGATAGCTATGAATTCAAAGTTCCCAACAAACAGGCTGATATTATCCTGTCAGTTGAGACAACTGAAGTACGTACTCCAGAAATACTAATGTTGTGATTGGATGTAGAAAGATTGCATTTAGAAAAATGTTTCCGTATAAAACAATTTCGATCAACAATATTGGAACCGGACATCTACTAAGACTTTTACTGTGTACCACAATCATATCCCATAGAACTTTTTAACTTGGTAGGGCCTCTTGTGAGTCCGCACGGGTAGGTACCACCACCCCGCCTATATCTGCCGTGAAGCAGTAATGCGTTTCGGCTTGAAGGGTGGGGCAGCCGTTGTAACTATACTGAGACCTTAGAACTTATATCTCAAGGTGGATGGCGCATTTACGTTGTAGATGTCTATGGGCTCCAGTAACCATTTAACACCAGATGGGCTGTGAGCTAGTCCACTCATCTAAGCATTTTTTTTTTTTAGAAAAAATTATATATAAATGCTATGTTTCTTTGCATCGTCGACTCTGTTGTTGGCTATTATCAAATTTTGATAGATTTTCTGATGATCATCAGGTTTCCGCGAACTTCTTTGTATTTATGTAATTAATCCCTTCACTTTTAATAAATTATTCCTATAAGTTTTGATTACTCGAACTTTTATAATTATTGTTATATTAAATGCATAAGTTCTACTTAAATCTCTTCACGAATATCCAATTTTATATAGACGATATCATGATTTATTCAAAAGACCACGATGCTCACAAGATCAATCATATAATTTGTGTTTTTATTTTGTATTTACAGTCAAATGCAAAGACTTACAAGGATATCGTGGTACCGCTCGTGTCACATTTGATTGACAGTCTAAAGAGTAAACACATTACTGACGTCAAAGTGTTCCTTGTAGGACACACCTCCAAATATCCATATCCGATCTTGTATGACACTGACCGTAAGTATTTGTTATTTAACTCAAAAATATCTCGTTTCAAATATCTTTAGCTTCATAATCAAAATGCCTAATATCATAGCCTATCGCTAACAGATTTTCAAACCTGAAACTTTTTCTCAACGCCTTACTAAAGTTAGTTGGGAAAGCATTGTACATGTAATATAATAGGCAGCGGTTTGTCCGTACTTCTGGCATTGGTGATGTCCATGAACTATTTATCCGTATGCTCGTTTGTCCAGGGCAACAAACGTAAACAAAACAACAAGTTACCTACTCGATCTAACTACTATCGCTAACTAGCTTAAGACTCTGAGTACTGTGAATATTCACGATGAACTAAAAACTTTTCGCAGTCAAACTGAAAAACGCCCACGTACACTTCGACGACAAGGAACGCTACAATAACATCCCCACCATCAAGACTGGGTATGAATCCTTCGACAAATACGAGGACCAAATCATCAGTATCATCAACGACTTGAAAAATACATATGGTAAGTACCGATCAATGGAAATTTATTCAAGATGGAAAACGAAAAATTATATTTCCGATGATTTCCGCGCGCTAATACATATCCTTTTTCAAACGAGACTTGCAGACAGTAGGTATTAAAGGGTAGGCAGCGACTTGGCTCTATCCCTGGCGTTGCTGACGTCCATTTCAGCGAAGGTAACCACTGACCATCAGGTGGGCCATATGCTTGTCTGCCTAAAAAGAAAAAAAAAAAAATTACGGTTTGTCCAAACATACCTCTGATGTGATAACAACTCTAATGTTTTGAGAGATTGTTTACTGATAATCTTATAGTAACTGATCGATGTTTATATGATACGAATTTGTGAGTACGCGATGCCTTGCTGATGACGGTACACGAACCAACTCGAAAATGAATGACTTCGGGATAAAATGTATGCAATATAATGGGCACGCTTGCTCGTACTATAAGTTTCCGATGTCATGGTACTCGTCAACTGTGTTTATGTTTTATTATATTCATGTGAGGAGGCTACTTGACTCCATATACACAAAACGCTGCCACCCAGCTTAAGACATGATTTTCAATTCTGTTGTTTATTAAATATAATTATACATAAGCGCTGCCGACTTTTCAAACTAGAACGTGCGACTGTGTGACAGGTAGGATAATATTGATCAATTCGGGTCATAATCAGTGAAATAAGTTTGGTTAATAAGGATGCTTTTCTACAGGATTCAACAACATCGAAGCCAGCAAGCAATCGTTGTTCGATCTTCCTGTCAGACCGGGTGCTATCAAACACTTGGTCTTCGCTATTGGTGAACCGTGTATCGGACGATGCTTCCTGGTAAGAACTTAAATTGTATCTCATAAGCTCGTAAACATTTTTTGAAGCTAAGAGTTTTCATCATCTCTGCCTATCCACTGTTCGAACAATATCTCCATCAATATGTCCATTTCATCCGGTCTGTTACTACCTGCATCCAACGTGACCCAGCGATTTCTATCAGTTCATAGGTCTATTTGGTGGGTAACCGTCCCACACTGCGCTTGCCAGTACGTGGTCTCCACTCGAGGATCCTTCTGCCCCCTTGTTTAAAGTTTTACGGGGTCCTATATTTAGTCAGAGAGTTTTAAAATTTGTTTTTGTTTTTAACCAGCTCGACGCAATCGAGTCAGCCATTTACGATGTGATCTTCAAGAACATGGCGGTTACGACATCGCTGATCACGGCCACACCCGACCTCAAGATTGGAGGTGGAAAGAATTTGAATCAAGTCGTTGGTAAGTTGGTTTTAAAACAGTAACTTGTTAATAAGCTTACTGCAATGCCTTAAGGGCGTGTACCAGAAAACATGATTCGTCTACTTGAATTTCCAAAGACCTTTTCTTTCATGTTCCATTAAGCACTAGATATGTTCCTAGGTCTTATGTAAAGGCGTAGTCGAATTCCTAATGAAGACAACCACCTCCAGGCGGGCTTGTATTTGTACAGCCATTTCACGATTCGTTCGCCAACAAACAGTAAATAGTCGATAGAAACGACAACTTAAAATATATTAGGATAATAAGGATAATTTCCCTGTATGTGCTATTTTTAATTGAAAACTAATTTAAAATTCAATTTCTAGGATTCAGTGAGCATTCCGTCGTGCTGCTTGGCGAGAAGAAACAAACTAAAGATTCTGAAACTTTGAGAGGAACGCTCCAGAAGACCGACGATTCATGCGTAAACTTTGTTGAAGGCGTAAGTATTCAAAAGCATTTTCAAGCCCACACTTACAAGTTTCTAAAAGAGAGGCCAAAATCTGAACAGAATCTTCTTTAGATTAGCCAAGGGCACTTTCTGCTTCAGTGATTTTCGGGGTCTCCCTGTACTACAAGGAATCTTGACTCTAAAATTTTAATCTTTCGTTACCCTGATAACATTGCCACTAGTTTTTTGGTCATTACTTGCAAATTCTGATTTTAGTGAATCGTTGCATCATTATTATCCAAATGTGATAGAAGCAGTATCTATGTTTAAATTTTATCAGCCCTACAGACTTCGTGATAACTGTTGTTGATCGAAGTCATGACCTCAACCATGACTACAACCAGATATGATAGGCTTAGAATCGGAAGGAATGCTCATGAGGATATACAGTGGCTTGAGTAAGTCGAGGCACCATTCCCGGCAATGCATGAATTATTAACTACCGCTAGGGGCTCTTTTTAAACCTCTTATGAAATGATAATTATAATGTTAAGGACACAGAAGAAGTGCTCCTTCCAAAGCCGAAAAGTTCGTGGTAAATGACGTTCTTTGAACTCACATTAATGCACTGGTACTATCTAAAATGGTTCCTTACTTCGGTGACGACTATTGCACTGATAAAGAGTATACGATGAGATTAATTCAGAACATCTCAGCCTGTTACCACATATCCTGAGACTCCACTGGCATTACGGCAAAAGAATATGACCGAGCAATATTTTCTCTATAGACCGGAGGCTACGTTTTCTCGTCGACCAACTTCGAGAAGTTGAATGCGCCACAGCAGAAGCAGTTCATCCAGACGGCCGCCAACACGATCACGCACAAGCTCCTCAGCGAGCAGCTGTCTCAGCTATGTACCTGCACCTACGTGGATCCGTTTAGGGTTCGCTCTGTCTGCGTAAACAAGGATAAGAAAGACGCTGTAAGTTTTTTTTTTTTTTGCCCATATGGGCATTCGAGTATACGGCCCACCTGATGGTGAATGGTTACCGTCGCTCGTGGACGCCACAAATGCCAGGGGCAGAGCCAAGCCGCTGCCTACCATTTATTTTGATCTAGAAAGAGCTATTAAGATCGAGAAAGAAGTATTTTTTTTATTGCTTAGATGGGTGGACGAGCTCACAGCCCACCTGGTGTTTAGTGGTTACTGGAGCCCACAGACATCTACAACGTAAATGAGCCTTGATATATAAGTTCTAAGGTATCAAGTGTAGTTACAGCGGCTGCCCCACCCTTCAAACCGAAACTAAGAAGAACTGAAGAAGTACTTATTTTGATCTAGAAAGAGGTTACGATCTGTTTTGAAACTTTTATCCAGCCCCATAGATGTCACAACACAAACGCTGTCACCCACCTTGAGGCATGAGGTCGTCTAATAAGCCCCTACTGGTATTTGTATGTACCGGAGCCTTAAAACCGATCAGAGAAATATTAAGCATATCTTAAACATACACGAATTCTGCTTTTTTTTATTGCTTAGATGGGTAGATGAGCTTACAGCCCACCTGGCATTAAGTGGTTACTGGAGCCCATAGACATCTACAACGTACCGCCCACCTTGAGATATAAGTTCTAAGGTCTCAAGTATAGTTACAACGGCTGCCCCACCCTTCAAACCAAAACGCATTACTGCTTCACGGCAGAAATAGGCAGGGCGGTGGTACCTACCCGCGCGGACTCACAAGAGGTTCTACCACCAGTAAAAAAGTTGTTTTTCAAAGTCCGTCTGTGTGTTTGTCGACAGTCGCGCAGGAGGAAGTAGGAGCATCGTGAAGTCAAGATCATCTCATCTTAATATTATCACACCGTGAGACGTGCGACCGTCCCGCCTCGTTCATATGTAATGGTATTAATAAGTAACCACGTCATAGTAATAATAAAAAAATATATTAGTACATCATTTGTTTCACTTAAGCCTTTAACAAAAAGGTAAAATTGAGTCCTCCGTGACCACTTTCCTAGTCTAATAATAGGTTTTGCGAACCCATTTGATCCTCGGTCCGGTTTGGGACATTATCTTGACTGACGCACTCGCTGCGGCCTTCACCACATCTTGGATCTGGAAAACGAATTAAGCTCAAAGCTTACTAATGCAAATTTGTTGTTGTCGTCATCATCGCCCTAATATGCAAAACTCCCGGTGTGGTCGTATAGATTTCGTAGGCACCATTTTTTTTAATGCTTAAATGGGTGGACGAGCTCACAGCCTACCTAGTGTTAAGTGGTTACTGGAGCCCATAAACATCTACAACGTAAATGCGTTATATCTCAAGGTGGGACCTTGAGATATAAGTTCTAAGTTCTGAAGTATAGTTACAACGGCTGCCTCGCCCTTCAAACCGAAACGCGTTACTGCTTCACGGCAAAAATAGGCAGGGTGGTGGTACCTACCCGTGCGGACTCACAAGAGGTCCTACCACCACTATTCCTGCGTCGATAATCCTCAATGCTAAGGATCCTGGGTTTTTCCTAGGTTATCCTGCGTCACTCCTGCCTATCCTCGGCTTTGTAAATAGCAACGTAGACTGAAGTGTTGCGAGTAAATCGTATCTGGTTCAACCAGCGTAGGTCGTAGGTATCATAGCCCGTCTATTTCGGCCGCTTTTTTTTTGTTTTTTCCTACCTAAGCTGATGGTCTAGAGAGGTGAGCTCAGGGGACTCAAACTTGACGACGCTGCTAACACGAACCCTAGCAAGAACCGTGCTTCGCAGAATCTACCACCGGATCGGAAACGCGACCCGGTAAGAAGATCCGGTGAGAAATTCAGTGGGCTGTGTCTATGGGTTAATTTACTCGCCGAACCCTTCGTCGCAAGCGACGGGTTCGACGAGAACGATTACCAGGGCTCGGCCGCAAAGTAATACCCGTATGGAGGGGGTGGGACAAAGGTTTTCTTTTTGTTCACGAAAACGCCCCCTATCGGAGCCCATGGACATCAGGGCGTGAATGCCAATACTCATTATAAGACGTAAACTCTTCTTTTACATGATATTTAGTTTAAAAAAACCACAAAATCGCGGCTGCGTTGTTCCGTAAACAGACCAAACAGTTGCATCAATAATTTTGGCTACTTACGCTCAACATAAGGCTCTGGGCATTGCCGACCAACATGTTCATGGCTTCTTTGTCTTCTTCTGTGCCTAAAAACAAAAGATTAACAACAGTAATTGCGCCGCAATGGACAGTGCCGTTGTTATTTGAATCGTTGCTTATTTCTAAATTTTGGGTGTTGAGAATACAGAACTTCTTCTTTTTTAGTCTAAAATTAAGTAAATATTTAAAAATAAATTTATTAATATATTCCTTTTAATACTTTATAAACTATTATATGTTTGTATCTATGTATGTATGTATGTATATGTGATTGTGTTTAATTATGTAGGTATATACTTTTGTTTGTGTATGCATTTGTAACTTAATATACTTAGTCTGACCATAAATACTGTTACAATTAAAAATAAACAAAATATTACATTTGAATTTGGAATCTGTCATTTTTATATGATTGCTCATTGAGTTTTCTCATTTTGGCGCCAATACATTGTACAATATTTTGCGATATTAAAATGGAGTGGGGTGATAAAGATAACCGAATCGCTGTGATTGCATTACGCAAAGTAGGTATGGAGCCAAATGCAATTTTTAAAACTCTCCATACGCTTGGTATTAGTAAAATGTTTATGTACCGGGCTATTAATAGGTGCAATGAGACCTCCTCTGTTTGTGACAGAAAAAGATCTGGCCGTCCGCGTAGTGTTCGTTCGAAAAAGGTGGTCAAAGCAGTATGGGAAAGAATTCGAAGAAATCCTGTTCGAAAGCAAAAGATTTTATCTCGGGAGATAAGATACCATTCTTGAGAAGGTAGTGAAGCCCCTTAACAACACCATGTTAAATAATCAAGAATGGTCCTTCCAGCAAGACTCGGCGCCAGGTCATAAAGCTCGGTCTACGCAGTCTTGGTTGGAAACGAACGTTTCGGACTTCATCAGAGCTGAAGACTGGCCGTCGTCTAGTCCCGATCTTAATCCGCTGGATTATGATTTATGGTCAGTTTTAGAGAGTACGGCTTTCTCTAAACGCCATTATAATTTGGAGTCCCTAAAACAATCCGTACGATAGGCAGTGAAAAATTTTCCCATGGAAAGAGTGCGTGCTTCTATTGATAACTGGCCTCAACGTTTAAAGGACTGTATTGCAGCCAATGGAGATCACTTCGAATAAGCTTTTTATACTTTAAATTGTTTTATATTTATATATTAAACTAACACACTGTAAAAGTAATAAATGTTATTTGCCATAGATTTTTTTTTGTTTTCCTTTGTAAAAGTATTTATGGCCAGACTAAGTAAATATCATTGCACCTACCACTAATTACTCTGCACTACCTTTGGTTTACTGCTACCCTACAGAATGCCCTGCATTAAGGCCGCCAATGTAAATTTTACATGTTTGATCACTTTCGTTTAAGGAAGTAAGTTGTTACCTTGTCGTCCTAGCGAGGATCCTTTCACTGTCGTCAGCATTTTCAACTGAGCGCTAATCGTTGGGATTCTCTCGCATGCGTTCAGCAAGTTCTACGTCGAACAAAACAACTACTTTAATAGCATAAAGGGGTTAATTAATTCACGGCATTGTGAGTCCGCACGGGTAGGTACCACCGGCCCGCCTATTTCTGCTGTGAAGCAGTAATGCGTTTCGGTTTCAAGGTTGGGGCAGCCGTTGTAAAAACTGAGACCTTAGAACTTGTATCTCAAGGTGGGTGGCGCATTTACGTTGTAGATGTCTATGGGCTCTGGTAACCTCTTATCACCAGGTGGGCTATGAGCTCGTCCACCCACCTAATCAATAAAAAAAGAAAGAATTAACAACAGTAAAAAAAAAATCTAGCAACTATGTATCGTCATAAAATACTTCACTTACTGCCAACTTTCTAAGGGAACAAATAAAAACTTACTGTCTTAATTCTGACGTCGGTACATTCTCCGGCTAGCTTCTTCGCCAGATAAGCGACCTCGTGGGACTCCTCGACAATCTTCTTAGACGTAATTAGCAAATTACGCTTCTTATCTGCAAACAGTGGGTTTATTATAGGCACTTTCAGTTTTTGCTTATGGTTTGAGTGGCGATGTTTTTGTCACGAAAACTTTTTATGTTACCCGTGTAGACAGACGAGCATACGGCCCACCTGATGGTGAGTCGTTACCGTCGCCCATGGACGTCAGCATTGCCAGGGGCATTAAATACTCTCCACAAGTCTCGTTTGAAGAAGGACACGTCACAGCGCTCGGGAAACACCGTGGAGGGGAGCTCATTCCAAAGCCGGATGGTACGTGGCAAAAAAGATCTCTGGAAACGCACTGTGGATGAACACAGTGGCTCCTAGCAGTATGGATGAACTGTATTCCGGTGTAACTATACTTCAAACCTTATATATCTCAAGGCGGGTGGCGCATTTACGTTGTGGATGTTTATGGGCTCCAGTAACCACTTAACACAATGTGGGCTGTGAGCTCCTCCACCCATCTAAGCAATAAAAAAAAAGATAATAAGCACCTAGACTAAGAGCAAACAAACCTGTTCATCACAAAAATGTTTGCCCGATGTGGGAATCGAACCCACGACCCTCAGCGGAACAGTCAATGGTGCTAACCACTCCACCGCCGAGTACTGCAGTCCAAGGCACTGAACTGAGACACTATATCACGTCATGTTGGTACCGATCCGGTGGTAGATTCTGCGAGGCACGGCTCTTACTAGGGTTCGTGTAAGGAACGTCGTCAGGTTTGAACCCCGTGAGCTCACCTACTAGTTAAGGTTACGCTAAAATAGCCTCTCAAGGCTATCAGCATAGGTAGGAAAAAAAAAGGCACCAAACCACAGACCTGTGTTCATATACTCGGACAGCTTCGCCATCAGCACGGCCATACGTTTGGCCACGCCCACGATCTCGTTGTCGCGTGACGACCAGCCCCGCACCGCCGTGTGGAGATCCAACGCCACGCTCTGCAAAAATAAACCTTACAGGAGCATATTGAGGGTAGGATGTCTTGTGTAGACGCAGTAATTCCGTTTGAAGGGTGGGGCAGCCATTATAGTACAGTTGTAGATTGACGATGCTAATGTCTATGGCCTCCGATAACCACTTAAGACAGTGAGCTTGTCCACCCTTGTAAGCGATAAAAAAGACCCTAGAGTTTTTTTTATTGCTTATATATTTGGACGAGCTCACAGCCCACCTGATGTTAAGTGGTTACTGGAGCCCAGAGACATCTACAACGAAAATACGCCACCGACCTTAGATATAAGTTCTAAGATCTCAGTATTAGTAGTTACATATAGTTAGATTCTGTATTTGTTTTTGTTTTTTTTTAATAAACCTAACCTCTTGTTTGTTTTATATTCCTACCTATTCGCCGGTAGCCTAAGAGACTATTCCAATTACGCCCGGACGAGTAGGTGAGCTCACGGGCTCAACTGGAGAGAATTTCCTAACACCAGCCCTAGCAAAATGGCTGCAACACACTGTGGCGGGTAGCCATCCAGGTGGTGCTGCAACAGTCCGACTTGTGACAAAAAGATTGGTATGGCCCAGAATACATCGTGACTGCAGAGATTGGTCGAGGCATTGTTTGCACTCGCATCGATGCAAAGCTATCCGTTACACTTTCCCGTTTTCCTATCGTTGTAAACCTTTTTATTTTTGGAGTTTACTCCTTTAGAATCGATTTACATATATAGGCCCGGGGTATGAAAATTATGGGGACCAAAATCGTACTAGCATGTCACACGAAATGCGTTATGCGCCTGATTGCGCATGTCACACGAAATGCGTTATCGCAGGTGACGCCGGGCTGCTGCGCCGGCAGTCCGCCACAAAGCCTCGTACTGATCGCGCGTTTCTCTCATTATTGTATTTTCATATATTTGTTAGTCGTTTGTTTTGTGTCTCGTTAATTTGTTAATAATCTGTAGTGTATCGTGTTGTCGTAATATAGAACTATTTCTCGTATTGTTTCGTTTAATTTTTTATATCCAGTAAACTCCAGTCGTGCGTCGGAGCGGACACACACACTTTTTTTTATTGCTTAAATGGGTGGACGAGCTCACAGCCCACCTGGTGTTAAGTGGTTACTGGAACCCACAGACATCCATAACGCAAATGCGCCACCCACCTTGAGATATAAGTTCTAGGGTCTCAAGTATAGTTACAACCTACCTCAAGTATACCTACAACACACATGGACCGAAAAGTTGGTAGTGGCCACTCACGTATATAGGCTGGTCTGGTTCCGGCTGTTTCTTAAATATCCCTTCGCCTCCAAGCATGGATTCCACTTCGCCAGTCGTCCGGAGAATCTGACAAAAAAAAGTTTTTAGTTTTGGACTTGACAACATCAAAATATCAATTAGATACACAAAGCTTTGAATTGGAACTTTCATTTCGGTTAGTACGACCGCAAGTGGTCATACCTTCCTGTTTAAAGGTTAGGAAAGTCTTTATACAGTTTAATTGCTACTTAGAGTAGTCTGCCAATGTCAATCCCAAGCCCGGATGAAAAAAGACGAGGGTTGAGTTGGAGTTCAACCTTTCCACCGTAAAACAGTCAACACCGAATGTCTGACGTCGATTAATCAATCGGACCCTGATAAGGCTTCAGCAGCCTCAAAGAGCTAAATCTCTTTCAAAAGCACGTGGAAGACCGCAGAACCCCACCATGTGTATTTTCCCAAGAAAGTTTCATGAGGCCACGACTCTCAGCATTTAGTTATATATTTTATTTCTTAGGTGTGGGACGAGCTCACAGCTCATCTTATGTTAAGTGGTTACCGGAGCCCATAGACATCTACAACGTAAATGCCGCCACCTAACTTGAGATATAAGTTCTAAGGTCTCCGTTTTTACAGTACAACGCCTGCCCCACCCTTGAAACCGAAACGCATTACTGCTTCACGACAGAAATAGGCAGAGCAGTGGTACCTACCCGTGCGGACTCACAACACGTCCTACCATCAGTAATAACACAAATTATAATTTTAGCGGGTTGGATTTATATTACACGATGTTATCCGTGGAAGTCAATCGTGAACGTTTGTTGAGTACGTAATTCATTACAAAAATCGGTACCCGCCGGCGGGATTCGAACACCGGTACATCGCTACATACGAATGCACCGGGCGTCTTATTCTTTAGGCCATGACGACTACAGCATTGAGGCTTATCGATGCAAGGAAGAGAGGAGTAGTCTTTAGAGTTGCAGTGCTTGGGAATACTGGTGGTATGACCTCTTGTGAGTCCGCACGGGTAGGTATCATCACCCCGCCTGTTTCTGCCGTGAAGCAGTGACGCGTTTGTAAATATACTTGGACCTTAGAACTTATATCTCAAGGTGGGTGGCGCATTTGCGTTGTAAATTTCTATGGGCTCCAGTAACCACTTAACAACAGGTGGGCTGTGAGCACGTCCATCCATCTAAGCATTAAATAAAAATTGAATAGGGGTGCAGGAGTGAGCGCGGTACCTGAGCGGTGGCATCCTTCCAGTCCGGGAGGCGGCTGGCGCGCGGGGGGGCGGCGGCGGCCGTGAGGACACGTAGCGCCGCCGCCAATTCCGGGTCGTCACGGACGTCGTTAGACTTCATGGTCACCGATATAACGCGCCCGCCCAACCTGACACAGTATTACGCTCTCAACTGTAGGTACCGAATAATAAAATAATCCAACAAAAAAAACCTACCCTCAGATAATTAAGAAATAAATAATAGTTTAAAAAACTAACAAAATACGCTTTTATAGAAAATCCAAGTAAAAAATAGAAAATAATTTTAATAAATTTGAATTAAAAATAGTGTAAGAAAAAATGATTTTATTGTAAAAAAGCCCCCAGTTATTACGAAAAATCATCCCTCACAGATTGTGTCTGTACCAACAAACAACGTCTTAAATAAATAAAAAGGACCACAATAAAAATCACAAACTTTGAAATGACATATGATGTTTGGGCGCCCTTCAATGTGTCATTGGTTAGAGCCGATTCTTCTCTCAAACGCTGCATAGTCTCACCTGGGAGATAACAGAAAATACATTTAATATTAATCATCCGCTTGAAAATTAACTAGAAGCTAGGCAATGAAAAGAGTCTCAGAGTCTATATTAGAATGCTACCCGAAGCTCTAAAAAGTCCACCATCTTACAATGGATTTAATAATCAATTTATGACTTTAATTGGAAAAAGCTGGAGGAGGTCTTAGCTCGAGAAGAGGTTTCGATCAATGGTACTGAATAAAGTAACGATAGCGGGTAAAAGAAAATGAAAGAAATTATACATATTTAATTATATTATAAATATAATTATCGCATGTAAATTGATGGATTGGAAATAAACGGGCTTTATTTAAGCTATTGCATAGCTTTTATCGCTGGTTTTGAGCGCGGCGACCGAATCAAGAAATTCCATAACGAAAATAAAAACTAAAACCCCCCACTCCGCCTACCATGTAGCTCGCGTTCAACACATTCACACGTTGCGCTTGTGTAGGGTTTGTGAATAAGCGCGCGGCGTGACGTCGCACTGCATGCGCATCATCAAAGTCTACCCAACTCTCGGTCTTTTTTTTTATGATTGAAGGATTCCTGGTGGCCCGGAGGCCTTTCCAGTTTCACCAGGACAGGTGGGCGAGCAAAGGCTCAGCCAGGAGGGGTGGGATTTGCCTCCGAAGGAGACCTAACAACTCAAGAGTAGCTGCTTTGCGAATGAATCTACTACCGGATCGGAATCGCGACCCGCTGAGAAGATCCGGCGAGAAACTCAGCGATCTGATTCATGGGTTAGGTTGCACCGCGAACTCTTTGTCGAGTTCGACGAGTACGGTTACCGAGGTCCCTAAGCCTGCTCCTAGAGCTGAAGGCGTCTAGTGCAAAGGTTATTGGATCTGATGGATCCGTAAGGACGTGTCTAGGGCGGCGACGGTGACTGGCTCCTGCATGATCAGGATTCGGGGAGTAGTCAGCGGCGGCTACGATAAGGCGATTATCATGACGCATAGCCTTATCGAAGTACCGTTCCGACGCTGACTTCATATATTTCTGTATAGATTCGAGGCCCAGGTCGTCGTGTAGGTCAACGTTCCTCACGAACCACGGAGCCCCGACGGCTAACCTGCAAAAGCGGGATTGTAGAGATTGAAGAGTGTCTATGTGTGTGCGGGCCGCGTGAGCGAACACCATACTCGCGTAAGTCATGACGGGCCTTATGCAAGTTTTGTAAAGTGTCAGCTTGTTCCGAAGGGACATTTTACTCCGCTTACAGATCATGGGGTAGAGTCTACCGAGAATAAACGCGGCACGGTCACGGACTGAGCAACTCTCGGTCGTGCGGTCTAGCTTATGAGTGTGAAAGGGACAGTTAATGTTTTCCTTTTGTTAGTGTTTATAAATATAGCGTAGTGTTATTTTATTATTGTTTTAATATTAAATTATTATTGTCTAATTATAATTGCGTAAGTTGATAAAAAATGCTATGCAATAGCTTTACTGCGACAGTCCCCGAGTGCCGCACGTGTTTTTTTATTATTATTGAAGTTATACTTCTTTAGGCGCGTTATGAAAAATTGACGAGAGTGAAATTTTACGATGCGCGCGCACCGTGACACAAAATTAACAGAAATGAAGTTGCCCACTAAATCGCTCATTACAATACGACCGACGTAACTTGGCGAGTCTGAATATAGCCGCAGGTGAACTTTCGCGCATGTACACTCGTTAAAAAAAGTGTTATTAGCATTCAATTTTGAACGTTAAATATTTATTATTAATTATTTAATATAAAAAAAAAATTAAATGTAATAAAAATCAAGTATAACTTCTTACGCGCGTACATAAGTACACGCACCCTTTTTTTATTATCTGACTTTAATCCCATCTCTTAGAGGGAGGCTTGATGAGGACATGAAGTTTGTGGCCAGGCCATCGCAAAACTCGCTTACCACTGTCATTCCTGCTCCGTTCCACGACCCTGGCGTGACCGGATTCAACGTTTTATATTCGTTTCAAGGTGTTTTTTTATTGCTTAGATGGTTGGACGAGCTCACAGCCCACCGGGTGTTAAGTGGTTACTGAAGCCCATAGACATCTACAACGTAAATGCGCCACCCACCTTGAGATATAAGTTCTAAGGTCTCAGTATAGTTACAAAGGCTGCTCCACCCTTCAAACCGAAACGCATTACTGCTTCACGGCAGAAATAGACAGAGCGGTGGTACCAACCCGTGCGGACTCACAAGAGGTCCTACCACCAGTAATTACGCAAATTATAATTTCGCGGTTTTGATTTTTATAACACGATGTTAGTCCTTCACCGTGGAAGTCAATCGTGAACATTTGTTGAGTACGTATTTCAGTACAAAAATTGCCTGCCTGCGGGATTCGAACACCGGTGCATCGCTCAACACGAATGCACCGGAATCCTTTAAGCCACGACGACTTCAATTGCTCAAACCGACTTTCAGATTTACAATTTGAATTATCCATAGTTTGTGTTTACCAGCGGTCTGGACGAACTCCATTGGGTCCACAGCCTGATCGCAAAGGTCCCGGACTTTGGAAACGGACTCGGCGTACTGCGCCAACATCGACTTGTAGTTGTCTATAATAGCCTATAAAAGAATAGTTTAATTTAATATTATATACAATACTAGCTGTCCCGGCAAACATTGTTTTGCCATATATAAGATTTCTAGGGAATTTCTAGTGTAGAAACAAAAAGTAACTTAATGTAGCGCTGTGAACGTTGAGGGAATATATAATAAAAATAACAAAACCTCATTCAACCACATAATACTTCATTATAAAATTAAAAAAAAAAAAAAAAAAGTCCAAATAAAAAAAAAAATTTTAGGTGGGACAACCCTAATCACTTAGGGGTATGAAAAATAGATAGTAGCCGATTCTCAGGCTTACTGAATATGCATAAAAAAATTCATGAGAATCGGTCAAGCGGTTTCGAAGGGGCGCCCACGCGCCCACAACCTGTCGATGTGGAAACCGAGGCCGAATGGTTTCGGGGCGCGATGCACCGCATATGTGATGCCTCAATGCCCTGGGTCGGCCCTCGGCATTCTGGACGGCGACAGTCGCCCTGGTGGTCGCCCGAAATTGCAAGACTGCGTGCGGTCTCCATTCGGGCGAGCCGCCAGTGCACTAGACACCGCCGTCGCCGCCGCCTGCGGCGCGACGAGCCTGTCGCGTTCGCGGAGGAGGAAGCTCGGCTGCACCGCGAATATCGCACTGCGAAGGACGCCCTGCGGCTGGCCATCAGGCGGGCCAAGGAGCAGAACATGGAGAGACTCTTGGAGGCGCTCGAAGCGGATCCGTGGGGGAGCCCATACAAATTGGTACGCGGCAAGTTACGCCCGTGGGCCCCCTCTATGACTGAGCGCCTCCAGCCTCAGCAGCTGCGGGACATCGTTTCGGCGTTGTTCCCGCAGGAGCGGGAGGGTTTTGTCCCTCCTGCTATGGGCGGGCCGTCTGACACCGTCGACGGCCAAGCTCCTGCTGAGGTGCCTCGTATTACCGAGGCAGAGCTCCGGGTGGCCGTTGTCAAGATGACTGCGAGAGACACGGCCCCCGGCCCGGACGGAGTCCACGGCCGGGTATTGGCCTTGGCCCTCGGTGCCCTGGGGGACCGGCTCCTTGAGCTATATAATGGCTGCTTGGAGTCNTATGGTTCAATTTAAAGTACAGTCCACATATAACTCTTTTAGCTATCCCGTTCAAGCCTATGTTTTAAACTGCCTAACATCCACTCTTCCTTCACAGCAAATTCAATTTCAGGATTGGCCGGTATTGTTGCAATTGCAGATGGCTGATCCAGGATATGGTACACCAAGCAATATAGATCTTCTACTAGGCGCTGATGTGCATGGTCAGGTTTTGTTAAAATAAAGTCGATTTTTATTCGAGCACGTCTTATCATAAAGTTTTCTGTGAGTTTCTGTTACGACTTACTATGAGTTAGGTCGCGGACTTTTTGGCGGGAGCGCGAGGAGTGAAGTTGTGTGATTTGTTTTATTTTGTCTATTTAGTGTTTCTTCGGGTTTAAATGTGTAATAATGGTGGTTTATTAACTGTTTAATATCTGTGAAAGTGCACAAATGTAGGAAAATGAAACAAAGCCGCTGGACGTAACTTCTTGGGATCCTCCGAAAAGTCCACTGAAAAAATCTTAGTAAATGATCACCATTTTACTGAGATCCCATATTATCTCATTTCATTTCATTTAATTTCATCCCAGCTGATTAATGTCTCAAATTAATCATCTTCATTCCATTTCACTCCATATTATCATTTTTCATAAAAATAAGAATATAAATTAAAATAAGACATGACTTAAAGGTCTTAGTTACCAGGTCAAAAAATCCCTTTAAAAAAGTTAGGTCGCGCACTCCATCTTTAACTGCAATTAAAATTATAATTATGAACTTTATTGCTATTTCAAAGTTGTGCGGCTTGATTTACATATCTTCATTTTCAAACTTTCAATGTTGAAATCGTCGAAAAAAAAGAAGGAAAATTACATATTCAAAACTATGCTAATCCTTATTGTGTTATGAACACTTTTATTCAAAACTAGCCGTACTCGCCCGCTTCGCTGGGCATTTAAAATTAACATCATTATTTATTGTCATTATTATTTATTATCATTATTATTATGGAGTCCAACACTCATATAAATATTAGCCTATCCATTAAGTACTTGTATTTTCTACATGAATACCAAGTTTCAAGTCAATCGGATGCACGGTTCAGTATTTATAACGGAATGTCCGTAAAAACCACTGTAGATTTATATATGTATTAGTATAGATTAAACACTAAATTTATTATCAAATTTTTTTTTGGTAAAATCGTGGTAAGAACCTGTTGAATGAAAGAGTGAACACACATATTGCGTTTCCAGACAAAAAAAGCAGTATTTACAATAGTATTATATAAAAAATTATACGTCTTTGGCGTAATTGAATTTTCATCACAATTTTGCTAAAAAATTACATTTAGATAAATATACACATGATAATAATACCGAGCCGTATCCAGAAGTTATAAAGTGTCAAAAGTGAAAAAAAATCATCAACCCAAATTCCCAACTTACTTGATCATTGGGTTTGGCCAATCTCTCTTGGGCTGCCTTCACCAACATTGGAGCCAACAGTTCAGTCTGAAAAGACAGTATTACATTAATCATCCACGTCGTCTTTCTCCTAGAGACAGGATATTATTCCAGTTAAAAATTAGTGGAAAAGGTGTGGCAAGGGAAAATTTCAGTACTTAAACTAATGGTTATAAAATATAATTTGCTTACCTCTCGCAACTTCAACCGTGTGGACCACACTTAATAAGACGTACCAAACGTTAGGCATATAAGCGTATCGAAACTGTTTTTTTTAATATAATGTTTCAATCATTTTATCCAAAATGTCTACGAATTATTTACACAAAGGTAGCCCATATGTCGCTCTTTCTATTAGACAAAATCGTATCGTATTTTATTATAGTTTAGAATTAATTAATAAGCGAAGAAAGTGACAGAAGTAGGCAGCGACTTTTTTTATAATACTATCACCGTTGCATCGCTCGATACGAATGCACCGGACGTCTTATCCTTTGGGCCACGACGACTTCACTGAAAACTTAGTGGAAGAAGTTTACCTGATTGCTGCACTGCTTGAGTTGGTCAGTCAGCGCCTGGTCCCCGGTGCCTGTGTCCGCCACGAACCGCGCAGTCCTGGTCACTCTGCCTAGTTGGGCCAGGAGTTCAGCTATTTTCTTTTCGAGCAAATATTGACGTTTCTTTTCGTCTGAAACAGATTGAATTGCGAATGATTTTTCATCTCAATCGTGTCACTCTTGACAGAGTGGTCGTGATTGTCATGTAGTGTTGGGGCAGACTTGATGCATCTCACGATGTTCCGCCATCACTTCCTGTACTCATTTAGAGAATCCTTCACTATGGTTTGGTCACTCCATCGCATTAAAGACCTCTTCATAGGAATGATTAGGTAATCCCAAATAATTTAAACATGGTGCAATTGAAACATTTTTGTTGGATGATCTTTATTGACATAGATGAGTTGGCTGATGGGAGAGTTTAAGTGCTGCTACCCACCATGAGATATGAGTTATAAGGTCTCAGAATAGTTACAACGGCTGCTCCGCCCTTCAAACCGAAATGCAAACGAGCTTATATGTCTTATATTTTAAACTGATATAGGTAGGTATCATCTTGGCTTTCTGGATGTGAAGGTTTAGACAGCCGTTAAGGAATTTAGAATTGAATTTTTTTATCTCTATTCTATCTACTATATTCTCATGACGTCGACATCACAACCCCATCATCTTAAGGCAGACGGATATTTAAACATGACAATCTAAATTCCGTCACCCACCTTGAGATTCAAGGTAGCACAACCAGAACCTTAAATTTTCATAACTGGAAGAAATTCATATTGTAGCAGCAGCTGACTTCTTATTTTAGACATTTTGGTATAGTCATTCGTCCCAAAGCTGTGACTAATGTAGGTTCTAGAAAATTTTGAATACCTTTTTCAGAATCCACTAATATATCTAGATCTGCGAGAGGTTCCTCCTGGTCCATAAAATCTTCCACCACCCTCGTAACGACACCGCGCTCTATCAACTTCTTTAAGTCCTTAAGGCGGTGACTGAATATACTGAAAAGAAAACGCGTGAAGGAATATTTTATTTATTTGTTGATAAAGTATCACAAACATGCAATGGTGGATTCAACCGTTCTCAAATGTTTAGCCGACACATACAGCACTGTACAAATAGCTTGACACTTGAGATCAAAGTTTCAATTACATTGTTTTTTTACTGCTTAGATGGATGGACGAGCTCAGTGCCCAGCTGGTGTTAAGTGGTTACTGGAGCCCATAGACATCTACAACGTAAATGCGCCACCCACCTTGAGATATAATTTCTAAGGTCTCCGTATAGTTACAACGGCTACACTTTTTCTTTCCTCCGCGGCGGCGCGCGGGTTATGTGAGACTCAACGATCTGCATGATGTTGTGAGAAGACCGCGAGCCCAAGGAGCAACGGCAACCCCGCCTTTCAAACCGAAGCGCATTACTGCTTCACGGCAGAAATAGGTGGTGTGGTGGTACCTACCCGTGCGGACTTTCAAGATGTCCTACCACCAGTAATATACACTCTTCTAGATTAAACACTGGCACGTGATTTCTTCAAAACTTGCTTGTGGTTCTTCGATACCAAGGCGTCAAATATCAAAACATAAGCCTCAAAATCTTATTAGAGCCATTACTAACCTGTACTTCTCTTGGTCGTATCTTTGGCAGCAGTCGTTAAGCAATACATCCGTTTCGTGGAACATCTGTTTCCATTCCAACTTTTCTGCGGGGGTCATATCTTCTGCCATCTAAAACGTATAACTTCAACTTAGACATTCTCTTAGGCTATGAGTACATTCAGATCTGATCAGATCGAGACTGACTCGGTGGTGCTGTAGTTAGTTTAACGGGTCGCCATTATAGAACACAAGATATTTGACAGATCGGACTCTGCATCACATGGACTACTCACAATGCTCACGCAACACTCAAGCTCAGTCTCGAATCAACGCAGACTTTGAGCAGCACTTGCACGGACAACGCTAACTAAATGACAGGACCTCCGGTCTCAGAGGGGAGTGATGTGGCGGGTAGCCATTATAGAACACAAAATACTTGATCGATGCCTGAATCTCGCTTACGACATTTTCAAGATAAGTTTGCATATATACAAGTTCCAAACAACAACATTCGGACCGTCGGTCTACCGAGCAGTATCGCCCGCGCGGTGGAAGATCTTCCCTTTGTCGTATACGAGGGCTGCACTAAAAGTATCGGGAATGGAATATTTCCACTGTTCCTGTCATATTAAAATCTTTTTAATTGTAAACTCCTTGGTTTTGAAAATCGAATACCATTTATTTATTTAAAAAAAGATTCTCGGTCTTGTCACGAGGTTTTGTCAAACTTGTTTAGTCGTTGAGAAAATGGAATTGACTCGAGAAAATTCAAGAGCAATGATTTATTATGACTTTCGAAGTGGTTTAACACAAAAACAGTGTGTTGACCGGATGATTTCTGCATTTGGTGATGAAGCCCCATCCAAAACCACAATTTATCGCTGGTTTGCTGAGTTTCAACGTGGACGTGTCAAGCTCAGTGATGATCCCCGTCAAGGTCGTCCAAAAACTGCAGTCACCCAAGAAAACGTTGATGCTGTGCGTAAGCTGATTGAGGAAGATCGACATGTGACATACCGCGAAATTCAGGCAACTTTAGACATTGGCATGAGTCAAATACAAATAATCTTGCATGAACAATTAGGTGTAAAAAAGTTGTTTTCCCGATGGATACCGCATTCGCTCTGTGAAGAGCAAAAAGCGGCTCGCGTTACTTGGTGCGTCAGAACTCTCGAAAGATTCCACGCAGGATCCTCAAATGCTGTATACAACATTGTATCAGGTGACGAATCCTGGATATACGCGTACGAACCCGAAACAAAAAACCAGTCACGAGTTTGGGTGTTCGAAAATGAGTTAAAGCCAACAAAAATTGTTCGTTCACGGAGTGTTGCAAAAAAAATGGTGGCCACGTTTGTCTCCAAAACCGGCCATGTTACGACTATTCCTCTTGAGGGACAAAGAACGGTTAATGCAGAATGGTATGCTAGCATTTGTTTGCCACAGGTCGTTTCTGAACTCCGTAAAGAGAACTGCAACCGCCGCATCATCCTCCATCACGACAATGCGAGTTCTCACACCGCGCACAGAACAAAAGAGTTTTTAGAGCAAGAAAACATAGAATTATTAGACCATCCGCCGTACAGCCCCGACCTAAGCCCTAATGATTTCTATACTTTCCCTAAAATAAAGAATAAATTGCGTGGACAGAGATTTTCATCACCTGAAGAAGCTGTGGACGCCTACAAAACGGCCATTTTGGAGACCCCAACTTTCGAATGGAATGGTTGCTTCAATGATTGGTTCCATCATATGGAAAAATGTGTCAAATTTCGCGGAGAATACTTCGAAAAGCAATAAATACATTTTTAAAAAGTAATGTTGTGTCACTTCGTTAATTCCCGAAATTTTCAGTGCCGCCTAGGTACCTACAGTTGACGCCCTTGACTATTGCGCCGAGGGTCATGGGTTCGATTGCCACATCGGAACACTCTTTTGATGAATAGGTTTGTTTCCTAATTGTCTGGATTTTTATTGCCTATATATGTATATATTTAAAACATATTTAAGTATGTTAATCACTCCTTGGTACCCATAACACAGGGAATCGTAAATTGGGGCCGGATGCCCGTACCTGATTTGTTCCCAGTTGTTATTACAAATCCCAAAGATACTGAGCAAGACCGAACATCAGATACAGATTCAATAAGCTCACTGGATAGGGTACAAGATATAGATGAAATATCAGCATAGATGCTTTAGTTAGGACTTGGGATATCATTGACATCAAATCGTAAATGCCGCCGTTCATAATAGGCGAAAGGGCATCAGCATTACTAGAGTGAACTCTAATCGGAAAATAGAGACTCCACAGCAATCTTTGGAATTTTTACATTTTTAAGATTAATAAGGGTAGAGAGCGGTATAGTCTCATGAGCAGTGATTGATTTTACTGTTACGGTTAAAATCGCGTTTATCATTTTTTATTACGAGTAAATTGTTCCTAATATTAGAATACTTTATTACAGTTTGCATGATTATAAAAAAACTGAGGTGTTACTCATTGAAATTTTAATAATATGCCAACTACCTTCTAATTTTCAATAAAATACTAAATTCGAGATTACCGAAATTCGATTCGCTAAAACCGAACGAAACTCTTTCAGCAGCTAATGATTCAGCATACCTTTTCAGCAACATCGATGATCGTTTTGGCCGCTTTCTGTCCAGCCGACTTGGTAGCAGCCTTACACGTTGGCTTGTTCAGCCATTTGTTGGCAATCTCCAATCTAAAATTGTTATTGGATGTCGATATGAATAAATCTACAGCTAGCTGATCACAGAGCGTGGTTATAAAAAAGAACTACCACATAGATATCTGATCCAATTGATCTGGTGAAATGCCAAGTCGGATTTTATTTATGGAAATCAATCCACAAAAAATTCAAAACATTATGTTAGTATTGAATTGTTTGTGAACTTTTATGTTAATATTGGTATTCATCATTAATACGATTACAATTCGTTATGCTGAATTATATATAATAATATATATAATAGGTTATACGCAATCAATCAACGCTGGTGCTCAGCTGAGACCGGCCTTTCTTTTTCCTACCTAAGCTTTCTACCTAAGCCTTGAGAGGCTATTTCAGCGTAACCTTAACTAGTAGGTGATCTCACGGGACTCAAACCGCAGTGATGCTAACATTGACCCTAGCAAGAGTAATGCTTCGCAGAATCTACCACCGGATCGGTAACGCGACCCACTGAGAAGATCCGGCGGGAAACGCAGTGGGCTGTATCTATGGATATCCAGCCTGGACGACGCGACTGCACTGAATTGAGCTTCTCTGTATAGTGTGTCCTGAGCATTTTAGCGTGTCCTTCATACAACGAGGCTTGAAGAGAGTCATCTGCAGTAAGCAGCAAGCTTACCTATTCTTTTAGCATTGCTCACATCAATGAGCGACAATGACCATTCGTCACCAACTATTGCGTCTGCATTTGAGAACAATAAAAAAGACGTTGACTTCTTAAAGTACATGACCTGCATTGAAGTTTAAGACCAAATTATCAATTACATTTGCCATGACTTACATTCAGCAAATCAGCTGAGATTTGTAGACCTAATCAAATTTCTCCAATTAAAGACTCCTTTTTTTTGCATAAAGTAACTTATTTTATCAAGGAATAAAAAATCTTTTAATATATACGGTATTGAATGAAAAATACGTACTGCGTATCGAGGAAGCTCTTGACTGGAGAATCAGAAATCTGAAACCAAAGGATTATATTAGATTTTGGTAAACGTATCACTCGCACGTATAAGTGCAACTGTCTTATTCTGATTGCGAAACGATCGTGCGTTCCAATTCGAAAGGTGGAACACCTGGTGGACCATCCGTCAACTCGGTAATAAATCCTTACTATTTTAATATTACAGCAATTACTATTATTCCACTTGGCTTCTAATTTATCGTACTTGTTGTCATTTTTGTCCAAGTCGGGACCACACTATACAGAAGAAGGTGATTGAAATCTGTGTAGAACTATATACTTTATCAATTATTCACACATTTACCTCTGATGTGTCTTCAGGGGATCCTAAAATTATACCAGCGCGTTGACCGTTGATTCTGGAAATGGTTATTATAAGTAAATTATTAACTCTATTCATTAGCCATAAAGCTCCTAATTCTGATCTATTTGAATTCTTTGATTTATAGCCTGATCATACACTGCATTCACTGCTTCCTAATACTTCTCTATCCAGAGACGCTTTGAACGAATAAATAATTAACGTTTCCAACAGACACAAGTCAGGAATTCAATAGCAACAAACATTATTGTAAAGATCTTATTTGAAATTGAAACTGTTACGGTCTTGTCCTGACTTGCGAGGCCATAAGACATTGCAACTTATTGGATTAGTTACAGATCAGTTTTTTGGTCTGAGTTGGACCTTCTTTATAGTTTTTGCTTTGGCCATCCTCGCCAATTTAAAATATTCGCCCTGTATATTTACAAGGCGTTGGATTATTCTGAAGATTGGGTTGTTGATGGCAGCAATTAAAATATGCAGTCAAGTCAAGCAACATATTGGAGTAACTTACTGTACAGTTTTAAGGAGCTCATCAAAGGCTTTGAGCACTTTCTTTGAGTTGCTGCCAAACATGACCCAGGTCATCATCTCCGGCTCCTCGGGACTTCGAGATACCTCGTCAACCAGATCTTGGGTGATACTGAGAAGAACCCTGGAACGCAAATTATGTTTAAGAGTGGTATATAGTTAAAGCTTTTTATTACAATCGAGCTAATCGTTTTTTTTTTATTATTGCATTAAGTAGCTGGACTAGTTCATAGACCATATGGCGTAAGGTGGTTATCGGAACCCATAGATATCACGACGCGAATACCTCCAATGCCTCTCAAGAATGGAAAGTAGTCGACGTCGCCCCGAGCAAGTCATTTCGGATCCTCCCGATCCACTAACGGTGCTTTTAGGTACCTCAACCACCGGTCACCGTTCTCGTCGAACCCGTCGCTTGCGACGAAGGGCTCGACGAGTAAATGAACACTCAGACACAGCCCACTGAGTTTCTCGCCGGATCTTCTCAGTGGGTCGCGTTTCCGATCCGGTGGTAGATTCTGCCAAGCACGGCTCTTGCTAGGGTTCGTGTTAACAACGTCGTCAGGTTTGAGCCCCGTGAGCTCACGTACTAGTTTAAGTTCCGCTGAAATAGCCTCTCAAGGCAATCAGCTGAGGTAGGAAAAAAGAAAAAAGCGTCCTTCGGGTCAGAAAGCCGTTGTAACTACACTGAGACCTTAGAACTCATATCTCAAGGCGGGCGGCGGCCTTTACTTGATAGATGTCTATGGGCTCCGGCAATTATTCAACACCAGGTGGGCTCTGAGCTCGTCCACCCATCTGTACAATAAAAAAAATAAAAAAGTACGGCTGTGTTGCGACAGAAATAGGCAGATTAAAATGGGCCATCTTTGCACATATGACCATTTTAATACGGTGGACGGTTACTACATACAGACTGGTGATGGGGAGTATTGCGAGCCCACGGGATTAGGTAGCATCACCCACCACCCGTTTACATTGTTTGCTGTCTATGGTCTCCGATAACCACTTGACAACAGATATTCACGTCCCATCTGGCAATAAATTACACCCATGGCCCCCGTAAACTTCAAACCCGAACACATTATTCCATCAACATAAAATTGTAGATATTTCATAATTAGACGTCAAATTACTTTGAGCTATTGGAGATTTCTTCACATCTTTGTCTCGTGTCGGCAGATAAAGTCTTTGGTGTTGGAATCAAGGCTGGATTTTCAATTATATTATCAGTATTCTTCAATACACTCATAAGATCCATTGTGAGAGGTGCTATTTTCGTCTGAAATACAAATACAATTAATTATAAATTTTCATAATCAAATTCCTATGAATTGGTCAATCGAGGTGCCCCCGATATTGTCGCAGACAAGAGAGAACGAATAAAGAAATCTAGTTTAACATTACTTAACCCCTGAATTTAGTCCATTTTTGTCCGACAGTGCCTTAAACGTTGAAAATACAATGTAAGCTTGTGATGTAAATAGGCTGAAGTTGCTTATAGTCTGTGGATGTCATAGGTATAGCAATTTTCTTTTACACATAAAATACATTAAGAAAATTTTTACGCAGAACTCTTGTGGTATGAAGTTTGGATAAATATCCGAGTAACTCACTGAAAACTAAACCCTCATCATTTCGCCTCGTCATCATTAAAAACTACTCATCTTTATAGTAAGACTAGCCGTAGTCGCCCGCTTCGTTGGGCATTTAAACTTATTATTATTTATTGTCATTATTATTAGGGAGTCCAACACTCATATAAATATTAGCCTATCCATTAAGTACATGTATTTTCTACATGAATACCAAGTTTCAAGTCAATCGGATGCATGGTTCAGTAGTTATAACGGAACATCCGTAAAAATCACTGTAGATTTATTATATATTAGTATAGATATATTAGTATAGATTAAACACTAAATTTATTATTAAACCACTGTAGATTTAGATATTAGTATAGATTAAGATATTACCTCTTCATTTTTATCCAAAGCCCGACAAATGGCACCAAAAATAGAATCTACTTCCGTCTTTGATTGAGCCAAATCCTTCGACAGCTTCTCGTCTTTGATCTTGTCCTGGGCTTCAGTCAAAGATTGCGTAAGATCTTTCATTTGATTCTTCAACTTCGGTATGTCTTCTTTGATCTATATAGATGTTGAGTAATAAGAATCGAATAAGAAGTCGTGGCCTAAAGGATAAGACGTCCGGTGCATTCGTATGTAGCGATGCACCGGTGTTCGAATCCCGCATGTGGATAACAAATTTTCTAATGAAATATGTACTTAACAAATGTTCACGATTGACTGCCACGGTGAAAGAATAATATCGTGTAATAAAAATGAAAACCGCAAAATTATAATTTGCGTTATTACTGGTGGTAGGATGACTGTGACCTTAGAACAGATCTCAAGGTAGTTGGCGGCCTTTACGTCATAGATGTCTATGGGCTCCGGTAAACACTCAATACCAGGTGGGTACTTGAATATAAGGTATCAATTAATACTCCCATGATACATTAAGTCATTTATCTATACGGTCGTTTTTAAATAAATTTTGCCAATCCGACTGTCCAAATAAACGATAAAGCGAAAATAGTTCTTATTATATCCGATTTAAGATTCATTCCGTAAGGCAAGGTAAGAAATGCAATCCATTGAAATTTGTGAGGTATAGAAACAATACAGGGTGCTGTTCTTTAGAAGCATTTGATGGAAGATATTTCATTTGAAATAAGCATTACATTTGTAAAAATTTCAATTTTTAGTGCTCTATAATGAATATTATAAAGCATACATTAGAAAGCAATCAACACAAATTTAAGACGGAATTAATTACCACTCAGTAATGGCCCTGAATGTATAACCACAAAAATAATCGGCTGTTATAACGTGGTACCGTACAAGACGCGTTACCTACCCAGTGGTGGTACTTACCCAGGCACCACCACCCTGGCTATTTCTGCCGTGAAGCAGTAATGCGTTTCGGTTTGAAGGGTGGGGCAGCTGTTGTGATTGAGACCTTAGAACTCATATCTAAAGGTAGGTGGCATTTCGTCCACTTATCTAAGCAATTTTTTTTTGTTTAGTAGTAAAAATTATAGTTGCGTATATCAGTTGAAATTACTTACATCATCAATATGTTCGGTTCTAATGAGGCGTATGCAAGAGTCGCGGACAGCCCCGATGGATTTCTGAATTTTTCGTATATCGACCAATCCTTCCTTCGCTGCACTCAAATCCTGTTCTGATATCGACATCTGGAAATTAGAGACAGCTTACACTTAATCCACCGGAATAAATTTAGCTTATTTAATAACTAGCTGACCCGGCAGACTTCGTAGTGCCTCAATCGATAAATAAAAGACCTAAACTTTTGTATAAAATAAACTTAAAACAAACAAAAGGAATCCGTCCGACGGGGGACACATCAAAGGGAAAACAAAATTGGTATTTTTATTTAACTCCGAGCATTTTCATATTTATCTACCTTTTAAACCTTCTCTGGACTTCCACAAGTAATTCAAGACCATAATTAGCCAAATCGGTCCAGCCGTTCTCGATTTTTAGCGAGACGAACAGCAATTACTGGTGGTAGGACCTATTGTGAGTCCACACGGGTAGGTACCACCACCCCGCCTATTTCTGCCGTGAAGCAGTAATGCGTTTCGGCTTGAAGGGTGGGGTAGCCGTTGTAACTATACTGAGACCTAAGAACTTATATCTCAAAGTGGGTGGCGCATTTACGTTGTAGATGTCTATGGGCTCCAGTAACCACTTAACACCAGGTGGGCTGTGAGCTCGTCCACCCATCCAAGCAATAAATAAAAAATATATATATATTTATAGATGAAGCCAAAACCGTAAGTTCGTTTTTATGCTGCATAGATTCTTGTGAACGAGTTCACAGACCACTGGAATGGGTATTGAAGCATGGAGGTAGCACGACACGAATCCCAACACCTTAAAAAGTGAGGTTAAAATCATCATTGAGTTACAACAGCTATCCCACTGTTCAAACCTGTTTTAGGGCAAAAATAAATAGAATGTCGATACCCACTCGCGTGGACATATCATATTATGCTTAGTTTTCATTAAAAATAAAGGTAGGTAATACCACCAATGCTTAACAAACAGATGCAAATATAGCATGACAGTAGTAAATTGGGAAACGTGGTCATTATTCAGAGCCGTAGAAAGAAAAAACAGCCAAACAGTGAAAAAAGTCGTCGTTTTGAAGCCGTCGTGGCCTAAAGGATAAGACGTCCGGTGCATTCGTGTTGAAGCGATGCACCGGTGTTCGAATCCCGCAGGCGGGTACCAATTTTTCTAATGAAATACGTACTCAACAAATGTTCACGAGTGACTTCCACGGTGAAGGATTAACATCGTGTGATAAAAATCAAACCCGCAAAATTATAATTTGCGTAATTGCTGGTGGTAGGACCTCTTGTGAGTCCGCGCTGTGAAGCAGGTCCAAGAGGTCACAACGCATTAGCATTTCGGTTTGAAGGGTGGGGCAGCCGTTGTAACTATACTGAGACCTTAGAACTTATATCTGAAGGTGGGTGGCGCATTTACGTCATGGATGTCTATGGGCTCCAGTAACCACTTAACACCAGGTGGGCAGTGAGCTCGTCTACCCATCTAGCGAATAAATAAAAAAAAAAGCAATCATGAACATTAAATGACTAAGATCGAAGAAAGAGTTAGATTAAACCAATGCATGTTGTTTTTAATCAAGTACTATAAAATGGTAGAGCTATTTTTTGGGAAGCAAAGTGTTGACATAACAAAGAACAGAGTTAAAAAAAACTATAATTCAAAAGTCCTATGGTACAATGCACACAAAAAACCACCGTTGAAAACTTAAATTTGTTTTTCCTGAAAATAAATCAGTAAGCGATTGACTGATTTAAACTTACCAAGTAAGCGCATTGCTGGAAGTATTCGGAACTGTTGCACACGGCCGAGGTGATGTAGCCAAGGTCCTTGATAAGCTCGTCACGCGGCATAGCTTCCTCGTTTTTCAATTTCGCTATTATGAAAACATTTTTTTTATTTTTATTGCTTAGATTGATGGACTAGCTCACAGCCCACCTGGTGTTAAGTGGTTACTGGAGCCCATAGACATCTACAACGTAAATGCGCCCCCCACCTCGAGATATAAGTTCTAAGATCTCAGTATAGTCACAACGGCTACCCCACCCTTCGAACCGAAACGCATCACTGCTTCACGGCGGAAATAGGCGGGGTGGTGATACCTACCCGTGCGGACTCCCAAGAGGTCCTACCACCAGTAAAGGTCGGTATTTTCGTTAAGACTTTCGCAGCTTATTCATTTAGAATGTAATCTTGTGATTAGTGAAATGTTTGGAATGGAATGAACGGAATGGACGGAAAAAGACCACGAGGTAGAGACCCGACAGGTTAGGCTGACCATATCCGCATTACTATCGACAGCACAGTTCACGATGGTCTACACTTGGCGTCAGATAAGAACAAATGGCGTAGAGTGATCCAAAATACACTCTTGTTGCGAAGGAGGTTGTCACTACCTTCAGCATTGAGGAAACCGAAGCGAGAAGAAGAAGAAATGAAATGTTGTGTTTAATATTTTTTTATGTTTTGAGAGATTACTGGTGGCCCGGAGGCATTTCCAGTTTTACCAGGGCAGGTGGGCGAGCAAGGGCTAAGCCAGGAAGGGGTGGGATTTGCTAACAGCTACCCGAGCGCCTCCAGATTAGACCTAACAACTCAAAAGTAGTTGCTTCGCGAATGAATCTACTACCGGATCGGAATCGCGAACCGATGAGAAGATCCGGCGAGAAACTCAGCGGGTTGATGTTTAGGTTAGGTTAATTTTGTCATAACAGTTACCAGGCCTTTTGCAACATTCAACAAAACCTTTTGTGATGCTGGTAAAGTTTCTAACAAAAATCCGTAATCTGAGCTGATAAAGATTACTAGTTTCGTAATTGTTTTAAAGTAATTCCAGCAAAATTAAAATTTTAATCTCCTTTGTTTTGTCTTTATCAAGATAGGTTGCGACATCCATGTTGTTGTAAGCTGGGCGTGTGACGCATGAGTGTTAGAACATATCGCTACTGTTTTTCTTATAGATTGGTGATTGGAAACCATAGACACAACACCGTAAATACCAGAACATACCTGAGTCATGAGGTGTAGCATGAATCTTAAGTTGGCTGTGATTTCATTGTCACTCGCATTTGCCTATCGCAACTGAACATCAAACGTTTGAAGAAGGATATGTCATAGCTCTTGGGGAATTACCAAAGAGAAACAAATTAGCCAGATACTGAAGCTATAAATCTTAATATATATAAATTACGTGTCACGTTGTTTGTCCGCGATGGACAACTAAACTACTGAACTGATTTTAACTTTTTTTTTTATATTTTCTCACTCAGCTGGTGACACAGCCCACCCGTGTCCCAGATATTGAGGGGCACGAGCCCTCTCTGTTGGACCTTCTGCTGACCACCGATCCGGCCGGATACAGTGTGGTGGTCGACGCTCCACTTGGATCGTCTGATCACTGCCTTATCCGAGCTGAGATACCAATCTCTCGTCCTGGTCGTCGAACGACGACCGGGTATCGAAGAGTTTGGCGGTATATGTCAGCGATTGGGATGGATTGCGTGAATTTTACGCATCCTACCCATTGGGGCGGCTCTGCTTTTCCTCTGGTGATCCTGACGTCTGTGCGGACCGACTTAAAAACGTGGTGCTTCGGGGGATGAAATTGTTCATTCCTTCTTCCAAGGTGCCCGTCGGGGGTCGCAGTGAACCTTGGTACAACAATGCCAGTCGGGACGTTGCACGCCTCAAGCGGTCCGCATACGTGGCATGGAATGATGCCAGGAGACGTCGGGATCCTAATACCTCATAGGAAAGGCGGAAATTTAACGCCGCTTCTAGGTCTTATAAGAGGGCTATTGCCAAGGCGAAGTCAGAGCACGTTGCCAGAATTGCCGAGCGAGTGAAGAGCTATCCCGCCGGGAGCCGTGCTTTCTGGTCGCTCGCTAAGGCTGCAGAAGGTAACTTCTGCAGGTCTAGTCTCCCACCACTACGCAAGTCCGATGACAGTCTGGCCCATAGTGCGAAAGAGAAGGCTGACCTTCTGGTCAAACTCTTCGCCTCGAACTCGACCGTGGACGAGGGGGGTGCCACACCACCGAACATCGCCCGGTGTAATAGCTCCCTGCCTGAGATCTGCTTCACGCAGTGTGCAGTCAGGCGGGAGCTCCGACTCCTGGACGTCCATAAGTCGAGTGGGCCAGACGGCATCCCTGCAGTGGTTCTGAAAACGTGCGCCACGCCTGCGCTAACGCGTTTGTATCGCCTCTCTTATTGCACTAACAGGGTTCCGTCTTCATGGAAGACTACCCACGTCCACCCTATCCCCAAGAAGGGTGACCGGTCGGACCCATCGAGTTATAGGCCTATCGCGATAACTTCCTTGCTTTCCAAGGTGATGGAGCGAATAATAAATATACAACTCCTGAAGTATCTGGAGGATCGCCAGCTGATCAGTGACCGACAGTACGGTTTCCGTCACGGTCGCTCAGCTGGCGATCTTCTTGTATACCTTACTCACAGGTGGGCTGAAGCCTTGGAGAGCAAGGGCGAGGCTCTTGCTGTGAGCCTTGATATCGCGAAGGCCTTCGACAGGGTCTGGCATAGGGCACTTCTATCGAAGCTACCATCTTACGGAATCCCCGAGGGTCTCTGCAAGTGGATCGCTAGCTTTTTGGATGGGCGGAGCATCACGGTCGTTGTAGACGGTGACTGTTCTGATACCATGACCATTAACGCTGGCGTTCCACAAGGTTCGGTGCTCTCCCCCACGCTTTTCATCCTGTATATCAATGACATGCTGTCTATTGATGGCATGCATTGCTATGCGGATGACAGCACGGGGGATGCGCGATATATCGGCCATCAGAGTCTCTCTCGGAGCGTGGTGCAAGAGAGACGATCAAAACTTGTGTCTGAAGTGGAGAACTCTCTGGGGCGAGTCTCCAAATGGGGTGAATTGAACTTGGTTCAATTCAACCCGTTAAAGACACAAGTTTGCGCGTTCACTGCGAAGAAGGACCCCTTTGTCATGGCGCCGCAATTCCAAGGAGTATCCCTGCAACCTTCCGAGAGTATTGGGATACTTGGGGTCGACATTTCGAGCGATGTCCAGTTTCGGAGTCATTTGGAAGGCAAAGCCAAGTTGGCGTCCAAAATGCTGGGAGTCCTCAACAGAGCGAAGCGGTACTTCACGCCTGGACAAAGGCTTTTGCTTTATAAAGCACAAGTCCGGCCTCGCGTGGAGTACTGCTCCCATCTCTGGGCCGGGGCTCCCAAATACCAGCTTCTTCCATTTGACTCCATACAGAAGAGAGCCGTTCGGATTGTCGATAATCCCATTCTCACGGATCGTTTGGAGCCTCTGGGTCTGCGGAGGGACTTCGGTTCCCTCTGTATTTTGTACCGCATGTTCCATGGGGAGTGCTCTGAGGAATTGTTCGAGATGATACCAACGTCTCGTTTTTACCATCGCACCGCCGGTCACCGGAGTAGAGTTCATCCATACTACCTGGAGCCACTGCGGTCATCCACAGTGCGTTTCCAGAGATCTTTTTTGCCACGTACCATCCGGTTATGGAATGAGCTCCCCTCCACAGTGTTTCCCGAGCGCTATGACATGTCCTTCTTCAAACGAGGCTTGTGGAGAGTATTAAGCGGTAGACAGCGGCTTGACTCTGCCCTTGGCATTGCTGAAGTCCATGGGCGACGGTAACCACTCACCATCAGGTGGGCCGTGTTGATTATTGTTATTAATTGTAAGTTTCATATCTCTAAAACACATGGCGTCTTAAATCAGTTTTTACAAACAATTGTAAAACTGTCTGACATTAATATCTCATAGATGGCGCTGTGTTAAAAATACCAACGTTTCACATAAGCTACAATTGAATAGCTTAAACACCACGTGTTGCTGAGGCTAAAGTATAAGTGAAATTTATTTCGTAGTAAACGCAATACAGTGAAATCCACTTATTCTTACTTTGTTAATTTTTAGTAGTAGTATAACCGGCCACGGGTTATTTAGAAACAAAAACCTTAGCCACAGCAACGTGTGGCCGGGTCTGCTTGTCTTACATAAAACATCCTTCTGATTGTTCAAAGCATCAACGCAGTGTAGATACGGCAATCCGCATGTTGGGTGCTGGAACTGGCTGGTAGAGGTCTGCAGTTGTAGATGCCTTTTCATTCGAGTCATCTCGCTGCTCGGTCCGGGGGAACAGCATCGAACCTAGGGAGATAATGATATTGCAGAGTTTTACCTCTGATCTGATGAAATTTAAGCTGCGAGCCGTATTACCGGTAGGCAACGGCTTGGCTCTGCCCCTGGCATTGCTGAAGTCCATGGGCGACGGTAACCACTCACCATCAATAGGCCGTATGCACGTTTGCCCACTAGGGCTATAAAAATGTAAATAAAAATAACAGCTACCAACTTTGTGCAATCATGAACACATTTTCTCGTTCCATTAGAAGTGGGTGAAAATTTATAGAACAATAAATAGAATTTTTAATTTTTTTTTTATTGCTTCGATGGGTGGATGAGCTCACGGCCCACCTAGTGTTAAGTGGTTACCGGAGCCCATAGACATCTACAACGTAGATGCCGCCACCCACCTTGAGACATGAGAAAGTGAACCCGAATAGAACTCACCAGCGTATTGATGCTTTCGTTCAGTTGGCGTAAGGCATCCAGAAGTCGTCTTCTGCTTACTGGATGATCGAGATCCTGTGAAAAGATCTAATCAGTATTATGGAAAGATAAAAAAAAATCATGTGCGGTTTCTGGGGTACAATTTTATTCTGACAAACAATAGGTTCAACTTATGTGTTTACAAGCTTCGAACAACAACGGTCCAAATCGTCGTTCCTCCGAGAAATTTCACCCTAAGACCTTTCTTTTGTCGTTATTTCCAAAACATTGTTAAGTTATAAATGTATTCAATTAATTGTATATCTGACGAAGCATGTTGCGGATAACAACATGTACTTTTAGGTTAGGAATATTGTGTTCTTTTTTTTTATAATAAATACATTAAATATTAATTGCAACAAATGCATGTACTTAAATACAAAACTTGGATGTATGTACATCCAAACGTGACTATTCTATTATATTATAATATTAATGTTTACCCGACTAGCATACTCGGCGGTCTTAAGGACATTATAAGTGGCGAAGGACAAATCCTGTATTGCGTCTTCAATTCTGGAGTTGTGTACGGGATCCTATGAAAAAGACTAGATTAATTTCTCCGTTCTAAGCCGTTGAACTGATTTAGATCATTGTTAGTTTTTTCTTAACTTTTCACTTTCATTAGGACTATCATAATGACGTATGAAGTTTAAATAAAAATGACACCATTTGATTTTAGCTTAAAAGAAACGCTTTTTTTTTACTGCTTAGATGGGTGGTCGAGCTCACGGCCCAACTAGTATTAAGTGGTTACCGGAGCCCATCTACAACGTAAATGCCACTACCCACCTTGGGAAATGAGTTTTGAGGTCTCACAAGAGCTCACAGCCCACCTGGTGTTAAGTGGCTACTGGAGCCCATAGACATTTACAGCCGTAAAAGCGCCACCCACCTTGAGATATAAGTTCTAAGGTCTCAAGTATAGTTACAACGACTGTCCCACCCTTCGAACCGAAATGTATTACTGCTTCACGCCTGAAATAGGCAGGGTGGTGGTGGTGGTGGTACTTACCCGTGCGGACTCGGATCTTAGAACTTATATCTCAAGGTGGGTGGCGCATTAACGTTGTAAATGTCTATGGGCTCCAGTAACCACTTAACACCAGGTGGGCTGTGAGCTGGCGCACCCATCTAAGCAATAAAAAATAAAAAAAAACTCACAAGACGTCCTACCACCAGTCAAAAGTAGGATCTACCAGTGCCCTTGAGTGCCCTACCTTCGTCCTATGAGCACGTGCGACGTCCCCCAGCTGTGCAGCGCTGTGGACGGCACCAGCCAGGACTTGCGGCAGACTTGAGGGCTGGGACAGACTCTGGAGAATATCGGTGCACGTCCCGCTTAGCTTTGACGAATACTGATGAAGTTTCTTGTTCAATTTCCTGAGGTAGAAAATCTTGTCAGAGAAAATGCGTGTAGTACTAATTTTATTTTTTATTGCCAGTCGCATTATTGGCAGTCGGGCGAGCATGCGACCCTGATGCTGAGAAGTTACCGTCGGTAGCACTATTAGAAAATGATAGTGACGACGGCGACACATAATTTTTAATATTAAGTACATTTTTTTAAATAAACTTCTTAACTTTTAATTGTATTTTATTTATAACATCTAATACACTTCACGAATTCCTCTCTTTTCTTTAACTTTCCTCTAAACACACATGCTTAAAAATAAATTATGGCAAATAAAATTTTTTATAAAATTAAATTAAATTATATGCGGGCAATAAAAGTGACCATTTTTTTGTTGCAATGTGCACTATGCGCGACATTACCCCCACAACACCAAAACCTTGCCAACTTACGTGCCGCTTACTATACGTATAGGAAATAGCCTAGAAATATAGAACTATTTCTATCATCAATAGTCTCAGATATTAGATGGTACTATCTGGCCAGGAAGAAAGCTGTTTACATTTTTTGTTTTTTTGCTTAAATAGTTAGGAGCTCACACCCCAGCTGGTGTTAAGTAGTTACTGGAGCCCATAGACATCTACAACGTAAATGCGCCACACACCTTGAGATATAAGTTCTAAGGTCCCAAGTATAGCTATGTACTTAGCTACTAAGGATAGCACTGAATACCCCTACTCACTGTTCGTCAATGATCTTTATTTTGTCGTTGGGCAACAACATCTGGTAGGCGTTGTCGGCGCTGAACAGTTGGTTCTGTGTCGAGGACTCGGCTGCGGAAAATTTACTTTCGGGATTCTCAATTTCCTGTAAAAAGAACATTCAAACTAAGAACAGAGACTGACTAGTCCATGTGATCTGAAGTGGTAATTGCGTTGTTAAAAAACCGGATATCGAATGCAGCAATAAATTAAAGGCTATTTTGATTTTGAAGTTACGCACAATTCCTTCGTAGCAAAATCCGTGCAAGCACAAAACCCTAATAGTGAATTAGGATTAGTCGGGTGGCAGAATCAACTAATCCAAATGAATGATGTGCAGAATCGAGCAAAGTCAAGGGAAGCAAAGTAAAGTCTTCTGATTTTGATAAATATGAACAGATAAATTTACCCGTAGGATTTGTTCGGTAATACGGCTCACTTCGGGATCTTCAACTGGTTGCCATGTCGCAACTCTTTTGTTGACGGTCAGAGAGAGTATCTTCATGAGATCCACCAATTTGTATAGATGGGCTAGGAGTCTAAAAATGTATGATTGTTAAGTTTGAGGCACCAAACGTAGAACTGGTTAGATTGGGCTTCTTGTGCCTGTTAAATTGTCTCTGGGGGCAGACAAACTTTTAGCGCACCTAATGATTAAGTACCTCGAGCAAAGACCTTGCAAGGCCGAGTGATACGTAATACTTCATATTCTCTCCACACAGTTACAAAACAACTGACCCAGGTTCTATTAGCCCTTAAAGAGTTAAGAGCCAATATAACTTCAGGTCCTTTTAAAACCATGCCACGCACGCTCAATCGAACTTTTGGCCTTCAAATGTGAAATTTAAAAAGCTATTCTAAAAAAAACTATTCGAACTAAACTTAAGAACCCAGAATCCAATGATACTTACAGATCTCTTTTTTCTCCATTACTTCCGTAATCAGAGCTAGCTATATCAGCAATGTAATCAGTAAAGGCCGCAGCCAGGTGCTCTGAATTGCTGGCTTGTTTCGCTGCTGCAGCTACAGCACCCGACAGCTTGGCTTTCATCTGCGGCTTCGGAGGCACCGGTGGTCGCTTACGCTGCCAATGTTTTCAGATGGTATAATTTTGATATTGATAACAACCACACAAAACTGAGAAACATTTTCTAGTTTCTCTCAAAATTTATGTACCTGTGTTTGTTCATTCTGTTACTTTTTTCATTGCTGAGATAGATGGACGAGCTCACAGGCCACGCGGTGTTAAGTGGTTACTGGAGACCATAGACATTTACAACGTAGATACGCCACCTACCTTGAGATATAAGTTCTAAGGTCTCAGTACCTATAGTTACAGCGGCTGCCCCACCCTTCAAACCGAAACGCATTACTGCTTCACGGCTGAAATAGGCGGGGCGGTGGTACCTACCCGTGCGGACTCACAAGAGGTCCTACCACCAGGTATAATTTTGATATTGATAAAGCCACACGAAACTGAGAAACATTTTCTAGTTTCTCTTAAATTTATGTATCTATGTTTGTTTGTTCGTTATCTACATGCTAGCGCTTTTAATTCGGTCGAACATTGAACAAAAATTATGGGTATCTTAAAAAGACTCTAAATTTAGTACCAGCAATGTACCACTCGTGACTAATTTCGACAATATAGTGTATTTCATGACCATGTCAACTAGAAGAAACAAAAAATGTTATTAATGTATTGATCTAAGCAAAAACAAGTTACATTTTTAAACCGTAATGCACAGTGTAAATAGTTAATTGCCGCTACACGTTCGCAAACATTGACCTTGTACCTCAGTTCTTTTTACATTGCGTTTTGTAAATGTGTGTATCGTACTCTGTATCGTGTGTGTACTCTGAATTTTAATGGAGGAACGCGAGGAGTGAAGTTGTGTGATTTGTTTAATTTTGTCTATTTAGTGTTTCTTCGGGTTTAAATGTGTAGTAACGATGGTTTTGGTGGTGGTGGTGGTGGTATTAATATCTGTGAGAGTGCACAAATGTGGGAAAATGAAACAAAGCCGCTGGACGTAACTTCTCGGGATCCTCCGAAAAGCCCACTGAAAAAATCACAGTAAGTGACCACAATTTTACTGAGATTATATTATTTCAACCCATATCATCTCATCTCGCTCCATTTCATTTCATTTCACTTCATATTATCATTTTTCATAAAAATAAGAATATATCTTAAAATAAGACATGACTTAAAGGTCTTAGTTACCAGGTCATAAAATCACTAATAAAAAAAATAATGATGCACTTCTTTTCATAGCACATCAGTCATTAGCTACAGCATGTAATCTGTATTATCATAACCTGCCACTCACCATGGTGACGGCGCCCTGGACTTCATTAGCAGGTAACAGAGTTTTGATGACGCGTCGTTGGATATCGTTCAGATCGTTCAATGTCGCATCTAAGGCTGCGCTTCGGGCAGTGGACAAATTGCACTTGGCTGCGAACCTGAATAAGAAGAATTATAATTACACTTACTGGTGGTAGGACGACTAGTGAATCCGCACGGGTAGGTACTGTTACGGGGTTGATCCAGGAGCTTTTTTCTTTTTTTATTGCTTAGATAGGTGGACGAGCTCACAGTCCACCTGGTGTTAAGTGGTTACAGGAGCCCATAGACATCTACAACGTAAATGCGCCACACACCTTGAGATATAAGTTCTAAGGTCTCAAGTATAGTTACAACGGCTGCCCCACCCTTCAAACCAAAACGCATTACTGCTTCACGGCAGAAATAGGTAGGGTGGTGGTACACAAGAGGTCCTATCACCAGTAAATTACACATGTTAAGGACATGTTAAGGACATGTTAAGGAATAGTCCTATTGGTGTTAAGTGAGGAACAACACAAGTGATTTCTGCCTTTCGCCTCAACACATGAGGTTAAAACTTCCATTATAATGCAATAGGTAACTGCTATTGTAGCCTTCATATGACTGCTTCGCACAAGAGAACCAACCGGCTAATGGAAATACAATCGTGGTCATTGTAGGTGATTTGATTTGAAAATTCATCATTGGCTATCTTATCTTATATTTATCTTATATAAACAAGTTTGTTTTTGGACTAGGACTAGGAGTCGTGGCAAGGGAGAGTCTACCTCAAAATAGATCACAACATTTTACTGGTGGTAGGAGCTCTTGTGAGTAAGCACGGTTAGGTACCACCACCCCGACAATGCCTGCCGTGAAGCAGTAATGCATTTCAGTTTGAAGGGCGGGGCAGTCGTTGTAACTATACTGAGATCTTAGAACTTATATCTCAAGATGGGTGGCGCAATTACGTTGTAGATGTCTATGGGCTCCAGTAACCACTTAACACCAGGCGGGCTGTGAGCTCGTCTACCCATCTAAGCAATAAAAAAAAGAACACTCTGAGATCGTGGTCAAGGAATTATAAAAAAATATATTATTTTTTGTACGTTATTACAAAGTTAAGTCGTACACTGTGTATATTACTAACAAAAATCTTACGTTACGTACGTTTTTTCCCGGTTAGGGTACCCCTCCGCATCGCCCCATAAGGTACTTTCGTTCCAAAAAAAAAACTTACCAGTATAACTTGCAACTTTCCTCCAAAGCTTCAAGTCGATGCTCAAGCTCCTTCGTTTTCTGGTCTTGGCATTTCTCCAGAACTGATCGTAATGTTTTGATACGGTCATTGCATTCCTGTTAAACAAATTCGTGTATTAAAATGAGTAAACACCTAGTTTTTTTACAGCATCTATGCTACTATACAAAAACGCATACAATGTACCTATAGCTAGATAACACATTTATATAGATAAATAGGCATAAGTACATTGAGAAAACAGCAAAAGATATAGATATAAAATTACTATTACTAAATTTAATACTCTGTTGTCGAAGAAAAGTTCTATAGCGTTGTGACAATATCCATGACAGAGGAACCTATATAATAATAGTGGTCTATTTATCAAAATGTCCGGAAGCCACGGTGATCTCTTGAAACTTCTCTATGATGTGTGGACATTGAATAACTCATTTTTACTTTTCTCTTAAAGTTTTTTTATTGCTTAGATGGACCAGTTTACGACCCATCTGGTGTTAAGTGGTTACGAAGCTCATCGATATCTACAACGTAAATGGCAGGGTGGTGGTACCTACTCGCACGGACTCACAAGACGTCCTACCACCAGTAAAACCAGTCCTACGCCAGTTTTCTGGTGGTATTACTAGTACACACGGGTGGATGCCATTATCTCGCCATGCCATACAGCAATTGCGCTATGATTTCTATAAGATACGGTAATCACTTAGCACCGGGTAGACCGTGAGCTCGCGCTCACTTAAGTACGATAAAAGACTCGTAGGATAGTTATTAACACTGTCGATTTTAGTAAACAAAAACTTAAAGAAGTTGTACTTCTCCGAACTGCTCTAAGACTTCTCCGTCCTGGTTTCCTTCGTGCATCAGCTCGAACGCTTTCGACGATATCTCGTGACAATTTTCTTTTATTTTCTGTTAAAAAATTATATCTTAAGAAAACCACGATTAACGTAATACAACAGATCGCTACAAAAGTCACTGACTGACTCGGTGGTGCTGTAGTTAGAGCCCCTTACTATTGTGCCAACGGTCGTGAGTTTGATTCCCATCGCGCAAACATTCGTGTGATGAACAAAAGTTTGTTTGTTCTTTGTCTGCGTGTTTATTATCTATATATGTATATATCGGCACAACGTCACTATTTAGTTAACTAAAAATTTAGTTAGTTTAGTTAAAGTTAACTGTTTCCTTAATGTTCCGCATGTCAACAACTGTTTAAGACGGTATGCAGAACAATTCATGACTAAGCTACCCCCCCTTTATACTATAAATACAAGTGACTTATCGCAAAAAAACAATTAGACTCGAGCAACCGAACGGAGCGGAGCTCTCTATTGTTATCGTTGTACATTTGAAATGTAATAAATGGAATTCATTGGTCAAATGCTTTAATTACTGTCACTATGGTAGGCAATGATAATGATGAAGAGAATCATTTTAAAAACACCACGGAACCAGCCTCTCCATCATATATTTCAGTTCATATTACATAAGTTTGTTTGTCAGACTCTGGTACCCATAGCACAAGTAATCTTAATTTAGGGCCGGACGACCGCGCGTGATTTGTTCCCAGTCTCGTATTCATCAACTCTTGCCATTTAAAAGCAATATGACCGTGAAGACGCATATCGGTCGAGTTAAAGAGTACATTTTGAATGTCAAGGATAATCCGGTTATGAGCTCTAAAGTCGGTCAACATGCTCAGGGCACCAGTATCATAAATATTTTATCCATAAATATAGTTATGAAAACAAGCTATTTCCAGAACGAGAAGCTACCAACCATATATAGAAACCAAATATACATAGATCAAAACAGGATAATCAAAGAAGTCAAACAAGTAGATGGATTTAGAAGCTCATGGATATTAACTGCGACTTCCAAAATTCTAACAACTCCCGGCAAACAACCCCTGGTGCTTTGAAAGGATTCAACCCTATCTATGCCTTTCAGACTAGAACACGGACTGTTGAAAAACGGGGATATTTAGGCGTTTGAACGTCACATATTCCACCTACCACCTCCAACGTGTTGGCAGAAGTCTGCGATTGCCTTCGACCCGAAAAAAATTGCAAGATCTTAAAAAAAAACTAAAAGCCCCAATAGCCAATAAAATTTTCCTAAATCTATAACTTACTTCTATATTATCGTGGTCACACTCTGAGTGAATTTCCGATGCTCTTTCAGTTAACTTGTCCGCTTCAATGGTTAGATCTTGCAAGAAGTCCTGTTTAAACACAAGATTTCGGTCAATCACCTACATAACATAATATCTATTTGGGTATTTTGTTACAAAAATATACACACCCTTATATCCACTACGTTGCTACTCTCCGCATCATTTACTTTAGGTCTAGTTTGTAGCAGGGAGATCTTCATATTTTCAATGGCACTCTCCAAATCGATAGCGCGATCGGTGTCCTAAAATAAAAACAAGCATTACTTTTTAAATGCTCAGTTAATAGCTAAAGGATGATATTGTCAAATGTTTAAGCTCTACTTAGTCAGTTAGTTAGTTAGTAACGTCCCGAACTAAAAGACCATACTACACTCCATAAGACGGCTAGCGTGTCATAAAATATCCAGAGAAAACCTATAAATAAAAAATTCAAGAGGAAACACATTTCCCAATTTATGTGGAGAATAGGTAATTCATAATTTTGTCACTGTATCTTTCAAAGCTATTGGAATTTTAATCCAAAAGGTAGCTGGACATTGGATTGAAAATACCAACATGGATATAATGTATAACAAAAACCAAATATGGCATCTCGTAATAATGTCTTGTCTTCCGAATCGGCTGCACAATTGCTGTGCAGAATAGGAAGTAGCACTCAACCAAACGGGCTGACAATCCAATCCAAACAAACAGTTGTATTTGATGTGGAGATAGGAGATAGCTCTACAATAAGTCAAATTCACAGTGTTGTCATCTATATCCTTGTTCAAATGAGGTTAAAGCAAATTTTCCAGCGAAAATCAGCTTGGCTATATTTGAAGCATTGCTGTTCTTAGGCGATAGTAACTACACATTATCTGCGCTACACGCTCGTCTTCCATCGAAAGCCATTAAAAAATGCATGATGTTTCAAAACTGCAAAGAAATAATAACTAGGCTGTACTTACATAAGGTGCTCTGCGATATCTGTCGTTGGCTAAATCTAAGTCCTTCAACGCATTTTTGAGGTTGTAAGCGTAGTCCTTATATTTCTGCCTCATTGATACAGGTAGCTCCATACATTCGGATGATTTCTAACCGATAAATACAGATTTTATAATAGGGCTTGAATAGAAAGAACGGTGACTTCTATGAATTGACTACCGAAGCAACTATTTCTCTTATTATGAGTGTGCAAAAGTAGATAATGCGGCTATCTCAACAAGATTGGTCTGTGGCAGAAACAGGCAAAATGAGCCCTACGTGTATTACGTAATGGTATATACTTATATACATAAGTCGTCGTGGCCCAAAGGGATAAAACGTCCGGTGCATTCGTTAGTAGCGATGCACCGATGTTCAAAACCCGCAGGCGGGTACCGATTTTTCTAATAAAATACGTACTCAACAAATTTTCAGGATTGACTTCAAGGGTGAAGGAATAACATCGTGTAACAAACATCAAACCAGCAAAATTATAATTTGCGTAATTACTGGTAGTAAGACGTGTTGTGAGACCGCGCGGGTAGGTACTACCACCCTACCTATTTCTGCCGTGAAACAGTAATGGGTTTCGGTTTGAAAGGTAGAGAGACCATTTTACTGTTAAAAGTGAGACCTTAGAACTCGTATCTCAAGGGACGTGGGGGCATTTACATTGCAGAAGTCTATAGATGTATATGGGCTCCGGTAACCATTTAATTCCAGGTGGGACATGAGCTCGTCCGCCCAACTACAGAATATTTTTTTTTTTTAAAAAGAGAAAAAAATTATATCCATCACCAGTATACCTACTTAAGACTTACTAAATAGACTGTACGTTTTTCGGCCTTTGGCAATGTGATATTGATTTTTTTGCGTCTGAATCGGTAAAAGAACACCCTTTCTTCGTTACAAAATTGCACAGAATAGTATAAAATAGTGGGCCACTTTGTTCGAGATGGCCTTAAAAATAAATAGTGTATTATTACCAAAGCTCCACTCAAGATTTCACAGCTCAGTTGTCTGAGTGGAGAGCTTTCTATGACCAGCTTTTCTTCTTCCCGGGCTTTCGCTATCTTTCCATCTTTCACATCTCCCCTTAAGTCTTCCAGAAGTTTTTCTAGATTTTGGGCCTCCTCGTTCAGTTTGTAGACGTCTTTGGCCTGACGAGGGTCGCTGGATAGTGGCTTCCAGACGCTAGAGAACGTCTTGAGGTGTTCGGAAACCACATCAGCGGAAGTAATCAGGGCTTCTTGGCTGTACTTATTGTTGATTGTTGGAGATACGAGCTGTTGAAAACAAGGCGTCAAGTTTTAAGCTTGTAGCAATGCCTAGCTACAAGTAGACATCGCGACCCCTACTGTATTTTTTTTTTATTGCTTAGATGGGTGGACGAGCTCACAGCCCACCTGGTATTGAGTGGTTACTGGAGCCCATAGACATCTACAACGTTAATGCGCCACCCACCTTGAGATATAAGTTCTAAGGTCTCAGTATAGTTACAACGGCTGTCCCACCCTTCAAACCGAAACGCATTACTGCTTCACGGCAGAAATAGGCAGGGTGGTGGTACCTATCCTAAATAGCAAAAACAACTCCAATAATATTCATATTTCAGCTTCATACATATATATTGCTGCCTATTGTTATATCGCTAGTAATATAACGTAACTTGAATGCAATATAAATTTCAGTTGATCGTCTTGTATATAAGCTTAACTGTAGGCTGCGGCTTGGCTCTGACCCTGGCACTGCTGACCTCCATAAGCTACGGTAGCTAGCCACTCACCATCAGGTGACCCGTATGCTCGTCAGTGAATATTGGGTTGTGGATTGGGAATGTGGTTTGAATTTGGTATTTAGTGTGCAATATAACAATAATATAATTTTTTTACGGCTATTTCTTCATCTCCAAGATCTATCGTATCTTCTTTATCTGAAGCGTTACCTAATATGTATGGTAGTATAAGTATAAATATCTCACTTTAGAAGTGTAGACTAGTTTCCCGACTGCATCCACGCAATTGGCTCCGCCGTCGCATATGTTCTGCAGATTGACGCCACCGTCACTCCAGTCCTGAGCGAAGTGCGCGGCAGCCATGGCTAGACGGGACGCGCTGTCGCCTATTTGCTTGGCGCGGCTTATTATCTGGATGATAAGATACATTTTTGCTTGTCGCATATTATGGTACGATCAGTGAAAGCGCTACGTATTTTGTTGTCGATGAACCATTCGACTTTGGAACGAACCACTTCTAAGCAGGTCCTTGAGCATTATGATAAGTACTGATTCAAAAAAACAGTTTGAAAAATGTCAACAGCGATTACGTCACGACTGTCTTCTATCAAGCAAGTGACATTGACGCATATGGTAAGTTAAGTTGGTAGATAGATAACTTTCACATTTTTTTTCATAAGCTGATGGTTTTGAGATACCATTTCAGCGTAACCATAACAAGTAGGTGAGCTCACGGGGCTCAAACCTGACGACGTTGCTAACACTAACCCTAGCAAGAGCAGCGCTTCGTAGAAACTACCACCGGATCGGAAACGCGACCCACTGAGAAGATTCGGCGAGAAACTCCGGCTGTGGCTGTGGGTCAATTTACTCGCCGAGCCCTTTGTCGCAAGCGACAGGTTCGACGAAAATGATGACCGGGCTTTCACTTTGAAGCATTCAAACCTTCAAACTGGAATGTATAAGAGTTTGTATAGCTCTTATGTTAATTGAGTATCAATTATCCTGTTTCGGTGTATTTAATATCTAGTAACCCCACTGACGCCGGATTGTCAGAGAGTTCACCTATCAACTTCGTTTTGTATATTTTTTGTAGATTCCTCTGATTGATTTTCAGATGCTACATGATGATATTATGATGATTAACAACGAACATTAGCACACTACACTCGGAGATCAAATGGAAATTGAACTAAAACTTAGTAAATATAGTTAATATTAAAATGTATTATTTAATTTTATTAATATTATAATAAATTCGAATACTGAAATTTGGTCCCCCTTTTTTTCTTACCTCCTTTTCCAAAGCCGGGTCAGCATCACAGCTGATACTGTACAGTAATTTGGTGGACTTATCACCAAAATCGATGGCAGCTTCATTGATTTTCTGTTATCAGAAATCATCGACTTTTAAAGTCTTAAAGTCTAAAGCATAGATTATCAAAAAAAAAAACGTATCCCTTAATTTTTCGTTAATATAGTCTTTCATTTGTATGAACAGAATTTGATCCTAAAAATATCACTCTGCAACTGTTGCACGTGTTAAGATGTATTTAATATACTATCAACACCATATTATAGTATTGAGGTAAACTTGTTCTCGAGTGGAGACCGCGAATTGACAAACGTAATGCAGGATTCCCTCAGACTCTGTGGAGTGATGATCTATGCAGTCTCGCTGGCAAGAGCTGGATGAGAGATGCCGAGTATTGTGCAATTGGGGAGAGCCCTATGTCCAGTTATGGGCTGATGTTGGTACGGAACTTTATTTATTACTAGTATGACTATGACCAAACAAGCTATTCTAGTTCAAAAGTATGAACAACAGCAATTTATAGGATAAAATCAGGAATCGTCTTTTGAGCGCTTATGGCACTATGGCATAAATTGCCAAAATGCCAATAACAAAGATAAATTTGATGCCAATCAGACAAAACATTTGCCAACGTATAGACTTTATACGACTAGGTAATTAAAAAAAATCACACCAATGAAATATAAATCAGTTTTGTACACAAGATTACGGGAGATTATCGAGTTTTAGTTTTGGTATTGGCGTATTAAATGAGTTTGTATGTGTTTGAAAATCACTTTTATATGAATTCGTATGTGCTCGTCTATCAGATACAAATTAGATATTTTCTGGAATTTCGTATTAAATCTAATATATAAAACAATTATAAAACTTGAAAATACGTTATGCATCTAAGGTTTAGAAATGAGAAATGAAATAGAAGAATACCCCTCTATCATTTTTGGCGGTATCACAAAGTTGCTTCGTAGCTTCGCAATAATTCAGCATGTCATCCAGAAATGCTTTTCTTGCGTCAGTCTTCAACGTGTTACTGGTTAATATTCCATCTAGAAATATATATTTCATTAAAAGTGTCTTGCTGCAAAGAGCTTTAGGATTTTAACAACTACTTAGGTGTCATCATTAGCGTAAAGAGACTAAGTATTATTCAAAGAGTTTTCTAACTAGGTAGGTACATACTACTAACCGGAACGTATTTTTTTTATTGCCCTTGTAGGCAGACGGTCCACCTGATGGTGAGTGGTTACCGTCGCTCATGGACTTCAGCAATGCCAGGGGCAGAGCCAAGCCGCTGCCTACCACTATAGCAATCACAACCTGCATCTCGAAATATAAGATCTAAGTTCCATTTAAATTGGGTAGAATGACAATAACTGTTACTTTACAGTGCTTTTACCACCAACCAAAAATTAGGTAAAATAGAAATTTTGGAGTTTATTACACGTTTATATTTCATAAAATTTACAAAGAAAATCTTGCGGGATTTGAACCCTGGCATAGTCACATCGCTCAATAACTATGCGCGAGCGTTTTATCTTTTAAGCTACGGACGCTTCTATTCTATTTTTGACCTCTTACCCTGTACGATATCAGAAGTCAGTTGCGGTAATGATTTTATGGATTTCTGTGCCGTCTCATAATCTATTTTATCAGCATCTGTGGAAGATTAATTATTTTTACTTATTATACTAAGCAGAGTGCTCATGATCCAAATGTTAAAAAGGCGAATCACTTAATGAAAACTGTCCAACTGAAGACTTTAAGCTAGAGCGAATGCAACGATAGCATCTATATGATCTTGCACAAGTTGTAGTGTCCATGAACCTCAATTAATGGTAGCTAATGTGAGGATTGCTTCCGAGTTGCCTTATTTATTTATCAGAATAGTTTCCTCAACATTTTCACCAACATTACATACTTACAATTTACAGCCACCAAAGACGCCACTTGAACACTCGCTAACGCTAAGTTGTCCTGGATTTTCTTTTTCTTATTGGAGAGTTCACTTGAGCTAATATTCAACAAAGGCTTGACCTCGCCAAACTCGTTTGCCTAAAATGTAATGTTTCTTGAATTGAAAACCATTCCACTGTCATCCATTTTAAGCCTTGACTTACGAAGAGGTTTTAGTACAATAGTACGCTCGAGGATTTTTTTGAATTCAGAATAAAAAAAAATTTTTTTTAACTGAAATCGAATCTCACAGGCACTTTCACTCAGCAGTGATTTAGAATTCAGTCTAAACACCGAAAGTAATATCAGGGCATTTTCTTTTTACATAATATATGTATTATACATAGATGACCTCATCTATATCAATCGCCATACCACCCTTTAAGGAAACAGAGTCCATCCCAATATCACCACATTCACTACCGCGGCGAAGCTTGGGTAAGGGTGTCCACTGAAATCCACCCTACATAGGTGGATTCCGCAGTCAAATTAGCTATATCTGTAGAATTACTAAAACAGCAGTGAATAATCTCTGTCAGGCTGGTCGTACGTGTCTGTCTGCAACTAAGGGCTGCACCACCTAATAATATTGTTATACGTATCTTATGTAATTAGCTAATGTACACAATTGTGACTCCGCACAGCAGAGACCTAGACCTAAATTCATATGGTATTATTAAGGTTTGGTAATTATCTTTTTCATACTCTTTCAACGGTACATCCTAGAAATGCCGATGTCACTACCGATGGTGACCACTCAACACCATATAGCTGAACTATAAAGTTTGAGAACCAAGATCTACCTCTCATTAGCCACCATACCTGTTTTATTTTATCTTCCACTTCTCGTATTTTTTTATTCGCTTCATCTACAGTCGTCTTGAGTCTTTCGAGAAGTTTCTCTTGGTCTGCATTCACGCTCGATGACTGTACGTGTGACGCTGCCACCGGAGACTTCAACTGATTTTCCCGAAGTTTATCTACATACATTTGGGGTGTTACAATTTATCAATTGTTTAAGTCACGAACATCTTTCCTACATCGTCGTTGGTAAGAGCTATTCCAGCTACGATAACATAAGATTATGCATTTCCTATCATTAGGGAGAGGATGAAGTTGATGTTGCTTATTCTACGATTAGCTTTTTATTTCTGCCAAAAATTCGCAGCAAAGAAAACATGAATTCCTATTTGAAGTGTAGCAATAGAAGCTATTTTATTGGATCTAAAACATCGAGTTTGGAAGTTACAATTACCAAACTGTAAGCTGGTAAGGTTATTACCTGATTGATAGTAGCTCCAATGGTCATAATAACTAGCTTCTTCAATATTGATATTAAAAAAAAAACCACTTACCAACACTTCCGTCGCTGGTCTGCATAACTGGGCCAGTAAGCGGCTTGGCTTTCAAACTTGGTTTAGTCGCNCGGCAGCCCGTCGGGCCGCCCAGACGGTGCCGCTGGTGTCCCGGAATACCCCGCTGGACCAGAACCAGCCTGCCGGGTCGGGACGCGATACACCGTCGACCGGTCGCTCTATTCACTCCACGGCAGCGCGCTAGAGTGCTGGTAGCGCGCCGCGCGGCCTCACCCCCTCAGGTCGCCCCTTGACCTTCACCGGGGGGGGTGAGGTTATTACCTGATCGATAGTTTTTTTTTTTTTTTTTTTTTATTGCCCTTGTAGGCACACGAGCATACGGCCCACCTGATGGTGAGTGGTTACCGTCGCCCATGGACTTCAGCAATGCCAGGGGCAGAGCTAAGCCGCTGCCTACCGCTAGTAGCTCCAATGGTCATAATAACTAGCTTCTTCAATATTGATATTAAAAAAAAACCACTTACCAACACTTCCGTCGCCGGTCTTCACAACTGGGCCAGTAAGCGGCTTGGTTTTCAAACTTGGTTTAGTCGCAATACCAGGTTTGATTGAAGATGGCTTCTGGAGTACCTTCGGCTTTTCCGTTATGGGTATTTTAGTAGGCTCTACAACCAAGCAAAACTTCTCTATCACGTTCACCGTAGACATTCTGATTTAATAGATCAATTTATAAATTTCCTACACTAAACCAATTTGAAGTTATTGCCTCCACATGATAGACCAGTTTGGGATTTCCTTAGCCGCATCGCGAGGAAGATACGGACGAAGCGTAATAAACCTTGTTTTACGCATTCAAGGTTTAGGCTCAAGTGAGAACACATGTTTATAGTTAACCAAACATTATCTGAGAAATTGTGGTCTGATTTTCAGAAAAATGAAAATACGAGTAGGTATAATGCAACATTCCCCTGCAAGTAATACACAAAACCATGGTTTAAATTGCGAGATGCACTTGTGGCGGCTTACAAAAGAGGTAGACTTTAAACAGAGAGAATTTAAACAATCGTACCTTGCAGGTCGGCATCTTGGCAAGCGACCCGGATTTGTTCCAGTTCATCTTCCAAGAGTTTGTGTTCGTAATCCAATACCCCTATTTGGGGATGACGAAGTTGTTTCCAGCAATCTTGCAACTCCTGGCTCGAGTTGGAGACTCCATCGACCGCCGCGAGTAAGGCTGACCGACACGACGGCTCTTCAATGGACGGTGACGTTAACTGGAAGAAAATGTCTAGTTTGGGAACTTAGGAAAAAAAAAAAAAAGGTGAATTATAGGTTAGTTAAAATTACTTTGTTTTATGCTGTGCAGAAATATTAATTTTCATAAGATTGTTCCTACTAGGTTCTCTCACCTAAGGGGCGAAGATGATATTAACCGAGGTCGAAGAATTTAATAACATGCCTTTAATGAGTCTCCCGAACATTACCTTACGGGTTGTGCCTATAAGCTGTACAGTTAAACCCAATAAGTGACTCCTTCGTTGCCTTCCAAACAGAGAGCTTGATCTAAATATCTAATTTAGTGACCTCTCCGACGACCCAAATAGTGGTGGAACCATGTTAATATGAATATTTTGCAATGGACTGTATGTTGCAGTAGTTAGCGCTCCTGAATGTTGCGCCGAGGGTCGTGCTTTCGATTCCCACATCGGGCAAAATTCATGCGATGAACATCTTTGTTTGATCTTTGTATCTATCTATGTGTCGGAGACGGTAATTAGTTTGGTAGCTAAACGAAAAGCAGCACGATTCCTGAGAGCGTGCTGCCAACTTCGTGCTACGACAGAGTTTAGATGGAGACGCGTAGACGCCATGACACTTACCAACCAGCCTTCTTGAAGAGCGGTGCCTCCGTCCTAAGAACTGTCATTCGTTTTCGTTTGGTAACGTCAAGAGAAGATTTCTAAATTGTTCTAAGACAACAAACGTGATTGGTGTACTCAATATTTTTCTTAGCTCGATCACCCTATTCGCCCCTACGATGTCTGACGATGGTTTTAATAATTGTGGCTTCTGGGAAACATGTATATTTTCAAATGTATATAAGTATGTATATCAATTCCTGGTACCCATTACACAGGGAATCCTAGTTTGAGACCGAATGACAGTGCGTGATTTGTTCCCATTAATTTAGTTTAATGTTTCAACTTATTGCTTGTACCACCTAGTATCCAAGAGGAGATGATGGCATTCATATCAGTTTCATCATTTCAATTTTCAAAATCTCCTATACCTGTGCAGTGGTCAGCATGTTCTTTGTAGAATCGACTACTCTAGTTCCAGCCACGTCTAGCGTCATTCCCGCATCTCCTCCTATCTCTTCCGATATCTGCTGCACTTTACTTAGCATCTGAGAAGCTGTGCTGCACGCTGATGATGCTAGATCTATGATCTGATAAACAAAGGATTTACTTTATTCGTTATTAATATTAGGCCAAGAGAAGAAAAATACCAGATTATCATTATAGCTGAGTCCATGGTTTGTCTTAAGATTTGACAATTCCAAAACTGCCAGGGGCAGAGCCAAGCCGCTGCGTACCGTTTAATACTCTCTACAAGCCTCGTTTGAAGAAGGACATGTCATAGCGCTCGGGAAACACCGTGGAAGAGAGCTCATTCCAAAGCCGGATGGTACGTGGCAAAAAAGATCTCTGGAAGCGCACTGTGGATGAACGCAGTAGCTCCGGGTAGTATGGATGAACTCTACTCCGGTGGCGGGCGGTGCGATGGTAAAAACGAGACGATGGTATCATCTCGAACAATTCCTAATTGCTGACTGCCCCTAATTGCTAGGTGAACAGGTCTGTTTGCTCTTTGTCTGAGTGTCTATCTATATATCGAGGGATGAAAGGCTATTTAGTATAAGCAACATTTTTGCAAAGGACATGGACCACTCTCCATACATTGCACGGCCCACTAACCGAAGTTCAAGGACAGTAATGAAATAAAGTTTAAATAACAGACTTATCCCTTTTACTATAAACAAATTTAAATCAATATTGTTCATGGGGATACAGAGATATTTAAAAGATTTTTTAAGAAGATTTAATGTGAATTGTTTAAAATATAAATATATTTTATCTATGGCAACTCCTTCAATATTATCAATGTAGCTTAGTAATGCTAGTTTCTTTTTATTTAGGATTTTAATTATGCCACCATTAAAATACCCTTAAATTTTATAATAAGTATGTAAATATGAAATGTTTTTTTCTATAAATATTTCATTAATGTCCTTGAGAGCACGAGAAGCTGGGCCGAAAATGGCCCGTGTCTTTTACAGAACAGCCGTTTAAAGTTTAAAATTTGTAAAAAATATCATAACAAAAAACTTCTTCAGCTATTTTTAAACGGAGTAAACTTGATTGAAGTTCAATTAAAAACATCGAACTGTTGATGCTAATCTATATACATAAAAATGAATTGCTGTTCGTTAGTCTCGCTAAAAGTCGAGAACGGCTGGACTGATTTGGCTAATTTTGGTCTTGAATTATTTGTGGAAGTCCAGAGAAGGTTTAAAAGGTAGATAAATATGAAAATGCTCGGAATTAAATAAAAATAACAATTTTGTTTTTCCTTTGATGTGTCCCCCGTCGGACGGATTCTTTTTGTTTGTTTTAAGTTTATTTTATACAAAAATTTAGGTCTTTTATTTATCGATTGAGGCACTACGAAATCTGACGGGTCAGCTTATACAAAATAAAACGCATTTTTATTACAAAGACAAATGTCGCTTATTAAGCGAAATGTCGCTTAAAATAAAAACCCCTGTCGCTCCTCGATATGTATGTAAATCTCTGGTTCCCATAGTACAGGGAATTCTGATTTAAGACTTGATGACCGTATGGGACATGTCCAAAAAAATTATCACGGATCACGGCTGAGATTCGAATATCGACCCCATGGTGCTGTAATAAGAGTCAGAAGATACATTAGTTTAGACAACGTTATTAACCAGGAACATTCTAATTGACGTCATTACCTTTTGCTCTTTCTGTAGGCTTGTGGGATCTCTGTTGGAGCTGAACACAAACTTGAGTTTCTGTGAAGCATCAGACAACTTGGATGTAGACTCCTTCAATTCCTGGAACGCACCAATTCATCTTATATTTATCCTCCGTATACGAAATCAGAAGCGAAAGACAAAATGAGTTTCCAATTTATTTTTATACCATTACTAACCATCGGATCTTCAGCATAACCACATAAAGACTTGGTAGCTTCACAAAGAGCTTTAATTCGTTCTAATAGGGCTTTTCTACTTTCCCCATCTTGAGTACAACTTAGTGCCTTTGCATCTGTAAACAATCATACCATGAATTCGAGATGAATTAATGTGACACTTTAAGCATTAAAATCTCGAATTTGACACAAACCTTCCACAATTATAGGCATCGTCTCCGTTATGATCTTGATCGCTTCGTTAGCTCTTTCGTAATCTGGATTCTCAGCATCTAGACAGTTAAATGATTTAATATCGGCAAGGGTTTTATGAAATAGCTTATACGATTTCTTTTATTATCCACTAGCGGCCCGCTCCGGCTCCGCTCGGGTCTTTAACAAAAATTTCAACGACATTTGACGTTGTTTTATCTTTAAAAATAAACGAACACTTATTGCCACATAACCATAATAGTTAGACATATCCTGTCACGACACTTTTTGTAAATAATGATGTGTTCTACAAAGTCGTAGTACATGAGTTTATTCTATCATCAATAGTTTTCGCAGGGTACGCGATGTAAAGAATATTTTAGGTAAGAAGCCACCTACCGGCGGTGGCGGCGAGGAGATTGGCAACGTTGGCGTTGTGTCGCGCGACTGACTGCTGCAGACGATGCTCCAACGAGGGGACGTCGCGGCTGGACACTCGCTTGTTCACCGGCTATACCAACATAAAGTTCAAATGCTGTTCAGCTAACAATTAATCGCATTAATAACTCCACTGTCTCACTGTCCACCTTAGCCCACAGACACAGCCCACTGAGTTTCTCGCCGGATCTTCAAAGTGGGTCGCGTTCCCGATCCAATGGTAGATTCTGCGAAGCACTGCTCTTGCTAGGGCCAGTGTTAGCATCACTCCGGTTTGAGCCCCGTGAGCTCACCTACATGCTAGGGCGAAGCTGAAATAGCCTCTCAAGGCTATCAGCACAGGTAGCAAAAAAAAAGTGCTCACCTGGACTTTAAGTCTTTACTAAAACCACATACATATTCAGTGCTACCGTGTAAGGTATCACCGTAACTGGATTACCATTATTTTCGGGAAATTTTTATCGCAAGTATTTCAGTATACCCTATATATATAGTTATATATACCCGCACGAGTATGTACCACATATGTCTGCACGCGTATGTCTGCTGTGAAGCAGCTATGCGTTCCGGTTTCAAGGATGAGGTAGTCATATACGACACAGGGAAGAAGTCCGCCTCTGGTATCAATGTGAAAAGGGACATTCGAATCGTCACCTCTATGCGCACCGGTAACCCCTTAATCACAAAATAATCTAAACTACAAAATTGCGACTTGTCTAGAATAAATTAAAAATTTATTTACCTCATTAAGAAGATTTTCGGCAGCTTGTAGATTGTGCCTGGCCGAAGGTAAAGTCCTGATGAATTTCAGGCGTTGTTGCTCTCGTCGAGATGGAAGCTGTTTTTCTGTAGTCGTATCTGTCCGAACGAATGATTTAAATACCAAAATTATTTACGGAATTTAGGCGGGAAAATAATTTTGACCTGATGACCGCACATGTCGATTCATGAGAATTATAAAAATAGATTCATAGCAGTGTAGAACAGGTGTTTCAAAAACCTTCCTTTTAGGGGACTAAAGAGAGATGAGAGTTATAGCTTTTCAGCAACGGAATTTTGTAACGTAACGATTGACAATGTCGGCAAAATGGCAAATGGCCCAGATAATATTAGTGTGAACGTTAATAAGCTTCTTTAAAAGATACTTGTGGAGAGTATTAAGCGGTAGGCAGCGGCTTGACTCTGCCCCTGGCATTGCTGAAGTCCATTGGAAACGGTAACCACTTACCATCAGTTGGGCCGTGTGCTCGTCTGCCTACAAGGGCAATAAAATAAAAATAAAAAAACGTGCTTCTATCTACTACAACAAAAGTGTGTTGCCTAACAGAAGTGTAGTTTTCAAAAGCCAATTTTAAGGTTGTTGCTACTTTTAATGTTACATCACTTTGGCGTCAAGGAACAAATGTGTTACTGTTAGCATTAATTAGTACTAAAAAATTGGAGGAACCTGTACTTGGAACCCAAATGAAGAGAAAAAACAGTACTAGATTCTATTAAAAATTACAATCGTTAATCAAAGAAAGCCTACAGTGGGAAGTACTTATAATTTTAAAATTTTTGAAAATCTTCTAAGACCAACCATCAATGGGAATTCTGCAAGCTCTCCTAACGTGTTCGAGATGGTCTTCGAGCTGCTTACAGTCCTGATTCAGCTGTACAACGTCAGGATGTTGGAGTTGTCTCCAGCAGTTCTGCAGCTGCTGGCTCGATCCCGACACGGTATCCACTGATGACAGTAGTGCTGACTGACAACGAGCATCCGAGATTGATGGAGCTGTCAACTGAAATGTCAAATAGCGATCAGATTTAGAGCTTTGATAAGGCTTTTGAACTGGATTTAAAAGGACATTTAATCAATGCTCCATTTTTCACTATCACCATTGAACTAGACTACTGACCAATCAATTAAAAATGCAAAAGAGTCTGGAAGTACAATAAACGCATCCGTGGCTCGGGTCCGCAATGGATTAGCAATACAACGTTAATCTTTCAAAAGTCTGACACAACAATAGTCTATCGGCGTCGTGTACCTGTGCAGTGGTCAGCATGTTCTTAGTCGTCTCAGCGACTCTAGTCCCCGCCCCGTCCAGCCGCTCTCCTGCATCTCCTCCTACTTCCACCGACATCTGCTGCACCTTGCTCAAAAGCTGTGATGCTGCACCGCATGCTGATGATGTCAGGTCCATAATCTGATCAACAAAATGTCGTTAACATTTTCAAGGAAAAATATTGCAAGTACTTGAAATTACTGAACCCCATGGTGTATGTAACTTGACACGGTCAGTACCTCTTGCTCTTTCTGTTGGTTCTTGGGACTCTTGTTGGAGCTGAATACAAACTTCAGTTTCTGTGAAGCTTCCGACAACCTGGCAGCGGACTCCTTGAACTCCTGGAAAAAAATTTATTAGCTTGTCGGCTGTCCTTTGCATTCAGGGTCGAGAAATAGAAAAACGAAATTTCATTGTATAATTTCTATCATAGTACTGACCTTAGGATCTTCAACACTTCCGCATAAAGCTTTAGTAGCCTCACAAAGTGCTTTAATACGATCCAACAGAGCTTTCCTGCTTGTTTCATCTCCAGTGGAACTTAGTGTTCGTGCGTCTGAGAACAAACGTGCAGCTGTGAACATTTCTAATCTCTCTAGACTCAGAGCTGGAGGTATTATCAATTGGACATGTCACGAGTCAGTTTAGTTAATTACAAACCTTCTACCATCTCAGGCATCGTCTCGGTGATGCTCCTGATTGCTGCATCAGCTCTTTCGTAGTCTGGATTATCACCGTCTAGAACATTCATAGTAGTACTTTAAGACCTTACAAAATAATTAACCACTATAGAACTATCAGAATCTATAGCTGTGACAAATTGTTCTACTAAGTACAGAAAGAACTTAACCTACTCTTTTGCTATCTTGTCATATAGTGTTCCAATGAAGACACCTAAAATCAATTTTAGAGAGGATTTGGGTGATTAAAAATCGGGTCATTAACGATCAGGGTTGTCACAGCAATGCGCCATTGCACCACGTTACAGCAGGCACCTACCGGCGGTGGCGGCGAGGAGGTCGGCCACGCTGGCGTTGTGCCGCGCCACCGACTGCTGCAGACGATGCTCCNAAACTGTGAACATTTCTAATCTCTCTAGACTCACAGTTGGAGGTATTACCAATTGGACACATCACGAGTCAGTTTAGTTAATTACAAACCTTCTACCATCTCAGGCATCGTCTCGGTGATGCTCCTGATTGCTGCATCAGCTCTTTCGTAGTCTGGATTATCACCGTCTAGAACATTCATAGTAGTACTTTAAGACCTTGCAACATGATTAATTAACTGTAGAATTATCAGAATCTATAGCTGTGACAAGTGTTGTTCTACTAAGTACAGAAAGACTTTAACCTAATTCTTTTTTCCGAGATATATAGATTTCCAATGAAGACAGCTAAATTAAATTTTAGAGAGGATTTGGGTGATTAACAATCGGGTCATTAACGATCAGGGTTGTCACAGCAATGCGCCATTGCACCACGTTACAGCAGGCACCTACCGGCGGTGGCGGCGAGGAGGTCGGCCACGCTGGCGTTGTGCCGCGCCACCGACTGCTGCAGACGATGCTCCAGCGCCGGCACGTCGCGGCTGGACACTCGCTTGCTCACCGGCTACACCAACATGCAAGTCAGTGGTCAACAACATAATACAAACAAGAACATACAATGAACATAGTCAATGGCCAAGAAAGAAGCAAACCTTGTAGATCAAGTCTTCAGCAGTCTGCAAGTTCTGTTTGGCTGAAGGAAGTGTCCTGATGAACTGCAGGCGCTGCTGCTCATTAGGCCCTGTTGGAAAATTAGTGTCATTCATTAATTGAATCAAAAAGCTATCGTAATTTTTTGTTAGGAAGCTCAATATTCATGTAAGGTATATAGATCTTCCAACCCACCTTTAGGATCTTCACGACAGGCTTTCCTGATGTGATCTAGCTTGTCTTCGAGCAACTTATGGTCGTGGTCCAGTAGCACCACGTGGGGGTGTTGGAGCTGTCTCCAGCAGTTCTGCAGCTGCTGGTTCGATTCCGACACGGCGTCCACTGATGACATTAGTGCTGACTGACAATGAGCATCCGAGATTGATGGAGCTGTCAACTGAAATATCAAATATCTATTAGAGTGAGGAAACCTTGGCCATAGTTCAAATAAATATCTATGACAATGCCCGTATTTTAGCTGAGGTACAATTTTTGCGAATTTAATTCCCACTCACTTGCTCCACTGTAATTCCTACTTAGCCAGAATCTACAAAGATTATCAAACGAATGTACTGTAAGGGTCAAGGTTAGGATTAATCGAGGAAAAGCTCAAATATTGAATATATATTTGTAACGGGATCTTGGATCTGTAATACCACGGACGGATCCCGTTACGAACTTAATCAGAAGAAAATAGGGCCCGTAGGAATTTAGGTTCCCATTTCGCTGCCATAAAGCAGCAGACAATAAGAACTGAAACGGGTCTAAGCCAGAAACTAAGCAGAGCTTTAGGAGATAAAAGCTCAAATGTTATGTACCGTGCCGATTTTCAAATACCAGTACTTGCCCAGTAATCGAAACTATCAGACAAAGATTTACACATTTTTAGTGAGAATAATGGATCATCGATAGTTCCTAAACAAAGAAAAGAAAAAGAAAATAGATTCACAAGTAGAAGTGAATTGTAATTTAAGTTTTCTATCTTTGCTTAAGCATGCAGTTATAAATAGATAGTATGGGTATTATGTTAAAATCCAAAAGATTAGTAATTTTTCATTTACACTGTGAGCGCATCCGTGGCTCGAATATGGCATTGGGATGGATCTCCAGTACAACATCCGTATTCTCTAAATTTTCCAGATTCTTCCAAACATTCTTGTGAATGTTTCAAAAGTCGCACACAACAATAGTATATCAGCATCGTATACCTGTGCAGTGGTCAGCATGTTCTTAGTCGTCTCAGCGACTCTAGTTCCCGCCCCGTCCAACCGCTCTCCTGCATCTCCTCCTACTTCCACCGACATCTGCTGCACCTTGCTCAAAAGCTGTGATGCTGCACCGCACGCTGATGATGTCAGGTCCATAATCTGATCAACAAAATGTCGTTAACATTTTCAAGGAAAAATATTACAAGTCCTTGAAATTACTGAACCCCATGGTGTATGTAACTTAACACGGTCAGTACCTCTTGCTCTTTCTGTTGGTTCCTGGGATTCTTGTTGGAGCTGAACACGAACTTCAGTTTTTGTGAAGCTTCCGACAACCTGGCAGCGGACTCCTTGAACTCCTGGAACAAAATTTATTAGCTTGTCGGCTGTCCTTTTCGTTTAGGATCGAGAAATAGAAAAACGAAATTTCATTGTACCATTTCGATCATAACACTGACCTTGGGGTCTTCAACACTTCCGCACAAAGCTTTAGTAGCTTCACAAAGCGCCTTAATACGATCCAACAGAGCTTTCCTGCTTGTTTCATCTCCGGTGGCACTTAGTGCTCTGGCATCTGAAAACAAACGTGAAACTGTGAACATTTCTAATCTCTCTAGACTCACAGTTGGAGGTATTACCAATTGGACACATCACGAGTCAGTTTAGTTAATTACAAACCTTCTACCATCTCAGGCATCGTCTCGGTGATGCTCCTGATTGCTGCATCAGCTCTTTCGTAGTCTGGATTATCACCGTCTAGAACATTCATAGTAGTACTTTAAGACCTTACAAAATAATTAACCACTATAGAACTATCAGAATCTATAGCCGTGACAAATTGTTATACTAAGTACTGAAAGAACTTAACCTACTTCTTTTCCTATCTTGTCATAATTATAGTGTTCCAATGAAGATACCTAAAATCAATTTTAGAATGTATTTGGGTGATTAAAAATCGGGTCATTAACGATCAGGGTTATCACAGCAATGCCCTATTGCACCATGTTACAGCAGGCACCTACCGGCGGTGGCGGCGAGGAGGTCGGCCACGCTGGCGTTGTGCCGCGCCACCGACTGCTGCAGACGATGCTCCAGCGCCGGCACGTCGCGGCTGGATACTCGCTTGCTCACCGGCTACATCAACATGCAAGTCAGTGGTCAACAACATAATACAAACAAGAACATACAAGGAACATAGTCAATGGCCAAGAGAGAGGCAAACCTTGTAGATCAAGTCTTCAGCCGTCTGCAAGTTCTGTTTGGCTGAAGGAAGTGTCCTGATGAACTGCAGGCGCTGCTGCTCATTGGGCGCTGTTGGAAAATTAGTGATATTTATTAATTGAATCAAAAAGCTATCGTAATGTTTTGTTATGAAGCTCAATCAATATTCGAGTAAGGAATCTTTGGACCTACCTTTAGGATCTTCTTGACAGGCTTTCCTGATGTGATCGAGCTTGTCTTCGAGCAACTTATGGTCTTGGTCCAGTAGCACTACGTGAGGGTGTTGGAGTTGTCTCCAGCAGTTCTGCAGCTGCTGGCTCGATCCCGACACGGCGTCCACTGATGACAGTAGTGCTGACTGACAACGAGCATCCGAGATTGATGGAGCTGTCAACTGAAATATCAAATATCTATTAGAGTGAGGAAACCTTGGCCATAGTTCAAATAAATATCTATAACAATGCCCGTATTTTAGCTGAGGTACAATTTTTGGGAATTTAATTCCAACTCACTTGCTTCACTGTAATTCCTACTTAGCCAGAATCTACAAAGATTATCACACGAATATACTGTAGGCGTCAAGGTTGGGATTAATCGAGGAAAAGCTCAATTCTTGGACATTTATTTGTAACGGGATCTCGGTTCAGTAGTATCACGAACGGATCCCATTACAAACTTAATCAGAAGAAAATACGGGGTTTGGAATTTAGATTCCCACTTTCCTCCCCACAAAATAGCAGACAATGAGAACTGAGAAACTAAGAAGAGCTTCAGGAGAGAAAAGCTCAAATATATATATATATATAAATATATATTATTCAACATCGTGCACAAAGGTACAATGGCGGACTTAATGCCTGAGGCATTCTCTACCAGTCAACCAAGTGTGTTGTAGAGAGTCCTGTGGTAGGTGCTTTACTTATTGCGAAAATAACAAAATTGATAATATTATTACATATACTATATACAAACACATACACGGTACACATATAGGTACTCGTATATATCATCACATACAACAATTACAAATATGATGTACCATAGCCGATTTTTAAATACCACTATTCGCCCAGTAATCAAAACTGTATCATAATCACTAACAGACCAAAATTTACATACTTTTAGTAGTGACATTAATGGATCATCGATAGTTCCTAAACAATGAACAGAAAATTAAAATAGATTCACAAGTAGAAGTGAACTGTAATTTAACTTTTCTATCTTTGCTTAAGCATGTACTTATAAAAAGATGGTATGGGTATTATGTTAAAATCCAAAAGATCAGTAATTTTCCATTTACATTGTGAGCGCATCCGTGGCTCGAATATGGGATGGATTTCCATTACAACATCCGTATTCTCTAAATTTTCGAGATTCTTCCAAACATTCTTGTGAATGTTTCAAAAGTCGCACACAACAATAGTCTGTCAGCGTCGTGTACCTGTGCAGTGGTCAGCATGCTCTTAGTCGTCTCAGCGACTCTAGTCCCCGCCCCGTCCAGCCGCTCTCCTGCATCTCCTCCTACTTCCACCGACATCTGCTGCACCTTGCTCAAAAGCTGTGATGCTGCACCGCATGCTGATGATGTCAGGTTCATAATCTGATCAACAAAATGTCATTAACATTTTCAAGGAAATATATTACAAATCCTTGAAGTTACTAAACGTCATAGTTTAACTTGACACGGTCAGTACCTCTTGCTCTTTCTGTTGGTTCCTGGGATTCTTGTTGGAGCTGAACACGAACTTTAGTTTCTGTGAAGCATCAGACAACCTGGCAGCGGACTCCTTGAACTCCTGGAACGAAATTTATTAGCTTGTCGGCTGTCCTTTTCATTTAGGGTCGAGAAATAGAAAAACGATATTCCATTGTATCATTTTTGTCATAAAACTGACCTTAGGATCTCCAACACTTCCGCACAACGCTTTAGTAGCCTCACAAAGCGCCTTAATACGATCCAACAGAGCTTTCCTGCTCGTTTCATCTCCAGTTGCACTTAGTGCTTTAGCGTCTGAAAACAAACGTGCAACTCAGAACATTTCTAATCTTTCTAGACTCAGAGCTAGAGGTATTATCAATTGGACACATCACGAGTCAGTTTAATTAATTACAAACCTTCTACCATCTCAGGCATCGTCTCGGTGATGCTCCTGATTGCTGCATCAGCTCTTTCGTAGTCTGGATTATCACCGTCTAGAATATTCATAGTAGTACTTTAAGACCTTACAAAATAATTAACCACTATAGAACTATTAGAATCTATAGCTGTGACAAATTGTTCTACTAAGTACAGAAAGAACTTAACCTACTCTTTTCCTATCTTGTCATATAGTGTTCCAATGAAGACACCTAAAATCAATTTTAGAGAGGATTTGGGTGATTAAAAATCGGGTCATTAACGATCAGGGTTGTCACAGCAATGCGCCATTGCACCACGTTACAGCAGGCACCTACCGGCGGTGGCGGCGAGGAGGTCGGCCACGCTGGCGTTGTGCCGCGCCACCGACTGCTGCAGACGATGCTCCAGCGCCGGCACGTCGCGGCTGGACACTCGCTTGCTCACCGGCTACACCAACATGCAAGTCAGTGGTCAACAACATAATACAAACAAGAACATACAATGAACATAGTCAATGGCCAAGAAAGAAGCAAACCTTGTAGATCAAGTCTTCAGCCGTCTGCAAGTTCTGTTTGGCTGAAGGAAATGTCCTGATGAACTGCAGCCGCTGCTGCTCATTGGGCCCTGTTGGAAAATTAGTGACATTCATTAATTGAATCAAAAAGCTATCGTAATGTTTTGTTATGAAGCTCAATCAATATTCGAGTAAGGAATCTTTGGACACACCTTTAGGATCTTCTTGACAGGCTTTCCTGATGTGATCTAGCTTGTCTTCGAGCAACTTATGGTCGTGGTCCAATAGCACCACGTGAGGGTGTTGGAGTTGTCTCCAGCAGTTCTGCAACTGCTGACTCGATCCCGACACGGCGTCCACTGATGACAGTAGTGCTGACTGACAACGAGCATCCGAGATTGATGGAGCTGTCAACTGAAATGTCAAATATCTATTAGAGTGAGGAAACCTTGGCCATAGTTCAAATAAATATCTATGACAATGCCCGTATTTTCGCTGAGGTACAATTTTTGGGAATTTAATTCCCACTCACTTGCTCCACTGTAATTCCTACTTAGCCAAAATCTACAGCAATCATCACACGAATATACTGTAAGCGTCACGGTTGGGATTAACCAAGGAAAAGCTCAAATATTGGATATAGTACATTTGTAACGGGATCTTGGATCTGTAATGTCACGGACGGATTCCGTTACGAACTTAATCAGAAGAAAATAGGAATTTAGGTTCCCACTTCCCTGCCATAAAGCAGCAGACAATGAGAACTGGAACGGGTCTAAGCCAGAAACTAAGAAGAGTTTTAAGAGATAAAAGCTCAAATATTATGTACCGTAGCCGATTTTCAAATACCAGTATTTGCCCAGTAATCAAAACTATCAGACCAAGATTTACAATTTTTTAGTGAGAATAATGGATTATCGATCGTTCCTAAACAAAGAACTGAAAAAGAAAATAGATAGACAAGTAGAAGTGAATTGTAATTTAACTTTTCTATCTTTGCTAAAGCATGTACCTAGTTATAAATTAATTGTTATGGGTATTATGTTGAAATCCAAAAGATCAGTAATTTTCCATTTACACTGTGAGCGCATCTGTGACTCGAATATGGGATGGATCTCTACCACAACATGCGTATTCTCTAAATTTTCGAGATTCTTCCAAACATTCTTGTGAATGTTTCAAAAGTCGCACACAACAATAGTCTGTCAGCGTCGTATACCTGTGCAGTGGTCAGCATGTTCTTAGTCGTCTCAGCGACTCTAGTTCCCACTCCGTCCAGCCGCTCTCCTGCATCTCCTCCTACTTCCACCGACATCTGCTGCACCTTGCTCAAAAGCTGTGATGCTGCACCGCATGCTGATGATGTCAGGTCCATAATCTAATCAACAAAATGTCGTTAACATTTTCAAGGGCATATATTACAAGTTGAAATTACTGAACGCCATAGTGCAACTTGACACGGTCAGTACCTCTTGCTCTTTCTGTTGGTTCCTGGGATTCTTGTTGGAGCTGAACACGAACTTCAGTTTCTGTGAAGCTTCCGACAACCTGGCAGCGGACTCCTTGAACTCCTGGAACAAAATTTATTAGCTTGTCGGCTGTCCTTTTCATTCAGGGTTGAGAAATAGAAAAACGATATTCCACTGTATCATTTTTGTCACAAAACTGACCTTAGGGTCTTCAACACTTCCGCACAAAGCTTTAGTAGCTTCACAAAGCGCCTTAATATGATCCAACAGAGCATTCCTGCTTGTTTCATCTCCAGTGGCACTTAGTGCTCTAGCGTCTGAAAACAAACGTGAAACTGTGAACATTTCTAATCTCTCTAGACTCAGAGCTGGAGGTATTATCAATTGGACACATCACGAGTCAGTTTAGTTAATTACAAACCTTCTACCATCTCAGGCATCGTCTCGGTGATGCTCCTGATTGCTGCATCAGCTCTTTCGTAGTCTGGATTATCACCGTCTAGAACATTCATAGTAGTACTTTAAGACCTTACAAAATAATTAACCACTATAGAACTATCAGAATCTATAGCTGTGACAAATTGTTCTACTAAGTACAGAAAGAACTTAACCTACTTCTTTTCCTATCTTGTCATAATTATAGTGTTCCAATGAAGATACCTAAAATCAATTTTAGAATGTATTTGGGTGATTAACAATCGGGTCATTAACGATCAGGGTTGTCACAGCAATGCCCCATTGCACCACGTTACAGCAGGCACCTACCGGCGGTGGCGGCGAGGAGGTCGGCCACGCTGGCGTTGTGCCGCGCCACCGACTGCTGCAGACGATGCTCCAGCGCCGGCACGTCGCGGCTGGACACTCGCTTGCTCACCGGCTACACCAACATGCAAGTCAGTGGTCAACAACATAATACAAACAAGAACATACAAGGAACATAGTCAATGGCCAAGAGAGAGACAAACCTTGTAGATCAAGTCTTCAGCAGTCTGCAAGTTCTGTTTGGCTGAAGGAAGTGTCCTGATGAACTGCAGGCGCTGCTGCTCACTGGGCCCTGTTGGGAAATTAGTGACATTCATTAATTGAATAAAAAGCTGTCATAATTTTTTGCTGTGAAGCTAAGTATTCCTGTAAGGAATATAGATCTTTCGGCCCACCCTTAGGATCTTCTTGACAGGCTTTCCTGATATGATCGAGCTTGTCTTCCAGCAACTTGCGATCGTGGTCGAGCAACACCACGTGAGGGTGTTGGAGTTGTCTCCAGCAGTTCTGCAGCTGTTGGCTCGATCGCGACACGGCGTCCACTGATGATAACAAAGCTGACTGGCACCGAGCATTGGAAATCAATGGAGCCGTCAACTGAAAAAAAAATTAAGTGTTATAGAACAAATTTTGACGACCTACAACTTGAAGACACTCTCGCGAAGAAAGACACCTTGCCAAGCACCAGTCACTGTCCTCGCCGAACCCGTCGCTTGCGACGTAGGGCTCGGCAGTCGGCGAGTAAATTAACCCATAGACACAGCCCACTAAGTATCTCGTCGGATCTTCTCAGTGAGTCGCGTTTCCGATCCGGTGGTAGATTTTGCAAAGCAGTGTTCTTCCTAGGGTTAGTGTTAGCAACACTCCCAGTTTGAGCCCCGAGAGCTTACCTACACGTTAGGGCGAAGCTGATATAGCCTCTCAAGGCTATCGGCATAAAGAAAAAAAAATGCAACTGGACTCAAGAATGGTGGCATTAACGGTGTTGATATCTATGCTCCAATAACCAATTAATACCAGATAGATAGTTAACTTTACTGTGCATCTAAGTATTTCTACTTGAGAATTGATTACCTGTGCAGCTGTAATCAGATTCTGTGTGGCATCAGCTACTTTTATTCCTTCTTTGTCCAGCTGCTCCCCAACATCACCACCCACGGTTTCGGATAATTGCTGAACCTTGGTCAGGAGTTGAGACGCCGAGGCGCACGCCTCCGATACGAGGTCCTTGATCTAATGATATCATTTATTTAATCAAATTAAAATCTGATCACGAACATATTAACACAGAAATTAATTAAACAAATTTAATTGTTACCCTGAACACTTAATTGATGAAATAATTTGATTGACGAGTGTCTGAGTGAGTTGTTAGTTTTTATTTTTATTGCTTAGATGGGTGGACGAGCTCACAGCCAACCTGGTGTTAAGTGGTTACTGGAGCCCATAGACATCTACAAGGTAAATGCCGCCAACCACCTTGAGATATAAGTTCTAAGTTCTCAGTATAGTTACAACGGCTGCCCAACCCTGCGAACCGAAACGCATTACTGCTTCACGGCAGCAATAGGGCATACATGATTACTTCACTTTTTCTGTCATAATAGCAACTATGAGTTTTAGTGTGATGGTTCGGACAAGCAATTACTATCGTAATTAAGGGTAACACAGCACTAATTAATTCTAGTTTACTTTGCTTAATCTCACAGAAGCATCATACCCTGTTCTCTTTATCCGGATTAAAATTGGAGTCAGTTTGGCATGCCATTTTTTCTGACGCCTCAGCGAATTGCACCGCACCTTCACTTAGGCTCTGTAGAAATAATATTTCACTCATGGGAATCTCGTATGGCGAGTTAAACAGTAATTCAATAAACTTTGGCATCATATTACAGCGTAGACAATTTAACAGGAAAAAACTTTTCTTTTTATTTCCCTTGTAGGCAAACCAGCATACGATCCACCTAATGGTGAATGGTTACCGTAGCCCATGGACGTCAGCAATGCCAGGGGCAAAACCAATCTACTGCCTACCATTAAGCACTCTCCACAAGCCTCGTTCGAAGAAGGACATGTCATAGCGCTCGGGAAACACTGTGGAGGGGAGCTCATTCCAAAGCCGGGTGGTACGTGGCAAAAAAGATCTTTGGAAACGCACTGTGGATGACCGCAGTGGCTCTATGTAGTATGGATGAACTCTACTCCGGTGGAGGGAGGTGCGATGGTAATAACAAGATGATGGGAAACTATAGTTATTGGAACCGTTCTCAAAACCAATGTACAGGATATATTCTAAAGATCAAAATAGTAAGGTCATATGAGGCCGTCAGCACAAAAGTGGCCTATTCTACATTTTTTCATATTCGTGGTTCATTTTGATGCAATAATAAATTTTTATGCAAAACCGGCCTATCCCTAGTTTCGCCCACAGATAGCAGATGGCTTTGTCAGAATTATTTTTGCGCGTTTTTTTGCCTATGAGGCAGTGTAAAAGTAAATTCAGACCTCATTGTCGCCATGCTTACTATAGTAAGCCCAGGTAAGCCTAGGCCACTTTTGCGCTGACGGTGTCATGAAGTGTGTATACTTTTATATATTATAGCATAGTATTAGCATAGCATTTAGTATATAACATTATGAATAGGTGTAATCTCGTATGTCCCCCTAATAAGGCGGACCACCCAGAAACATAGGCTTCTTCATAATTGTAAACTAGGATTAAGATGATAATTAAACATGGAATACACGCAAGAAGACGTTTTCCTTTTGTATACGACTTGTATATTATAATAATAATATGTACTACTTTTTTTACTTATTAAAAGTAGTATAATGATCATTTTTGCAAACCAACCTTCCCTTGTTCGGCGCTCTCGCAAATGCTCCTGGAAGCGTCACACAGAGCTCTGATGCTGTCCAATAACGCTTCGCAATCTTCGGGACTTTTGTTCGAGCTTAGCACTTTAGCGTCTGCATAAATAATAATAATAATAATAAGCCCATTTTATTTCCAAAAACAAAGAAAGAGGAAAAAAAAACACCTTATCAAATAAAAATTACAAAATTAAATATAAACTTGTGTTATTGGAACCCCATTCGGGTATAGGCCTCCTCCAGCTTACTCCACTCTTTCCTGTCCTTGGCTTTGTTTCTCCATTCTTTTCCACTTTTCTGCACAATAAATACGGCTTTGAAATTACAATTGAATTACTACTACTACTGCTAATGCGCCTTGTGAGCCTGCACGCTTGTACTATAGCTCGTACTACTGCATCTTCTACCACACGTACTACCTCTCATATTAATAATGGGTCCAGTTTGCCTATTATCTTTATATATAAAAATGAATTGCTGTCCGTTAGTCTCGCTAAAACTCGAGAACGGCTGGACAGATTTGGATAATTTTGGTCTTGAATTCTTAGTGAAAGTCCAGAAAAGGTTTAAAAGGTAGATAAATATGAAAATGCTCGGAATTAAATAAAAATAAAAATTTTGTTTTTCCTTTGATGTGTCCTCCGTCGGACGGATTCCTTTTGTTTGTTTTAAGTTTATTTTATACAAAAGTTTAGGTCTTTTATTTATTTTATCGATTGAGGCACTACGAAGTCTGCCGGGTCAGCTAGTCATTAATAAAAGACAGACAATGATTAAGGCCTGACGATAATCATACTTATCTCGACTTGCCAAACTCTTAAGGAATACTACTTATGAATTTATCCCCCATTTAAGTAAATAAGTTCACAGTCCACACGATGGTAAAAGGTCACCGGGAAAAAAGTACAGCGGTTGACCCGCCTTACACTGAAACGCATTACTGCTTCTCGCCAGAAATAAGCAGGGTGGCGGTATCTACGTGTGCAAGCACATTATACGCCATACCACCAATAAATCTGTTAAATAATTAAATTTTAATTTTACCGTAAACAACTTGCGGCAGTAGCTCGCTGATTGTGCCAACAGCTAAATCAGCTGTAGCGTAATCAGGATTATCACGATCTGTTCAAAATAAAATTGATGTAGTACCAACAATTGAATAACAACTTTAAGATGAACATAAAACAAGACGGCACTTAAGATACAACTCTCAAAATGACCTATAGAGTTGCGGTGGGAATTTGCCTTTAGAAGCAAGATTGCCAAGTTGAGTCGGAGAATGTGATCGATTATGTTAGTTATTGTTACACCGATAAGAGTAACGCCATCTATCGCCGAATAGTCGAACGAATATCGAAGAATCTAGTAGCATCTAGAACGCTCGAGAAGTACAACGCCATCTATTGTCAGTTAGCGGAAACACATAATAGTCTTGTATGGAATATTCTTGATAATTCTAGGGATGTGGCTATCGGTTTTAAGTTGTATTTTGGTGGAACATTTATTTATCCCGAACCCCAGCGCGTAGCACTATCAAATCAATAGAAAATACGTTTGTATCTTTCTTTATTGCTTAGATAATTGAACAAAACTACAGCCTAGTGTAAAATACTAACCGACACTTATAGACATGACAAAGTGAATGCCAAACTACCTTGACACATGAGGTCGAAGTCTCAAATATAATAATTACCTATCCCATCCATCAGTCAGGAAAGCGTGACCACTTTGCAGAAGAAATAGATAAGTTTATGATACCTAGCTAATACAACCCGTAAAATGCCGATTGGTTCCGGTTCCTGGTACACTGGTATAGTACTCAGAGAACGCTATTTCTCGTTCTCCGCTGAATCGGTTAGTACTCTTCTTTTACGGACATGGAAAGAGATAGGGTGGTGCTATTCCAGACTAAACAGCCAAACCATACCTGATGTGGAAGAAATGAGAGCAGCAATCGCGGCGTTTAATTGCGCCAACTTATCCGCTAGGCCGCTTTGCAATCTCGCTGCATCTTCTTCTCTCATTAACTGGCATATAGCTGGCTGAACAGTAATTGGTTGTTTAAACAAACGCCTAAGTCTGAGACGGCAACATGACAGACGTCATGTGCAATAGTGAATAGAAACGATAAGTGATGATTAACTTTTGAGTAGTATAGTTTTTTTACCTACCTAAGCTGATAGCCTTGAGAGGCTATTTCAGCGTAACCTTAACTAGTAGGTGAGCTGACGGGGCTCAAACCTGACGACGTTGCTAACACGAACCCTAGCAAGAGCCGTGCTTCGCAGAATCTACCACCGGATCGGAAATGCGACCCACTGAGAAGATCCGACGAGAAACTCAATGGGCTGTGTCTGTGAGTTATTTTACTCGTCGCGCCCTTCGTCGCAAGCGACGGGTTCGACAAGAACGATGACCGGTAGTATCAGAAGTACATGCGGGTACTTCTAAGCTCCGAATACTTTACAAGCTCAATAGTAATAATAATACTGACTCCAAACGAGAATCGAATCTGGACCCTGTGATAAATATCTTAAAGAGATAATATACTTCTGATGCAGTTAATTTTTTTTCTTTTATTGCCCTTGTAGGCAGACGAGCGTACGGCCCACCCGATGGTGAGTGGTTACCGTCGCCATGGACTTCAGCAATGCCATGGGCGGAGCCAAGCCGCTGCCTACCAGTTAAGTTACCTAAGTTAAGAGACTAGCCTCGTTTAACTCATTCCTGGCATCCTCCAAGTTCTTCTTAGCTTGTGCTGCACTGTTGATGAACTTCAATCTTCTTAATTCACGCTGTTTCTGATCATCTCCGGTATCGGAACTCTCGCTGTCGCCTAAAAAACGAATACTCTTTCATTCATCTTTGCCTCTCTCACGGTCTCAAAGCCCATCTGGTGTTAAGTGATTACTGTAGCCCATAAACTTCAATAGCGTAAATGACGCCACTAACCTTGAGACACGAGTTCTAAGTCTTAGTTTTACAGTACAACAATTGCCCTAACCTTCAAACCTTAACGCATTACTGCTTCACGAAAGAAACTGGGTGGTGGTACTTACTCAGGCAGATTTCACATATTGCCCTACCACCATCAAATAAATGTGATGGTACTTGTGAAAAGGAGAGCTTAGTCAACAACTAGGGTGATAATTTTAGTTTAAACTAGCTGACCCGGCAGACTTCGTAATGCCTCAATCGATAAACAAAAGACCTAAACTTTTGTACAAAATAAACTTAAACAAACAAAAGAAATTCGTCCGACGGGGGACACATCAAAGGAAAAACAAAATTGCTAATTTTATTTAATTCCGAGCATTTTCATATTTATCTACCTTTTAAACCTTCTCTGGACTTCCACAAATAATTCAAAACCAAAATTAGCCAAATCGGTCCAGCCGTTCTCGAGTTTTAGCGAGACTAACGAACAGCAATTCATTTATATATATATATGTGTGTGTGTAGATATATAGATTGGTATAAAAGGATGACAACTCGTTTTATTTATTAAAGCCCATACATATCACAAATGACAATAAAACTTAAGAGGATCTCTTAGAATATATTGCAAGCTCCACTCCTGCATCGTGGAAAAGGGAAATAATTAATGCACAGATTTGATCCCAAAACCGTCTTACCTAAAGATCCGACAGCATTCTTCAGAGCGTCCAAAGCTCGCGCTATTAACAACGAGTTGTGCTTCAGGGCCTCTCTATGATGATTTCTACTCGGGTCCTCCACTAACGGTTTCCAAACCAGGGCCAAATGCTGCACTGACGATGAAAGGGCTTCGGAAGCGGCCATTAGAGCACTTCGACAGTGTGGTTCGTGAAGTGACGGGGCAGTCAGCTAACAAGGAAGTAAGTATTAAAATAATCAATCAAAAAATTTGCGAGCTTATTCGGGTAGGTCTATCTGGCTTTACTTGGCACGAATGATTCCATGCAACTCAATAAGTATTTTGGTATTACTGCGGTGATTCCGATACGGGCGAGTCTTGAGCCTCGGGTTAATGGTGATATTCAGGTTCTGGACCAACTACTGATGGATACCGGCCGTTCTGCGTCGTAAAGCACTGTTCGGTCTATTTTAGTATCATAGAAGAGGTTATAAAATCTAGACTGTAAATGTACCAAGGGATTCGTTTAGTGACTTAAAAGCACACAGCCGAGGATAGGCAATAATGGCGCAGAATAATACAGGAGAAAGTTGTTAAAGGAGGCCACGACCCTCAGCATTGAGGATTATCGACGCAAGGAGGAAAGTGACTTAAAATATAAAGTCTCTTAATGTGTAACATGGGAACTGGATTGGACTCCCATTCGAAGTATTGGTATTTAGTATATTTTGTACTTGGTTTCAATATGTACTTGTTCCTGGTTTATTTATCGCTTAGTTGCTTGGGCGAGCTCACGGCCCACCTGGTATTAAGTGGTTACTGGGGCCCATAGACATCTGTGATGTAAATGCGCCACCCACCTTGAGGTACAAGTTCTAAGTCGCAGTTTTAACAGTATAACGGCTGCCCCACCCTTCAAACCGAAACGCATTACTGCTTCACGGCAGAAATAGGCAGAGTGGTGGTACCTACCTGTGCGGACTCAAGATGTCCTACCACCAGTAAAAAGGCTTTCAGTTCATACGACGTATCCTAGCTTGAACATAGTATTCTGGGGGCTTACGACGAAAGGAAAGAGCTTCCACCGAGCGATTGTAATTCGGTTGATCGACGGTTCGAAAGCTATTGTTCGGAACTTTTATCTAAGCAAGCTTATCTTGAAAATGTTGTAAACGATATTCAGGCATCTGTCAAATATCTTGTGTTCTATAAGATGAGAGTGTGTTTAATTTTTAAGAACCAGTGATTTCTTAGCTACCAGCATATGGGGAATGATAGCAAAACCCAGAATACCTGAGCACACGCGAGCAGGTCCCTCGCGCAATAAGCTACTCTGGACTTAGCGTCAGCTACTTCCTTCGATGCTGAACTATCATCGTCAGGAACTTCGCCGAGGAGTTTGTCTACAGCGTCCAACAAGTTCGAAGATTTATCTCCAACATTTTTGGATAAATCTATGATCTGTAAAAGAAGGTATGTTAGAATGAAATCAAATAGAAAACCATTAGTCCGAATCAGGATTGCAATCATTGAACGAAGACCTCGTACAGTTCTGACCCTTTATCTTCTTGGAAGGTACACTATCTTCACCCAGGTAATGTATCTTCGAGACTGATGAGCAACGCCCTAAATTCCAGAGTGTGCTAGAGACCGAACTAATTTCATTACGTCACATATCTCTTCTTTTTCTTCACCTTATCCCACTAGTTAGGGTCGGCACAGCTAACTTTCCACTTCCATTCTCTTCTATCAGCCGTTAACTCAACACTCACTCCTCTCTCTCATATATCGTCATTCACACACTCCATTCATAGCTTCTTCGCTCGACCTCTTCCCCCCCTGCCTTGCATTACCATTTCCATATATTTCTTAGTCACATGCATCTTCTCTCTACGCATCACATGTCCACACCACGCTAACCATCCGCCCTGAGGTATGATTTCAAACGATGAAGACACAGTTTTGTAATATCATACGACCTGTAACGGAAGTAAAATATTATATAATAATTATGTAGGTAAAGCTACTTATAAATAGAAAAGCTGTGTAAGCTCACCGCCAGTTGGCAGCGTTCCCAGAAGGCTGGCAGCATTTCCACGCTGGATAGCAATGCTAATTCTTTGTGCAAAACACGTACCGGCCTTCTGGTCTCCGGAGGCCTCAAATAGTTTTTTAAGGTCCTTAAAAAAGCTTTCAGCTGATCTCTCTTCGTGTTATTTCATACCGTGAAGAAAATATACACGTCCGCTCTTTAATTTGTTAATTTTCGGGGCTGCTGTCACTCTTCCTCTGATATACTAATTACTCACTCATTAGTCACATATAGAACACAGTAATGCTCTACTCACCTCAACTTCTTTGTCCATATTACCACCGCGACCAAGGGCACACAATAGCTTCCTGGAGACATCGGCGTAGCCGTTACAGGCCTCCTGCATTTTCTATAAGAAAAAAATAATGCAAGACTTTTACTAGGTACGATCCACCTCTTATTAAATAACTGTGGGTGCTTATAGTTATCATAGAGGGAGACCTTTATTTATACGAGAAAATCGCCTTCTGGTACATACATAATATATTTGATATCTCAATTACATTATAGCTAATGTACATTGTATGTCGGTATCCTTCCCACCGACATTCAATGTACATTCCTTCCTGGTTCAGAGACCAATGTGGCAGTTAACCATCTAATCAATATTAAGCTTTACTACTCGAGTTCTTTTTAATGATGGTAGGACCTCTTGTAAGTCCGCGCGTGTAGGTGTTACGCCCTGCTTATTTCTGTCGTCAAGCAGTAATACATTTCGGTTTGAAGGGTGGGGCAGCCGTTGTAACTATACTGAGACCTTAGAACTTATATCTCAAAGTGAGTGGCGACATTTACGCTGCAGATGTCTATGGACTCCAGTAACCACTTAAAACCAGGTGGGCGGTGAGCTCGTCCACCCATCTAAGCAATAAAAAAAAAAAAATTCAAACTTAAAATTAGGAAATATAAAATTACGCACTAGTATGTAAGCCAGTGACAATAACATGTTACAGCAATTTTAAAAGCAAGGGAAAAATAGGTTAAATTCCCACCCATCTAAGCAATAAAAAAATAAAAAACGTGTATAGAGATCGTTTGGGAAACCACGGAATAGATAATTTATCTGGGGCCACAATATTTTGCATTCTTTCACCCTTCTTCTTCTTTCAATCCTTTACTCATTTGTAATGATTGTTTCACACGATAATTCATGATGTTACTAAATGAAAGGCGATATCTAGAAATACTTACCTCGTGATCATCGGGTCCTGTAAACGTACATAGCCTTGAGGTCATAGAGCACAGTGAATTTATATCCTTGACCACTCCTTCTGCTGCCTCATTATCCTTCATGGATTTCCAAGCGAGAGAATCTGCGTACAAGCGTTCTGAATTATGTACCCGTTTATATCGAAGCTAAAGTCAATACTGTTAATCTGCTCACCTTTAGTTATCTCCGGTACGAGCTCTCTGATCATATTCAAGGAGTTAATGGCCGCTTGGTAATCGACCATTTGTGGGTCTGAAAAATAAATAGGTATTTGTAAGGTTTGTTGTAAAATAATTAAAATAAAATTTATCATGTTAAAGTTGAGGCAATTTTCGGATTGCCAAATAGCAACACTGTTGGTGGTAGCAATGCCAGTAGTGGGGTCGTGAGATAATAAAAAAGGTGGTAGTCTGAAAAACTGGACAGAAATCAGTGTATTCGGTAGTGAGCAGATGTCTAAAGATTGTAAAAGTGGAGTTTCAAATAAAGTAATACAGAATTAAGTAAACTATAGCAATCTGTGTATTATTCCCTGACTGTTGGAAGTGGAGTTCTACATATTACGTTATTACGTTAATTATTACAGTATAGAAGAAATCCAGTTAAACCCTAATCCGCGCTAATGACATTTACAAAATAAACATGCAAAAAGGCAAATTTCTTAATGATTTTTCTATTTATCGTTTTAAGACTGATTGATGACTTTGGTCAACCGCAGCCTTCCAATCGTCATCAACGTCGACATACCACAAACCGAAGCTTTTTAAAACTGAATCAACTTGATTTTCATTTTTAACACACAAAACCACTTCACTTCAGCAAAGAGCTTACACTATGAATGTCGAATATACACGCCATCTCTAGTGGTAGGTAGCCAGGTAAGTTTTTTTTTATTGCTTTGTTAAATGTATAAGCTCACGGCCCCCTGGTGTTACTGGTGGTAGGACCTCTTGTGAGTCCGCACGGGTAGGGACCACCGCCCCGCCTATATCTGCCGTGAAGCAGTAATGCGTTTCGGTTTGAAGGGTGGGGTAGCCATTGTGACTATACTGAGACCTTAGAACTATATCTCAAGGTGTGTGGCGCATTTACGTTGTAGATGTCTATGGGCTCCAGTAACCACTTAACACCAGGTGGGCTGTGAGCTCGTCCACACATCTAAGGAATAAAAATAAAAATAAAGTGGTTACTGGAGCCCATAGACATCAACAAGATAAAACAACGTAAATACCGCTATTCACCTTGAGACATGAGTTCTAAGGTCTCAAATTGTAACATCACAATGTCCCCCCTTCAAACCAAAACGCGCTACTGCTCCACGGCAGAAAAAGGCAGGGTGGTGGTACCTACCCGTGCAGAATCACACGAGGTCCTACCACCAGTAATTATGCAAATTATAATTTTGCGTGTTTGATTTTTATTACACGATGTTATCCCTTCAGTGAAAGTAAATCGTGAACATTTGTTGAGTACGTATTTCATTGGTACCCGCCTGCGGGATTCGAACACCGGCGGTTCTGTCGCTTAATATGAATGCACCAAGCATCTTATCCTTTAGGCCACGACTACTTGGAACTAAGCTTATCCTAAAGAGATCGTGGATATGTATGACACATTTGAAGTTTCAAACAATATCAATAAAAACTAATTGACCCACCTGCGTGAGCCATTAAGTACAACGCGACAGCAGCGCTGAGCTTCCTAACATTCTCCGATGTAGACTCTTGCAATTGCGCCTGTTGGACGGGCGTTAACTCTAGATCGCCACATTCCTGGAAAAACTCATTAATAACTAGCGACCCGCCCTCGCTTCGCTTAGGGAACTGTAATTTATTATTGATAACAGTATTTCTCCACTATTTAATGGATGTTGTTATACATAAAAACCTTCGTCTTCAATCGCTCTATCTATTAAAAAAAAAACGAATCAAAATCCGTTGCGTAGTTTTAAAGATTTAAGCATACATTGGGATATAGGCACAGAGAAACGGTTTTGTTTTATATTATGTAGTGAAGTGGTCTCTGACCAAGAAAACTGGACTATTACGTAAAAGCAATAAAACAATGACATTAGCAATAAACGCGAGATTGTTAAAAGAGTTTATACCATATTTATAGTAATTAAAGTCACAGTTGGACACACTAGTTGGATAAGTTAAGAATATTTAGCTTAAAAGATAATTCGTTGTCAACTCATTAAGTGTATTACTTGATGAGTTGAATAGACTAATATTTTTTTTAGAAAGGTAGAATGGCCTGGGTGTCTTTCCCGTTTCATCAGAATACGTGGACGAGCAAGAGCTCAGCCAGGAGGGAGATAGTAATAATCAGGATCTGACAATCTGTTCTGATCTGCTATATAATAACATTAAAACTCCGATCTCATGTCCAAAATACGTCGTTAATCAAACGAGAAAAAGAGTCCTCAAACAACTAATTCCCTGTGGCTCTGCTGATTTCAATGAGTAACCAGCTACGATCAGATGAATCGTATTTTCTTCGTCGATCTTCGTCTTTGAGGTCAATAAGCAGACGACTCTTCCCTTGAATTTTTTTACCTGATCTAATTTTGCACAGGATAAAATCGACAAAAACGTTCTATCCTTCGTGGTTGGGTATGGATTCTGTAATCATATTTAACCGCCCCGATCGATCATTACCTACATCCGATACTGGTTGAGTCAAAACTCAAATAGACCAGATTAGTTAAGATCCCTTCCTGAGAGTGGACGGTTAGCGTGGTATGGACATGTGATGCGTAGAGAGAAGATGCATGTGACTAGGAGATGTTTGAAAATGGTAGTCCAAGGTAGAGGGGGACGAGGTCGACCGAAGGAGACGTAGAGGGAGTGTTTGAATGACGATATGAGAGAGAAAGAGGAGTGAGTGTTGATATGACGGCTGATAGAAGATAATGGAAGAGAAAAATTAGCTATGCCGACCCCAACTAGTGGTATAAGGGGGAGAAAAAAAAGAAGAGAGTTGAAATCCCTTATAAGCATCATCTTCATAACTGTTCTGAGGACTTTTCGAAATCTAATGAGACCAACCTTAGCGATATCGTTTTGCGCTGCATTCAAAGCGTGAAGCGTGGTCGTGGCGGCGGCGATGAATGACGCCCTCCGTAATGTTTTGTCCATCTTCTCGTCAGCTATGAAACTCTTGCGCGACCTCTGCCAATTATAAACGATAAACTTCATTATGGTACCGTATTGCCAGCGACTCAATTTCTGGTATGGCTGTTCAGATGAAACTTCTACATTAGCTTGCTAGTCGTCTGATAACTATAATTTTTAGTATAGCTCAAAATACGAAGACCATCTGGAAATGGATTTTTTTTAATGACCTTGTAAGCATATGAACATACGACCCACCTGATAGTGGTTCCGTCGCCCATGGACTTCTGCAATGTTACGTGCAGAGCCAAGCCGCTGCCTATCATCAAGTTTTTTTTTATTGCTTAGATGGGTGGACGAGCTCACAGCCCACCTGGCATTAAGTGGTCACTGAAGCCCATAGACATCTACAAGGTAAATGCGCCACCCACCTTGAGATATAAGTTCTAAGGTCTCGGTGTAGTTACAACGGCTACCCCGCCCTTCAAACCGAAACACATTGCTGCTTCGCGGAAGACATTGCTGCTTTACGGCAGAAATAGGTAGGGTGGTGGTACCTACTCATGCGGACTCACAAAAGGTCCTACCACCAGAAAAAAAGTACTTTCCACAAGCCTAGTTTGAAGAAGGACATGTCATAGCGCTCGGGAAACACCGTGGAGGGGAACTCATTCCAAAGCCGAATGGTACGTGGCAAAAAAGACCTCTGGAAACGCAATGTAAATGAACGCAGTGGCTCCAGATAGTATAGATGAAATCCACTCCGGTGGCGAGCGGTGCGATGGTAAAAACGAGATGATGAATTCATCTCAAACTATTCCTTAGAGTGCATCTAGAAGAATCTGTATAAATACTTTTAGTTCGTTTTAAAACTCATATATTCTGATTACGGTTAATTATAAATGGAACTCAACACTAGTGGCTACTCGTGAACCCATAGATACAACAGCATATCATTCCCATATCTCTTGATACATACAGATCTAAATGTTTATTATATAGTACTACCAACTGGCCTACTCTGTCATCGGAAATGACTGGGTAACTTGCGGCAGAAGCAAGCAGCATGGTGCTGATACCTACAGTTATAGTATGAGGAGTAGCTGTAGGAGGTTATTAATAGATACTCACGTTTAAAAGATCACTCCTTCTCCTGGTCCTGGGATCCATTGAGAAGTATATCTGAGTGGAAAGATCCGCAATCCTGCATGCCGCTTCGTCGGCTTCACTCAGCTTCTGTAAGTCCAAGAAACAATTAGTTGTGTTCAAATACCCTTGATAAGATCGACACAACAGAAAAAAATATTTGAGAAAAAACAAAAAAAAAAGCCCGCTGAGTTTGTTTCGCCGGTTCTTCTCAGGACTGTGGCTTTTTTTGGAACCGGTGGTAGAGTTAACATTGTTATTTATATTTTGACATTCAACAAGTGTGTTATACTGACATCTAAGTTGAAATAAATGATTTTGATTTTGAATTTGAATTGAATTAGAGGCAGACTTTTTTCATGACTATTTGAAAGGCATAATAATATGTAAATTAAAATACATTTAATTTCGCCTGCCGTATGGTATGGATCCTCAGAAAGAAAACCTTTTACTGTCAATAATTATGTATCCTAACATGTCCTTCCATGCAATAAAATCTTCTACGTCAAGTGTTTGGAAGCCTTAACCAATCAACTTAAACCCCACTTAGGAAGGCAACAAGGCAGCATTACGTTGCGACCTCTGTGAGCTCTGGTAAATATAAATTACTAGCTGACCAGGCAAACTTCGTAGTGCCTCAATCGACAAATAAAAGACTTAAACTATTGTATAAAATAAACTTAAAACAAACCAAAGGGATCCGTCCGACGGGGGACACATCAAAGGAGAAACCAAATTGTTATTTTTATTTAATTAATTTAAAAACCTTTTAAACCTTCCCTGGACTTCCACAAATAATTCAAGACGAAAAATTAGCCAAATCGGTCCAGCCGTTCTCGAGTTTTAACGAGACTAACGAACAGCAATTCATTTTTATATATAGAGACTAGGTCGTTTACCCATGTTTGTGACAGGATCTTCAGGCGTGTGAACTAAGTCACGGTGACTAGTGCTCGCTTTCCATAGGTCTTTGAGAGTGTATATAAGTAATCAATTGCATGGCATTCATGCTTCTCACTCGTATTCAAGCATCCATACTATTAGTATCGAAAATGCCAAACTCTCTCTGTCTCCCTCTGTTTATTACGTTTTAGCGTCAATAAAACTGGACCAATTCCAGCGAAATTCGTTTTAGAATTAGTTTTAGTTTTTTTACTGGTGGTAGGACCTGTTGTGAGTCCGCGCGAGTGGGCACCACCACTCTGCCTATTTCTGCCGTGTAGCAGTAATGCGTTTCGGTTTGAAGGGTGGGGCGGCCGTTGTATCTATACTTGAGACCTTAGAACTTACATCTCAAGGTGGGTGGCGCATTTACGTTTTGGATGTCTATTGGCTCCCGTAACCATTTAACACCAGGCGGGCTGTGAGCTCGTCCACCCATATAAACAATACAATAAAAAAAATAAGCTTATGTATAATTTTGTAAATTAAGGTTTGGAAGTTGTCGAGAACAACATATGGGCAAAATTGCGTTATAAAAACTAATAGAATTATAGAGAAGTCTAATAAAAAAAGTATTACGTATTTATTTGGTTCCATGCATTCATTGAGCGATCTCAATAGTTCCTCTAGCTCTTGAAGGTCTTCTAACATCTTCTTCGTCATTTCCGGATTCGACTGGTTCTCGGCTGCTTTGCGAAGACCTTAAATTATGCATAATTGTGAACATCCTGATCTCTGCAAGCTTAAGAAATCTTATATGCGTCTTATATGTAGAAAAAAAAAGAAATTGAATTAAATAAAAAATACTTCACAACTTAGGTTCTTTTGGGTGAAGCCAAGCGCACCGGACACCAGCTAGTACCATATAATTTTCATACATACCATACAAATTAAAACACATACCATCCACGATAATGGGCTTATCTTCATTGATGGTGCGCAAAATGTCTTGGGCCTGCCTTATGTTGTCGTCAGTGGGATCTGAGAACATGGCGGCATTAACAAAAAGTATTAATGTAAATCTGGCAATGATTTTAAAGCTCTAGACAGAAAAATTACTGGTGGTAGGACCTCTTGTGAGTCCGCGCGGGTAGGTACCACTTCTTCTCAGTCGTATGCACTCTTGGCAGAGTGGTCGTGGTCATCACTTGGGTTGGTGGTGCGCTTCACCAGACGTCGCCATTCCTCGCGTACCGCGGCCCTTCTTGTGCACTCGTTAACGGGACCATTTAGAGCTGCCTTTATTTGGTCGGTCCATCATAACGGTGATCTGCCGCGCGGTCTTGTACCCTCTATCATGCCCTACCTACATGGGTAGGTACCACTACCCTGCCTATTTCTGCCGTGAAGCAGTAATGCGTTTCAATTTGAAGGGTGGGGCAGACATTGTAACAGTACTTGAGACTTTAGAACTTATATCTCAAGGTGGGTGGCGCATTTACGTTATAGATGTCTATGGGCTCCAGTAACCACTTAACACCAGATCCTGGTGGCAATACAGTAAGCAATTTTGCTTAGATAGGTGGACGAGCTCACAGCCCACCTGATGTTAAGTGGTTACTGGAGCCCATAAACATCTACAACGTAAATGCCGCTACCCACCTTGAGATATAAGTTCTAAGCTCTCAATATAGTTACAAAAGCTGCCCCCCGCCCTTCAAACCGAAACGCATTACTACTTTACAGCAGAAATAGGCAGGGCAGTGGTACCTACCCGTGCGGACTCACAAGAAGTCCTACCACCAGTAATTACGCAAATTATAATTTTGCGGGTTTGATTTTTATTACACGATGTTATTCCTTCACCGTGGAAGTCAATCGTGAACATTTGTTGAGTACGTATTTCATTAGAAAAATTGGTACCCGCCTGCGGGATTCGAACAGCGGTGCATCGCTCAACACGAATGCACCGGACGTCTTAACCTTTAGGCCACGACGACTTCAAAATAATATAGCAAAGTTATAATCTTTATTATTACCGGTAAGAAATGTAACCATCTTGACCGAGTTGGAATTCAAACGATTCAATTTCCTGATGCAGTCCATGGACATATCGCCTCGTTGGGGTAATTCGCCCACCTAAAAAAATATTATGTGTAAAAAAAAAAACAAGTACCTATCTTTTGAATGATTGAGTGATTGTAATCACGAGTTTTCCATACAAAAGTAATAAGACAAATATTCACTCATCGCTTATGGCTTTTGTTTGCAATTCCTGATAAAAACTGGCATATTTATACTCATCAGTTTTATACGGTCAGAGTTACATAGCGTTATTATATTATTAATGCGAAAATAACTATATTTGTCTCTCTGATTTTAAACCAAAACTGCGAAATCGATTTCGACAAAATTCGATATGAACCCTGCGTAAGAATATCGGGTGCCTTTCATCTTACTACTCGGCAAGGGTCTCCACGCGATATAAAATGTGGTCCACACGGAAGTGGCTTCTGGAGTAAATGTGTATTTATATATTATTACTTTACATGTATAATTATTATATTGTGTGTAATTATGTGTATATATGTATTTTACTATTTTATACATAGGTATATTAAATTGTAGTATGTTTATTTATGCATACAAAGTCATATGTAATCTATATAAGTACCTATATTTAACATTATCTGTATTCTATAATACTGAGATGTTATTTTAAGGAAGATTTTTGTTTTGAGTTTGTTTTTTTTTTTGTTTTTTTGTTGTTTTTTGTTATTCTTTTGTTAATGCACCTATCATGCATTATCTCTGCACCACCCTATGGTCGACTAGAAGAGAATGCCCATAGCATTAAGTCCGCCTGTGTACAAGTTTTGTTTTGTGCATAAAGTATAAATAAATAAATAAATAAAGCTAGCCAGGAACAAACAGTAAAACTGTATAAACTATTATATGTATCTATGTATGTATGTATGTGTGTATATATGTATGTGTGTATGTATGCATGTGTGCATGTATGTATGTATATGTATGTGTGATTGTGTATATATGTATATTTATATACATACTTTTTTGTGTATGTATTTATAACTTAATATAAATTTCATTGCACCTACCACTATTTACTCTGCACTACCTTTGGTTGACTGGCAGAGAATGTCTTAGGGATGAAGTGCGCCAATGTAAAATTTACATGAAGTGTAATAAATAAAAAAATAATAAACAAAACATTGCTGTTCCTACATCATGTCCATATTTAATCGCAGCAAAATAATGATCAAGCGCGTAACATTGATGTACAAGGCGCCGGCCGTCGGTGCGTGGCGGCACAGAATAAGAACAATAACAAGAAACACCCAAATCACTTCAAGATAGGCTTTGAAAATTATAGATTTTTGTGGATTTCTCCAGGATCCCATCATCAGGTCTTGATGATTACAGGACAATTCGGGAAGTCTCTACCCTTTCGAACAACAAACAGAAAAGAGAATTATCAGAATCGGTTCAAGCATTCTCGAGAAATCGGTGAAGATAATAAGGTCGGGGAAAAAGACTTTTCTCATTATATAATAGTATGTATGAAATCGTAACAAAATCTCTTTGGCTATACTATTTGTATCTGGCTGGTTTTGGTATAATTAAAAACATAAATTTTAAAGAAGACAATTCCAAATTCAAATTTGGGAAATGTGTGATTTTAATTTTTTAATTTTTTGTATTTTCAAGATGAACATACATAGATAAAAATAGTGGTCGAATTGACAGCCTCCTCTTTTGAAGTCGGTTTAAAAAAGCGTGATTTTGGTACCTTACATAGCTCCTTAAGGTTCTACTATTCAAAAATATTTTCAATTTCTACGTAAATTAAGTCGCAGGTACAATTTAGCGTTATGCCAAAGTAACTAATCTACGCGGACGAAGTCGCGGGCAAAAGCTAGTTCCACCATAAAAACTTATAAAGTAACTAGCTGTACCCGTCCGCATCGCTGGGCATTTAAAATTAACATCATTATTTCTCACCCCCACAAAGATTCTCATCATTAACGCCCCCGCAACTGGTGTAGGGAGTCCAACACTCATATAAATATTAACCTATCCATTAAGTACATGTATTTTCTACATGGATACCAAGTTTCAAGTCAATCGGGTGCACGGTTCAGTAGTTATAACGGAACATCCGTAAAAACCGCTGTAGATTTATATATTAGTATAGATTTTTCCCTCACCACTGCATGTTGCTGTTGCTGCAATTGTCCCATCGTTAATATTTTCTGGACAGTCATGATCTGGGTTCCTTGACGGCATTCAGAAGCTGAAAAGAAGTGATGTAACTATAGACCTTACAACTTATATCTCAAGGTGGGTGGCGCATTTACGTTGTGGATGTCTATGGGCTCCAGTAACCACTTAACACCAGGTGGGCTGTGAGCTCGTCCACCCAAATAAGCAATAAAAAAATGTGAGTGAATCAGACACTACGCAAGCAGGATTGTAGTACCATGCGAGATAATTCACTCTGTACAACCTTTGGTTGACTGGTAGAGAATGCCTTAGGCATTAAGTCCGCCAATGTAAATTTTACATGAAGTGTAATAAATAAATAAATAAATAAAAATAATTTATAAACCGTATTTATTTGCAGCATCAATATGACGTCATAACTCGCAGCCCACATGGTGTTAAGTGGTTACTGGAGCCCATAGACATCTACAACGTAAATGCGCCACCCACCTTGAGATATAACCTCTAAGGTCTCAGTAAATGTACAACGGCTGCCCCCCCCTTCAAACCGAAACGCATTACTGCTTCACGGCAGAAATAGGCAGGGTGGTGGTGCCTACCCGTGCGGACTCACAAGAGGTTCTACCACCAGTAAATTAATGAACGAGTAATGATTGTCGCTAAGTTATCAAACTCACCATTTTCGTAGGAGATAATCTTGCTTGGACCGACGAAAGAATGCTCTACAATCTTGTTAGGATTATTAGCAATGTATTGTATAGTGTTTAATCTGGAACAATTACGAATTATAATGAATATGGCGTCTCTGTTTACAGACTCTCTTTTGGTTAATTATTAAATTTTATTATGATTTATGTCCCATAAAGTACACATGAGGACCTAAGAGGTAGACCTAAGAAGAAATGGATGGATTGCGTGAAAGACCATATGTGTAAGAGGGAAGTCAGTGAAGAAATGGTTTGTGATAGAGGAGTATGGAAGGAGAAAACATGTTGCGTCGACCCCTGGTGACTGAGAGAAGGGCAGGAGAATGATGATTATGAAAGTACACTTAAGAAAGCCTCACTTAGAAGGAGCTACTTCATCTTCGGTTATGATCATCCTATCGGAGCTGCTGAAGTTGTGCTTGGCCAGAAGCTTCTTCCCTATCAGATCGATGTAGCCCTCCAGAATATCTCTGATCTGGTTGGCGTCTCTGGTCTTCACGGTGTACGGTTCCTCACTATGAATTAAAATAACTTCGGTAAAATTGAAAAGGTACTGTCAGTTTATGTGTGGATAGGTACGTAAGTATGCGGTAGACAGCGGCTTGGCTCTGCCCCTGGCATTGCTGAAGTCCATGGGCGACGGTAATCACTCACCATCAGGTGGGCCGCGTACTCGTCTGCCTATAAGGGCAATAAAAAGTGAATATAACACAAAAGAGGTTGAATTTGGGAAAAATAAAAAAGTGTGTTCTTTGAGCGCAAACCATCGATAGATCGACTCTCTGTTAATACGTATAAAGTGCGGAGCGTCGAAATACTGACCATTGCGCAGTTTGATTATAGGTATTAGATATCCTGATACCTGTAGGGATGAGTCTTAGCGAGCACATTTATAACGTTATTAATAAGCTAATAACATTTCAAAATAACTATTTAAAATTATTTTTCTGTGAATTTAGCATTGACTTTTATATTTTTTTGTTAGTTAATGTATTTTAAAAGGTACTTTTAAAAAAAAAATTAGCTCAGCACTAAAATTATTAAAATATCTTTCACGTATGTCTGTACATACGTGCCTGTGCATGAACCTATATTATCTTCTATATAAATAAAAATGAATTGCTGTTCGTTAGTCTCGCTAAAACTCGAGAACGGCTGGACCGATTTGGCTAATTTTGGTCTTGAATTATTTGTGGAAGTCCAGAGAACGTTTAAAAGGTAGATAAATATGAAAATACTTGGAATTAAATAAAAATAGCAATTTTGTTTTTTCTTTGATGTGTCCCCCGTAGGACGGATTCCTTTTGTTTGTTTTAAGCTTATTTTATACATAAGGTCTTTTATTTATAGATTGAGGCACTACGAAGTCTGCCGGGTCAGCTAGTCTCGTAAAGATAAATTGTTGTTTATAAACTGACCTGTATTCGCCGAAGTTCAGAATAAAAGCCTCGGCGTTGGCAACGTTATAGGTCTTCACGTGAGTCAAGGGCCAAACTTGCAGGATTTCTTTCGTAGTCTCGTCTAGGCGCAGAATGGATTCAGCGTTGATGCCCAGGAGACGTGGTATCAACTTCTTTTTACCTTTCATCTTCTCCTGCTCAGAAAAAGTTAAGGTTTGGTCGCTTTAGCTATCCTTCCGAAGTGTCAGTGGCGTGAGTATGACCTGGTATGTGATAACACTGATGCGTCGTTCGCATAATTTTAATTTCTTCTAAGCAGGCAGCTTAGTCTTTACTGGTGGTAGGACCTCTTGTGAGTACGCGCGGGTAGGTACCACCGCCCTGCCTATTTCTGTCGTGAAGCAGTAATGCCTTTCGGTCTGAAGGGTAGGGCAGCCGTTGTAACTATACTGAGACCTTAGAGGTTATATGTCAAGGTGGGTGGCGCATTTACATTGTAGACGTATATGGGCTCCAGTAACCATTTAACACCAGGTGGGCTGTGAGCTCGTCCATCCATGTAAGCAATAAAAAAAAATCTTATACGACGAAAAATAACTCTTCAAATTTATGAATATAATATACATAATGAATGATGCCGTACTTAAAACCTGCATTGGTGGCTACACAAAGCCATATTTTAATCTAGTTTAAGGAGTAATTTAGGTGTTGTCATTTGCAATTGGGTTTTCGATTATTATATACATACATATATACACGTTATACCTGTAACACGGTCAAGCCTTCTGCCTATTTCCGCAAAAAAAAACACGCGTGGCACTCGGGGACTGCCGCGGTAAAGCTATTGCATAACATTTTTTATCAACTTATGCAATTATTATATAATTAGACAATAATCATTTAATATTAACACAATAATAAAATAAGACCACGCTATATTTATAAACATTAACAAAAGCAAAACATTAGCTGTCCCCTTCACACTCATTAGCTAGACCGCGGGAGAGAGAGACGAGCAGATTTTTCGTGATGCGCATGCAGTGCGACGTCACGCCGCGCACTTATTCACAAACACTACACAAGCGCAACGTGTAAATGTGTTCAACGCGAGCTACATGGTAGGCGGAGTGGGGGTGTTAGGTTTTATTTTCGTTACGGAATTTCTTGATTCGGTCGCCGCGCTCAAAGCCCGCGATCAAAGCTATGCCATATCTTAAAAAAGAACGGAACACCATGAGAACAACATGAAAACTAATTAACCCATAACAAACTATACTAATATTTTCATACTTTTACTAAGAAGAAGGTGACTCCGAAAGTTGGTAGATCCCTGGCTGTCTTGATGTACAGGGACTTGGCATGCAACGGCGTCAGACCCTGGTGCTTTTTGTAAGCCTTGATGATCTTCTTCTCAACGCCCCACGATCCAGAATATTGCGAGGGTAGATATTCGTTCATGCTGTTGGAATAAAGACAAATCGCGTTCATGAGCCATTAGTGTCCGACTGATTATCCCACAATCGTTATCCCCTAGTGGCATTGTGGCCTTTTTACTAGGCTGTCGAAGGAGGATAGTATTTGGGAAGATAATAAGGTGAATTTATCTGTTAGCAATGTCTTAGCAAACGATGAAGGGGAAAAGCAATAAAATATGTTGTCTTTATTATAAAGCTACGTATTAGTTAAGTACTCTCTACAAGCCTCGTTTGAAGAAGGACATGTCGTAGCGCTCGGGAAACACTGTGGAGGGGAACTCATTCCTAAGCCGGATGGTACGTGGCAAAAAAGATCTCTGGAAACGCACTGCGGATGAACGCAGTGGCTCCAGGTAGTATGGATGAGCTCGATTCCGGTGGCGGACGGTGCGATGGTAAAAACGAGATGATGGTATCATCTCAAACAATTCCTTAGAGCACTCCTTACATTGCTGTCGCTACCCGGACCAAACAGTAACACGTGATGCCTGTTTGCCTCCATAGCAACAAGTAGACAGTTTATTTCCCGTCTATATCAATGAGCACTTCAATCAATGAGCCTTTTATCCTGAACTTTTAGGACTGTTGATTTAATTTTCGTATTTTTAAGCACTTACTTCGAGATAAATCCGGGCTTGAACCGATCCTCCTGGTAATCGCCGTAATGTATCTGACATTGAATGCCAGCGAACTCGATCGCTAAAGGATTTAAAAAAATACAGTCATTATGCATCTGCATGGTAAACATGCAACATCTTCTGCGACTACAAGTAAAACAGATTATCTTCTTCAACCCGTATCCACCCAATCTTGAGTGTAGGTCTCTTCACATTCACCCCATTCCCTTTGGTATCTAACCTATCACACCCCTACCAGTCCCTACCAGATACTTCAAAATAGATTAGCTGCTTAATATCTTAGTTGCAATTTTATTACATTGGTGGATGAACAAGCGAATGACCCCCTGGTGGCTACCTAAACTGACAAATCACGTGCACACCGCCACCGACCTTGAGACATGAGGTCGCAGTCTCCGTTGCACGTATGGACACTTGTTATGCAATACAGCTGTGTGACCCTTGAATTACTCTACAGCAGTAATAATAATAGTCGTCAGTGACCACGTTTTTTTTTCTCCTACCTAAGCTGATAGCCCTGAGAGGCTATTTCAGCGTAACCTTAACTAGTAGGTGAACTCACGGGGCTCAAATCGGAGTGATGCTAACACTGACCATAGCAAGAGCAATGCTTCGCAGAATCTACCACCGGATCAGAAACGCGACCCACCCAGAAGATCCGGCGAGAAACTCAGTGGGCTGTGTCTATGGGTTAATTCGCTCGTCGGGCCCTACGTCGCAGGGGTTCGACGGGCTCGTCGAGGACGGTGACCGGGGTGACTACGAAAAACTATTCAATACTTCGAAAATAATCTATACTAATTTTATAAAGAGGAAAGATTTGTTTGTTTGTTTGTATTGAATAGGCTCCGAAACTACTGAACCGATTTGAAAAATTCTTTCACTGTTTGGAAGCTACACTATACCTAAGTGACATACGCTATATTCTTTTTTTTACATTAGGGATCCTTACTAAAACTCCAATAATGTAACCCAAGGTATAAAAAAATTACCTGAAATATTCTTTACTTTACATCGCGTGCGTGGCGAAAATTATTGATGATAGAATAAATTAATGTAGGTACTATAACTTTGTAGAACACATTATTATTTACAAAAAGGGTGGCGACAGCATAATAATATGTCTGACTATTATGCTACAATAAGTGTTCAATTATTTGAAAAAAAAAAACGACGTCAATTATAATTTTCTATTTTTAGAGATCTGACGCAAATATAAAGGTTAATGTGTGTGTATTATAATTTTTTATTTTGAAATTTGTTTAAAGGACCCGAGCGAAGTCGGAGCGGGCCGCTAGTATCTATATATTAATATGTGAAGCAAAAACTTTGTATCCCTTTTTACGAAAATTGCGCGGACGGAGGAGTATGAAATTTTCCACACTCATAGAGAATATAGATGAGGGGTGCACAATGCTAATTTTTTTTTTAAATAATGCATAAAAGATACATTAAATAAATAAAGAAAACATTACACACACAAAACATACCATGTATTTGACGCACACACGCATGCATACTATTCATTGTCAAACTTTTGTTCTTGGCGTCTGTTGTCAAATTGAGAATAGATTAAAATTAAATATTGTTTGTCTTTGTTAATATTTTTATAGTGTAGTCTTGGCGAAGTTTGTGATTATAGAAGTATAAAATATCATAATAGTGTACAAACTTACAATTCCAATTAATTATAGTCGAATTTCGACTACTGCGGGACCTCTAGTTACGATAAAAACCAGAGAGTTGAATATTTAAATCAATGATAAAGACGCAAAGTCTTTCATGTTGAGCCCGGTGAACTCACCTACCCGACCGCGCGTAGGTACTTGGTATAGCCTCTTAGGCTACCAACGAATTAATTAAAACCTCAGGGACGATGTTTCAATTTAATTCCTCAGTACAGTTCCAGTTATGACGCTCATAGCCCATGGAGTATAGCCGCCTAGATATTAGTTTGCATTTTTAGAAAGATGCAAAATTGAATCTAGGAAAACAGAGGTTTGGGTAAATTTTCGTACATTTCACGATACTTTAACGAAGGAATAGTAACTGTGCGATTAATAACCGGTAAGTCGCTTCGAAGGTTCAATGTACTTAATATAATTAATAACATTTAAGCAAAATACAGTGTGACAACGTTGACCTTTTTATGTCGCTTATAGTAGATTAAAAGAACGACCGTTCCAATGATGGGTAGACGATATAAAAGCCGTTGCAGGCTCTACGTGGAAGAGGAAATGCCACGACCGGAACTTATGGCAGGATTTGGGGGAGGCCTATGCGAAAGCAAAACAATCTTAGCCGATGTCAAATGAAAAGAAAAACGTACCTAAATATGAATTAAGGTTGTTAATAAAGGCTTCTTTATCTTTATAGTAGTAGTCAGTAAGAGAAGCACTTGGTGGTAGTCTGTACCATGCCGTCCATACCAACCATGATCGAACACAGTGGAAGAACGTCTCATGTGGTCGCGATCCTCAGCAGTGAGGGAACGATATAGAAGAAGATAGTAGTGGTGGTTAAAATAAAAACAATCGTGTTTATTTTAGTTTTTATCATATATAAATACTTAAAGAACTATTACATTTATAAAACAAGCAACGAATCACTTTTATCACCACGTACAGGCTGATATTTTTTTTTGTTGCCCGAGCAAGCAGACGAGCATACGGCCAACCTGATGGTAAGTGGTTACCGTCGCTCATGGACGTCAACAATGCCAGGAGCAGAGCCAAGCCACTGCCTTCTGCTTAAATAACCTTAACCTCAATACAGCAGTGTACCCATTAATACCAGAAGTCTGCAGACTTTGAGCACCTGTGAACTCTTCACGTAAATTCATAGGAATGACCTCCATGGTAATTCCTACAGTCTCAAACCCATGATCCGAGTTACTTCCTTACGTTACATTCTCAACTCCTGTCGCTCGAGTCCGGGGGCTGTCCGTCTTTATTCACGATCTGCTGCAGCTCGTAATCCTGGACCACTTGAAATATCTTCGATTTAGCCTGATTCAAAAAGTAAGGACTGAATTTCCTGAGAGTGGAACCGATCGTCAATAGAAAAACATCTATCGGATCCGTTGGGCACAGCTCGTGAAAATTTTCATTTGACATTTTAAGCGAGCTGTCATTTTGACGGGAGCTTCCCGCCATATTTGTAGGTTTCATCTCTTCAAATTCTAAATTTTCGTTTGTAACGTAAACACCAGTCATGTTTGAGGGCATTTCCACTTCGCATTCTTCATCCGAGTAATAAGAGTATTCTTTCGATGAGGAGGTTTCTTTGAAGAACGGTATCATGAAGGAGACTTGTTCCTCGTATTTGTATTTGTACCTTTTGCCTGTTTTCTGTCTCAGGCGGACGCTGCGGCGCATCATATCTCGGATATTAGCCCATCTTGTTTTACAGATCGAGGCTGGAAAAAAAAGACATTTATTTACAACATTTTTTTTTATTGCTTAGATAGGTAGACTTGTCACAAAGAATTTAATGTTATCTACGCATCGTTGATATCACGTTACTGTCGTTCCGCGTCATTTTATTTAGTCCGTGATTAATTTGAAAAGCACAAAATACTTCAGACGTTTAACTTAGGCGAAGTATAGATGGCGCTATTTTACTTAATTTCCATAGGTAACAAAATAGCCAACTAAGCACTGCATTAGTTTTACTGAATACCAATAGATGGCACTGTAATAAAATAATGCGTTGGGCAGGTTTTTGCTCCGACATTTAGTGGAACTTCAATAAATATTACTGTATTATTCAAAATACGTACTCACCTGGTTTGTTGAGTGTGTCACCAATTTGTTGCCATATAACTTCTCTTGCGTCACAATTCATGTAATCGGAATGTCCCGAGTCGTACAACATTGGATTTTCTTTGACCATTTGCATCAGTTTGAGGTCTGTAGACTTCTTGAATCTTGGTAACGGCATCGTGTCGGCCGCGGCACGATTACGTGCCGGTTCGTATCGTATTCAAGATATTTACTCGTAGAGATGTGACACGGGTGGATCTAGCGAATGTTTGTCAGTGAAATGTAAAGGGATTGGTTCTTGAAGGGTACCCCAAGCACCGGTTATCGTTCTCGTCGAACCCGTCGCTTGCGACGAAGGGCTCGGCGAGTAAATTAACCAACAGACACCGCCCACTGATTTTCTCGCCGGATCTTCCCAGTGTCCCACGTTTCCGATCCGGTGATAGATTCTGCGAAGCACAGCTCTTGCTAGGGTTCGTGTTAGCAACAACGTCAGGTTTGAGCCATGTGAGCTGACCTACTCGCTCGGTTACGCTGATGTGGTCTCTCAAGACCATCAGCTTAGGTGGGGAAAAAAATTGAATGGGCCGGCTCGGTAAGTTAAATAGAAACAATGTATCAGCGGTATAAGGGCTCAAGGCTTTTATTGATACCAGCATGATATTCAAACAAAGTATTTGAAAAATAAAACATATTAATAACATAATTGGCGTATCCATATATAGATAATAATATGACATACAAATATACTAATAAAATCTATTTATATCTTTTTTTTATATCTATGAATCTTGTTTAACAGTAGATTTTGCTGCAGTGCATATTTTTAAGTGCTATTTTGTTACTACTAAATGAAATTAATAGCATGATTTAAAATTCTCAACAAAGTAACACAACGTAAGTAAATTCTAAGCAGATCATTAGATCATAGAGATTGAAATGATTTACTTCAGTGAATAGAATCTATTGCACCCATCCCTAGTGTTGATAGATGCTACAAGCGGAGACGGGACTGGCGCGTTCAAAGCGGCAACGTCGCTCTAATGACGCAAAAGGTTTCATTCACAAAAAAACAAGTTTCATTAGTTTAATTATAATATACATAACAAAACAAATTTCATTTATCATTAATGGATTGTTATGAGAAATAGGTTAGAACACTCAGCAAACTGCTGTTTATTTATCAAATGTTCGACAAGGATAGATGCAAGCCATGTCTAATACGGCAACGTCGCCGGGGCGTGACGTATACGACACGATGCCGATAATATTCTTCGTGAAACCAACTATGAGTTTTCGATTGCTTTTTAATGACTTTCGAGGTTCCGGCGCCTAGAGGACGCGCGGGGTATGTGCGACTGGTCCGTGACTGCAAAAATGCGGGCCCAAGGATGTTTTTAGGACCCTACCCATTAAATTACTCCCCTGCACTCTTCCCCCAAGTGTCCGATCCGAATTAAATAAAAATAACAATCTTCTTTTTCCTTTGATGTGTCTCCCGTCGGACGGATTCCTTTTGTTTGTTTATTTTATACAAAAGTTTAGATCTTTTATTTATAGATTGAGGCACTTCTGCCGGGTCAGCTAATGGATAATAAAAAAGAAGCATGGCGATCCTAATAGAGATATTATTATTATTATACATGGAAGGCAGTAGCTTTTGTGCTTAAATGCGGTTAATTGCCTGTTTTCCAATAAAACATTATGAGCTGTTTGCTCATGATAACAACACTACTGTTAACAAACCCTCTCAGTCGGGTCCCGTGAACTAACTTACCAATCCGCGCATAATTGGAATAGGCTACCAATTAGGTTGGAAAAAAATTCATAAATGAAGTACTCTTTTTTTAGTTTTTATTATAATCAATGCTATTTTCAAAAATAATACTTTAGAACTAAAATAAATCACAAATAACTTAAAAATTAGTTTGTAATGGTCAACTTTACATATTTGGGTAGATGAGGAGACCTGGTCACAGACTACTTGATGTTAAGCAGTTTTAAGGCTCCTACCGACAGCCAAAAGATAAAAATACTGCCCACCATGGTAGACGTCACACTGATCACTGCACTGGAGAAACTGAACATTTAAATCATTACTCAAAAACAGAGGGCAAGAGGAAATATTCCAATGCGCTGGATAGACCAGATCCTCTCTACTGTCAACATCAACGTCGTGGAGACAAGGATAGGCCCGAGCTTAGAGCGGCATGGTTTAAGGGGTGGCAATATTTTTGAAATTCCATAATTTCAGAGACGAAAAATGTTATATGCTATTTTAAACTCAAAATTAAAATATTGGATTAAAATTAATAAAATTTATTCTGGCATTAAGGGCAGCGCGATAAACAGGGCCTAAGGCGGCATCAAACCTAAATCCGATGCGTCGAGACACTAAATTCTGCTAAATGATACCAAAGAAGGAACACCATATAGAAAAACTGATGCCTTGATATTATCATGTCATGACCCCAGCATTGGGGAAAAGAAGCTAAGAGGGGGGATCTTTAAAAATATTTTTTAATCAAAAATGCTCTATTCATTCAAAAACATATTATCGTGAGATGAAACCTTAACATCTTTTGGTTGTTTCTGCATGATCTGCTCCAAGTCGTGTTCCTGGACTACGGCAAAAATTTTGCTCTTTGCTAAATTCAAATGATAGGGTGAGAAAGTCTTTAATGTTGACGCTATGCTGATGAGGAATGCGTCAACCGGGTCAGCGGGGTCGAGTTCTGGAGTGGCGCCAGTATCGCCGAAGTTGGAGGTCGTAGGTTTCTCCTCGTCAGATGACTTTTCCTGCTTTCTTTTTGATTTACGCCGCCGCGCAACTTTCTTGATTGGTTCATCGGAGGAATCACTATTGTTCTCTTGTTGCTCCTGCCCTGATTCGTTGTCCCATTCATCATAGTCTTTCTCTTCGTAATCGCAGTCACCACTGTCCAGGGGGATGGCAACGTCTTTATAAAATGCCTTCATAAATGCCATTTGTGACTCATATTTGTAGGGTTTGGACGATCTATTAGGATCTGAAAGTCTCTTTTTCCAAAGTCTCCTATGGACATCTCTTATGTTTATCCATCTAATTTTGCAGTCGACAGCTAAAAAGTTAAACAATAATAATTAAATGACAATAGTGACCGTGTGTGCCCACTGATGGTAAGAGGTCACCATTGCTAATGAAGAAAAGCAACTCCAAGGATACGGTCAGACAGGTCACTGCCTACTTAGGAACATTATTTGACTATCGTAGCACAACAAATGTAGTAGTGTATTGTGTGTATCATTTATTTTGTTAATCCAATTAAACTGCAGGTTAAAGCCTTTAACAACTACTGCATTTACAATAGCGTTTTATTCACATAAGTTTTAAGCTAGTATTTCTATTTAATCGGTTTGAAGGGTGGGGTAGGCGTTGTAACTGTACTGACACCTTAGAACTTATATCTCAAGGTGGGTGGCGCGTTTACGTTGTAGATGTCTATGGACTCCAGTAACCACTTAACACCAGGTGGGCTGTGAGCCCGTCCACCCATCTAAGGAATGAAAAAAATTACCTTAAAACAAACTCACAAAAAAAATTATTCAATCGAGAAATTACCGGCAAAATGTCAAATAGTAGCGACAAAACAAAATCCAATTAAAGCCAACGACTCACCCGGTCTCTTTAGTTCGTCGCCGATCTTCTGCCATGTTACTTCACGGGCATTAAAATCCATGTATTTGGGATTGTTGTAGTCGTATAAAACAGGGTTTTGCTTCACTAAGCTTATTAATGTCACATCAGTCTTGTCGCGGAACATTTTGTTAGCCATGTAAACGTGAATCTATGGCGGTACCTACGACACGAATGAGGTCGTGTCGGTGAGCAGTCGTGACTACGACTCGCGTCGTTGTACGATTTGTCGTCTCGCTCTCTGTGGTTTAAGCTTGTTTTACATGCTCCATTTTGACAACGAATTTCGGCATTTTTTTATTTTGTTTTTGGCGTGTTTTTGATAATGGGCTTATATTGAGAACTAATTGACAATGCATACGTTATACGGCTGCCAATCATTTTTTACGTACGTACGTTAAGCTTCTGCATTTTATGATGGAAAATTTATATCATCATTTGTAATAGCAACTCGACGTCAGTCTTACGATCGGACACTGACGTCATCATTTTCAAAAACAACGTGGTGCCAGACGCTGACGTTAATATTTAATTTTGTAAACCAAACATGGCGCCAGATGCAGACGTCATATATATTTTAAATTATATACAGAAAAAATCTTTTTTTTAAACCTTGATTATAAATAAAATATGATAGTTATTATGCTACAGCTATCTACAGGAGCAATGGGAAACTAATAACAAGCCATCTAGTGGCCAACGCCCGTAAACAGAATGTGTACAATAGAAACGACCTAGCTCGCTTTCTCCCTCTCTCCAAGGTCAAGTGGTTCGCGAAACGCTCTGTCTATTTGCTCACTCTCACTCGTAATAACTTATCTTTTCTCTATAGCCGTAACGAATCGGTCGCGATTTAAATTTTACTCTCAACGCGCCTAAAGAAGTTTTACTTCAAAAACTTCAAAAACTGCAAAAACTTCGAACTTCCGACCTCTGTCAATAAAAATGTCCGTTGGTGTCACATACTAAATGAGTTTTATGTCTCACAATATTGACGTATCTTGATTTATTCTAATTGTCCTTTCACACAACAATGTAATAATACATAGATAACATATTTGCAAAAAAAATTGTTTGTGGGCATTTCGCTGTTTCACTTAGAATAAATGATTTTACGAGCACAGTCATAGTTCTGTCCTAGTCGGTAGAATTTTCTTTTGAACTTCATAGTTTTAGCGAGAGAAATTAAAACTTTAATCACATAAGATCCGGTAACCTAATTTGTATAATATTCTTTTACTTAATAAATCCGTGCAGCATGTAATCCTAAACTAATTTATTCGAATTCAATATGGCGGCAAGTTACACTCGATGCACGATTCGACTCGAAGAGTTTACGTGACGATTTTGTAATTCGTTTATCGTATCGGTTTGATATTGAGTTTATGCTTTCAGTGCGACGTATTCCTATCGTATGCCTTGATAATTAGTTTTCGTAATTGATAGATAAGTTCTCGGACGCCACAAGAACATAAATAAAAGCCGTATCGGCACTAAAGACATTAAAATATTACTATATTGCTTAATAAAGGTGTTTATGAAACAAACCATACATTTTATACCGTACGATGACTATCGCGACCAGATCGACGCGTTTTGTTTTTATTTTTCATAAATAACTGTATAAGAATTGGGTACATTACTAATTTAGGAATAGGAGCGTTTTTTTTTTTCGCATTTTTCGACACGCAAGTGAATTTTAATTACATGATGATCAAACTAAAACCTAGAGGCAATTTTTCTTAAACAAATAAAAAGCAATATTAATAAGATTCCGTGCAGGAATTTCTTCGACGCGACATTCTTTCGTAATTTTTTTTTATGTGGTAGTTAATGCACTTGAATATTAACATCTATTAGGTACTGGAACACAGTACGATAAGACGACATACAGACAGACTTACAAACGATTTCTTCTATAGTAAACACACGAATGGAAAGAACGGATGAACTTTATAATAATTGTCGACCGATTTAAATGGAAGATAAAATCAAAACGTCATCTCGATCGAGCCATTTATTAACGTAAATTAGAAATAGAATTACAGCCATGTTTAGAGTCAGGGCGAAAATTCGCGGGACCAAACATACAGACACACAACGGTTTGTTTGTTTAGTATGGCTGAATGTACAATGGTATTGCTACGCGCTGGGATTCGTAATAAATAAATAAATTATACCGATTTAGAAATTAAAACTGTATTAGCACTTAGAACACTTCACAAACACTTTAAAATTCTCAATTCGCTTCTTCCGCTTCGCTTCAGGTGATCCGTTCGCGGTTTCGCTTCGAGTAGTTCCGATAACTAACTGCCATCTCCGCGCTATTATGGTCAATACGACATCGAATCGAAAGAATCGTCAAGAACATTCCTCACAAGTTGAGTACCTTCGATGCGTGTTTCCGCTATCTGACAATAGATGACGTTATACTTCTCGAGCGTTCTAGATGCTACTAGGTCCTTCGATATTGTTTCGGCTATTCGGCGATAGATGGCGTTACTCTTACCGACGTAACAGTATAATATTTTGGGGAAAACTGATTTAAAGAATTACAATACTTCCACCGAACGGATCAAATTTCTCGGTTTTATCATTCGAAACATGTATTTAGGTATGTAAACATATCTTGAAAATGTCATTAGCGGATGAATCGCGCTTATTGTTAAATATCTTACGACAGCTACCGCTACAAGATCATCATCTATACTAATATTATAAAGTTTGTTTGTTTGAACGCGCTAATCTCAGGAAGTACCTACTGGTCCGATTTGAAAAATTCTTTCAGTGCCAAATAGCTCATTTATTGAGGAAAGCTATAGGTTATAACATCATGCTAAGACCAATAGGACCAATAGGACCAAGCGGAGCACCAATAAATAATGTTTCAAAATCGGGGTATTTTTCCCTTTTCAGAGCTTAACGCTATATGTAACTACACGCCAAAGTAACTATTCCACGCGAACGAAGTCGCGGGCAAAAACTAGTTTAATATAGTTGTCTTAAATTAAAACTCACCTTCTTTTTCGGTGACCGGATGAGTCAAGTTGAGTATTGCATCTCTGGTTTGCAAGTAGAGAAGATTGAGCTGCATCGGGTCTCTTTCGTCCACGTTCTTGTCAGAGTAGAAGAGTTTCCTCTTCAGCAGGAACGGCGTGGTCTCGTCCAAGGACAGCTCCCGAAGCGTCTTGTGGTGGTCGAGCCATTTGACTTTGAGGAATTGAAGCATTAATTAAAAACCTATTTCTCGGCTCTAGTGAGCACAAGTAAACACCAGGGTTCACAAACATATCCACGTAAGGACCAGCAATAACCGCGACCTTCGACTCGATTGTATAATGCCATAGCTGCCCCGTCCTTTAAAATGGAAAGTGTAACTGGTTCGCCTCACAAAAAGATTAGATGGGAGTATCCTCAATCTCATAGTATTGAAAAACAATCAGAATCTTCTTCGCAGCCAGCACGTAACCGTGCTATTGTTGAGGTAGTATTGTAAGTTCACTCGGGTAGGTATCGCAATCATGCCTATTTCTACCGGTTTTTAAGGTTTGAAATGGCGATGATACTGTACTGATGATAATTAGATTTAGACTTGATAGCTCATACTGGGGTGATGCTATTCACATTGAGATGACAATCGGATTCGGTAACCACTCCGGGAGGACGGTGAGCTAACCAGTCATTGTTCTCGTCGAACCCGTCGCTTGCGACGAAAGACTCGGCGAGTAAATTAACCCACAGATACAGCCCACTGAGTTTCTCGCCGGATCTTCTCAGTGTGTCGCGTTTCCGATCCGGCGGTAGACTCTGCGAAGCACGGCCCTTGCTAGGGTTCGTGTTAGCAACGTCGTCAGGTTTGAGCTCCGTGAGGTCACCTACTAGTTAAGGTTTCGCTGAAATAGCCTCTCAAGGCTATCAGCTTAGGTAAGAAAAAAAAAGGTGAGCTAATTCACACGTAGGTATATCCAATACACAACGTTACGGAGTAATATGAGTCAATTTTGAGTAGAGTTCATCCAGACTACCTGGAGCCACTGCGTTCATCCACAGCGCGTTTCCAGAGGTCTTTTTTGCCACGAACCATCCGTCTTTGGAATGAGCGGTGTTTCCCGAGCACTCTGACATGTCCTTCTTCAATGTAAGCTTGTGGAGAGTACTTCACGGTAGGCAGCGACTTGGCTCTGCCCCCTGGCATTGCTGGCGTCCGTGGGCGACTGTAACTGCTCACCATCAAGTGGTTTTGCCTCTTCTGTAATTGTTTCATTTCATTATGAAAGATGAACTTACCATTATCATCAGTGTGGAGCTTCTTGCTGAGTTCCTCAAACTGCGCGTCGCGACCAGACTGAAGTGTCTTCGCAGTCAGCGTCCCGGTAGACCGTGGCTTATTCTCGACTTTCTCGTCTTCCATCCAACACTGTAAATTCAGTATCTATTACCTATCGTCGAGGGACATATGACTTGTAATCTATTATTTATTAGCAAACAAGAGTTTTTTCTATGCGGCGACTCTTCTACAGTAGTTCCATTTGATTCGAAACAGAATGGGACCGTTCCAATTATCAATAATGCCGTTCTGGAAACTCTCACGGATAATTTGGAGCCTCGGTCTCTGCGGAGGGAATTCGCTTTTCTTTGAGATTCCCATTATTATTATTTATGATTTCAATGGTTCCATCTTAATTTTGCCATCATCATTTTGCCACTTGAACAGCGGAGCTTAACTATACTGCCCCGAAATAGGAATCATCCGTTTTCAGGCATCTCTACAGATTTTTTGCCACATACGATTTAGCTCTTGGAACTTAACTGACCCATGTTATGTGCGAGCAATGACAAGTCCTTCCCTCGAACGAGGTCCGAAAAGAGTCCCAAGCGATTCTCGCACTGTGACGTAAATTTTGCGTTACGATCATAGAACGAAACTTGATTTTGCAACCTGATACAATAGCCGTAGTTGACACAGGATCGTGAGCGGAGTATGCGGTGCACACAGGTGCCAAGACGATAAGGGCGCCGCCACCGAAATTATTAATGCCTTTTTTTTATTGCTTAGATGGGTGGACGAGCTCACAGCCCACCTGGTGTTAAGTGGTTACTGGAGCCCATTGACATCCACAACGTAAATGCGCTACCCACCTCGAGATATAAGTTCTAAGTCTCAGTGTAGTTATAACGGCTACCCCACCCTTCGAACCGAAACGCATTACTGCTTCACGGCAGAAATAGGGTGGTGGTACCTACCCGTGCGGACTCTAAAGGTCCTTAAAACTCGGTTGAGTGTCCGTAATTAAATGCATACATTTTTTTATACTAGTTTATACCTGTATACTATGTTCTAAGTCTGTACACACGTACCTAGCCTTCATTCCCGCAAAGAACCAAAGGGAAACGGGGGTGACTGAAAATCAGCGCTGTTCGATTTATCGACCTTGAACAGAATGCTGTTCAAGGTCGATAAAAAGAGAAAAAGGCAAAAGGAGGTGGCTCAGCTCATTAGCTGCCACCTCCTTTTGCCTTTTTCTCTTTTTTTCTCTTCTTTTATTTGCTTTTTATTTTATTTAATGTGAANACAATATAGGACCAAAAGAACTGGAAAAACTTAGTAAATATCACCCCTTAAAAGTAGAACTAACACGACTCTGGAATACACACACAGAAACCATCCCCATAGTAATAGGCGCAACGGGCGTGGTGGCAAAAAGTATACATAGATACATAGACAAACTGGAGGCAAATATAAACATACACATAATACAAAAACAAGCAGCTATACACACATGCACAATAATAAGTAAAGTTTTGGGTAATACAGTTTTCATAAATTCAAGGGAGTCCGAACCTCCTCTTCCCTGAAGGTTTCAGGGCGGGAGCTAGGAACTAAACCGAGTCAAGAACTCGAGAGAAAACTACTTCACATAATAATAATAATAAGAAAAAATTATAATTATTATTATTATTACGTAATTGAAGCAAACATACCAGTCCGTACTCGTCGTGGTTCGTTATCCCGATCCTCCCGCAGATAACCCTCATCAGCTCCCCGATTTGCTTCGACTGGTCCAACTTCAGCGTCTTCACGGTACCTAAAGATATTCCATTTCAGATCGATTCAAATATTACAAAAATCTTCGACAAATAACAGGTCAAAGATTCGAGAGCAATGATCTTAAAAATTATCAAAGAATTTCGAGAAAGTTCTAGACTTTTACAAATTTCCTGTATTCGCTGTTTAATTTCAAATCAAAGGATCCTTATAATATTTTTTTTTGTTAAAGTTTTAAGTAAAGTAAAATATTTTCACTCTAAGCCCTACTGCCGGACAAAAGATATCCGAAATGTTCCTCCAAGGATAGGTAAAGAGACAGCACTGATTTCTAATTGACCATATAATATATATCCAATATCCATAATATATTCAAATTGACCACGTAATACGTATGTTATTTCGACTACAATTGACCACGTAATTCCAATTTACCATATCATACGTATACATAATGTTCAAATAACCATAACATATGCGGTTAATCCACTGAATTTTTCACCTATCCGGAATCAGCGAAAAGCTGCTTTTGCTAGGGCCAGGGTTAGCAAATTCTCTCTCATTTACTACCCCACCTATCCGTCCGAGTATAGCTGGAATAGCCCCATAGGCTACAAGAAATTGAGCAGTGGAAAAAATTTGATTAAATGACAGTAACGAGATTGAAAAAGCTTTACGGATTCTTCTATATAGAAAAACAACAAACAAACATCAAAAAAATTTCGTACCATCTAATATCTTGACCTTCAGTAATCTCTCCTTAGGTAGATAGTCCAGCGTGTCTCCATCTCTCAGCATATAGTAGTCCAAGTTTCGGTTGTAATCCAACCAAACCCCGCTGACGTCATTGTCGGCTGATCGAAGGAAGAGCCCGTAATCTAAAAGAAACGTTCCCATGACATCGTACCGCAAAGGATTGGAGTGATTCATGCAAATGGATCTAATTCATCCTTAGATCTTTGTGCTTAGTGCGATTTTTTTAACGTTCTCGACAGCTTAAAAGTTAGCCCAATTTTTTTTTTTTTTTTATGATTGAACGATTACTGGTGGCCCGGAGGCCTTTCCAGTTTCACCAGGACAGGTGGGCGAGCAAAGGCTCAGCCAGGAGGGGTGGGATATTTGCTAACAGCTACCCGAGCGCCTCCGAAGGAGACCTAACAACTGAAGAGTAACTGCTTCGCGAATGAATCTACTACCGGATCGGAATCGCGACCCGCTGAGAAGATCCGGCGAGAAACTCAGCGAGCTGATTCATGGGTTAGGTTGCACGGCGAACTCTTTGTCGAGTTTGACGAGTACGGTTACCGAGGTCCCTAAGCCTGGTCCTAGAGCTGAAGGCGTCTAGTACAAAGGTTATTGGATCTGATGGATCCGTAAGGACGTGTCTAGGGCGTCGACGGTGACTGGCTCCTGCATGATCAGGATTCGGGGAGTAGTCAGCGGCGGCAACGATAAGGCGATTATCACGACGCATAGCCTTATCGAAGTACCGTTCCGACGCTGACTTCATGTATTTCTGTATAGATTCGAGGCCCAGGTCGTCGTGTAGGTCAACGTTCCTCACGAACCACGGAGCTCCGACGGCTAACCTGCAAAAGCGGGATTGTAGAGATTGAAGAGTGTCTATGTGTGTGCGGGCCGCGTGAGCGAACACCACACTCGCGTAAGTCATGACGGACCCAATTTTGTATGCAGTTGGAACAGCGCCCCTGGCGACAAACGTAGGCAAACGATCCCTTTCCATACAAATATGAGCTAACTTTTACGCCATCGAGATCGTTAAAAAACTAGCACTAAGCACACTATAAAGTTTAAGTTATTGATGCAACCTACCATCATCAATCTACAACCTACATACATTACGTAGTAATCAAGTTTTTCGCAAAATCATTATCTTCGTATAGAATTCACAAATTCAGACGATATCTATAAGTTTTATCTCCGTACCTAATTTATGGGGCGATTGCATGCAGCAGAGATGCAAATGTTGTGGATGAGATGGATGTCTGGAGTAACGAGAATGGATAGAATACGGAATGAATATGTTAGAGGAAGTCTGAAAGTGGCACCTGTGACAGAGAAGCTGAGAAGTGCGCGTTTGGGATGGTATGGACATGTGATGAGACGAAATGAAAATGAGGTTCGTTAGAGAATGTTAACTATGAACGTGGAAGGATATAGAGGAAGAAGTAGACCTAAGAAAAAATGGATGGATTGCGTGAAAGACGATATGGGTAAGAGGGGAGTGAGCGAAGAAATGGTATATGGTAGAAGAGTATGGAAGGAGAAAGCATGTTGCGCCGATCCCAGGCGACTGGGAGAAGGGCAGGATAATGATGACCTAATTTATGAACTGTCGACCTTATGGTGTAAGCATGAGTTGAAATTAGTTTGTTGGCTGCACCTTTACTGGTGGTAAAACCTCTTGTGAGTCCGCGCGGGTGGGTACCACCGTCCCGCCTATATCTGTCGTGAAGCAGTAATGCGTTTCGGTTTGAAGGGTAGGGCAGCCGTTGTAATTACACTGAGATCAAGATGGGTGGCGCATTTACGTTGCAGAAGTCCATGGGCTCCAGTAACCACTTAACACCAGGTGGGCTGTGAGCTCGTCCCCCCATCTAAGCAATGAAAAAAAAACCTCCTATATTACTGATGGCCCTGTGACGGAGGTCGCTCAGAAAGCCGTACCTTTAGAATCGGCTGGTAAATTGAATTTTTCCTTGACGATCTCATGAGCCTTGGCAACGGATAGCGTGCTGTCGAACTTCACTTTCCTTGTCACCGCACCGTCGTCCATAATGATCTTTATCGAAATCGGCGCCATTTTTCAGCACCAAACGACGTTTGGGAATCTGTTAAATACAAAAATAGAAGTGCTGTGTAATAAAATAATAAGACTCCAACATGAAAATAAACTAACAGTGAAAAATGTTTTTTTTTTTCTTTTTCCTTTGCTTATTGCTTACCTAAGCAATAACCACCTGGGTGGACGAGCTCACGGTCCACCTGATATTAAGTGTTTACCGGAGCCCATAGACATCTACAAAGTAAACCTACCTTGAGACATGAGTTCTAAGATCTCCGTTTTTACAGTACAAAGGCTAGCCCGCCCTTCAAACCGAAACGCATTACTGCTTCACGGCAGAAACAGGCGGGGTGGTGGTACCTGCCCGCGCGGACTCATAAGAGGTCCTACCACCAGTAAGAGAAATATAAGAGAAATATAAAATTGATGCGTCGCTCTGGTTCCGATACCGGGAATCGAACCCGAGCCTATTGTTGATGTCTACGGACTCCGGTAATAACATAAACCAGATGGGCCATGAGCTCATCAATCGATCTAAGCAATAAAAATCAGTTTTAGACGATACATTTTTAAAAATAATTAAGGTAAGCTGTGCCATCTTTCCGTTTGATAAAATATGGTTAGTTTCCTTATATTATAACTAATATTATTTAATTAAACTGCTTTTATGATTGAATCCCCCGTTTTTATTATCCTCACATTATTTCCGATGCTACGATTACTTGAAAGTTGTTATGGTCGCGGACAAATATTTAATTAAGTACACGGTTATATTGTGTAGCGTTCTTAGTGATTACTGTTTATCAAACAAACAAACAGATTTGTCCTTTTTTATTATTGAAGGATTACTGATGGCTTTTCCAGTTTCACCAGGACAGGTGGGCGAGTAAAGGCTCAGCCAGGAGGGGTGGGATTTGCTAACAGCTGCCCGAGCGCCTGCGTTTGAGACCTAACATTTCAAGAGCAACTGCTTCATGAATGAATCTATTACCGGATCGGAATCGCGACCTGCTGAGAAGATCCGGCGAAAAACTCATCTGATTGATGTCTAGGTTAGGTTGCACGTCGAACTCTTTGCCGAGTTCGACGAGTACGGTTATCGGGGTCCCTACTCCTAGTGTTAGAGCTAAAGGTGTCTAATGCAAGGGTTATTGGATCTGATGGATCCGTAAGGACATAAAGCAGATCACCTTTACGATGGACCGACCAAGCAAAGGCAACTCTAAGCGATCACGCCAACTAGTGCTCAATAAGGGCCGCGGTACGCGAGAAATGGCGACATCTTATGAAAAGCATCACCAGTCGAACTGTGTATTGCAAGCTTTTCAACTCTAGCGTCCAATATTTTAATGAAGTATTTAAAAAAATATATATAGTTATCTTTCTATCTATAATTTAAAATGTATTTAATATAAATGTTGAAGATGTCGCATTTTTTATACACAGCATTCCCTATTACAAGAGCAATCTGATTTAAGGATGAAAACTGAAGTAAACCCCAATACTTAAACATCGAAAAAGATGTTTCATTAACTATACTGTTAGTAGTAGTAACTATACAGAGACTTTAGAACTCATATCTCATGGTGAGTGGCGGCATTTACGTTGTAGATGTCTATGGGCTCCGGTAACCACTTAGCACTAGATGAGCTGTGAGCTCGTCCACATATCTAAGCAATAAAAAATAAAAAAACTTCATTCACGTGCACCAAGTTGCATTCTTTTTTTTTACTTATCAAGCCCGCGATCAAAGGTAATTGGCTACTCGCACTCCGCGCGTCACTTGCTGGAACGATGCTTGTCAGCTGATTCGTAACGCAAATAACTTATCGCAGTCCATCTCTCGTTAAAGGTTTTTATAGAAACCGCTAGTCGTAATCAAAAGAGCGCTTACCTTAACAACTCGACGGCTTGTAACTGTAATCCAGACAACAAACAAACACAGTGTGATCAATATTAATTTTAATATGGCACATAAGCACACCAATTATCCTCATACGACAACAATGACTTCATTTTGCGGTGGGATCGTCGGTTATAAATAGTTCATGTTAAATTGAATTTATATTTTTCCTTCCATCTATTTTGTATATCATGTGAACGGTGATTACAATTTTACTAGAGATTTTCGAAGGTTTTTAACATCAGCATTTTACTGGTATTAGGACCTCTTTTGAGTCCGCGGCGGTAGATACCAACACCCTGCCTATTTCTGCCGTAAAGCAGTAATGCGTTACGGTTTGAAGGGTGGGGCAGCCGTTGTAACTATACTTGAGACCTTAGAACTTATATCTCAAGGTGGGTGTCCCATTTACGTTGTAGATGTCTATGGGCTTCAGTAGCCCCTTAGCACCAGGTGGGTGGTGAGCTCGTCTACCCATCTAAGCAATAAAAAAAAATTATCGGTCTCAACTCAAACATGTAGAAAACAATGAAAAAAATCTTCAGTCTATATTGACGAAATGGTTTTTATTCTTTCCCAAAACGAATTGTTAGTTCAGACGCTCATGATTTAGCCATGAGCAATTACTATTATCCAGAATAAAAACGACGGTGGCATTTAATAAATTTGCTGAAAGACAAAATTCGTGAACCATCAAATAAGCCCCTGCCATTGCTGATGTCCATGCGTGACGGTGACAGTTTTATATATCAGGAGGGCCATAACCTCGTACGCCCATATCGGCAAAAAAAATCGCCTGTTTGTCAAGAAAAAAACAATGTCGATAGTATTCATACAATTTTTTTTTTATCTTAAAGTATCGCAGTTCAGTGCCCTGAATATCGTATCATAAGTTCTCGGACACCACAGATAACACGGCTTGACTGTGACACGCCTGAGATGTTAGTGCCTCTACTCTCTACACCCCTTGCTCGCGGATGCTTCTTAGAACTCCCAAGAAGGTTCGTTAAATAAAACAAAATTTCTACAAGAATAATTTATTTTGTTACTAATAAAAAATATATATTATATACTATATATGAGTCGTCTATTATCAAAGGTGGCAATCTGTGCATTTGGACAAAACATTTTTATTGATATGTCAATACAGATTTATTTGAATATAATCGTCTCCTTCAAAGAATACGGTTCAAAACCTGCATTAAATAAAGGTTAATAGTTAACCTGTTATTTATCTAAGATGTCGTTCCGAAGAGTTTTGTGACTGCCAATGGAATACAAAGTCAATAATTCGTTTTTCTGATTTACCAATCATTGTCCAAAAGTCAGATTGCCGCCTTTGATAATAGTCGACTCATATATTCATTATATGTGTGGATAACTACATAGTATCGTGAAGGCATTAGTACTATATTAGGCATAATGTTACTAATTGTTATAAACAACGACTATAAATATAAATATCAGATATAAAAATACTGAAGTTTTTTTTTTTTTCAAAATAACAGCAGTAGACGCATTCGTCGCTTATGCCATTACTATTGCCAATAACAATAACAGGCATGTCGGTAAGCTGTTCATATGACATGATATAGTTGGATTGGGATTGCGACTATTTATAGTAAGGCAAGTAAGTAACTAGATCATTGTCGACTTTTAGTTGTGTATTTTCAATACATCTATGCTAATATATAAATCTACAGTGGTTTTTACGGATGTCTCGTTATAACTACTGAACCGTGCATCCGATTGACTTGAAACTTGGTATCCATGTAGAAAATACATGTACTTAATGGATAGGCTAATATTTATATGAGTGTTGGACTCCCTAATAATAATGGCAATAAATAATAATGTTACATAATTTTAAATATTTTATAAAATAAAAAGAAAACAAAAGAAAATTATAATTTTATTCAAAATAAAAATGTAAACAATATTTAAAAAAAAAGCATTACAAAGACATATTGCAGTTTGCATTAATAAGCAAATTAAAATAATCACAATTTAATATAATAATTCAATATAAATATTTTCTTCATATAAACTGCGAGCCGGCCAGAAGGGAGCCGACTGCTATTGACAACCAACAGTGACATAGACAACGTCAATGTCGCCATGCAACTTCAGACATTAGGTTTAGTCATGGTTTATTATGTGTCGAGCCTCACCCTTCAAACTGGACATTTCTGAGAGCGATAAAGTAAGAAGGTAGTCTAAATATTTATTGATAAATCTATCAACAGTGCATTTCTTTTTTAATCCATTCAGGGTTGTCAGCGCCGTAAAGTCGAATATATTTATTAAGAAAATCGTTTTCAAACAAACTTTAATTTTTTAGAATAATGGTTTTAGTTAATATTCCCCTAATCCATAGAGTCGACAAACACAATTTGAAATCTCCAAGTTGAAATCATTGATATTTTTTTCTCTGTTTGAAAAATATACGGCCATTAACTACAGGCCCTTTTAGCACAACTTTGTTGTTTTAGTCATCTTCAATATTTCTCCCAGTGAAAATAGTGAGAATCTACTGATATTTCAATGGAAAAGTCCCATAAGACAAAAATCAAGTTAAACATTGGCAAAATGAAACCGATTCATACGACAACACTCCTCATGTTTCCCCTAAATAATGCGCCATTTGCTCGCGTGTAAATAACTTTTCCCCTAAAACTACTTGTTAATAAAATATATATGTATTTAATTTTATTATAATAATGCACTTCGCAATGGCACTTTCGTTTGACAATCACACCGAGTTAATACCTCCTCCTCCGTGAGGACTGCGCAGATAACGAGTGGAATCATACATTGCGTGTCGGACGCGACCGCGCAATGGTCACATTTGGTGCAACGTGAACAAATTCCGAGTAACAACACCCCTAAATTATACTAACCAACTGAATTACATTAATCTATATAAATAAAAATGAATTTCTGTTCGTTAGTCTCGCTAAAACTCGAGAGCGGCTGGACCGATTTGGCTAATTTTGGTCTTGAATTATTTGTGGAAGTCCAGGGAAGGTTCAAAAGGTAGATAAATATGAAAATGCTCGGAATTAAATAAAAATAACAATTTTGTTTTTCCTTTGATGTGTCCCCCGTCGGACGGATTCCTTTTGTTTGTTTTAAGTTTATTTTAACAAAAGTTTAGGTCTTTTATTTATCGATTGAGGCACTGCGCAGTCTGCCGGACCAGCTAGTTACACAATAATTATAGAGTAGGAGATAATTTTCATGGATGTGCACAGTGCCTGAAAGCTATCAGACGCTCAGTCTGAACTTATGCTACGTCATTGATAACAGGCGTCGGTGACGTCACGACCTAAGTATATATATATTTCAAACGGTACACACGTTGGCACGTTTGGTCCATTTTCTATTAATTTTCTATTATATGTCAAATCATGTAACGCATGTTTTTTGTGTAATAATTATCAATAATAGTCATGTCGTTTTGAGGTCGATTATATACATAGTTAATCGTATTTTGGGTCTCACGATACAGGCTGTGCCTAGTGTGAGGATTATTGGTTAATATTAATGTTGTTACCATCTGCGTAATCTTTCAATTTGTTAAATATGTAAATAGTATTTTAGGTCATGATTTATTTAGTAAATAAATTATTATTATATTATTATTGTTATTATTGACCACACATACACTGAACTAATTCCATTCCTTATCTGCGCGTTACATTCTCCATAGGGCTGTCACAGCCTAGTCGCCGTGACGCTGTTCTCAAAATTCAATGCAAAATTAATTTGCAACTACCCTCGTAACAATCTCTTCAAAGTTCTACATAAATACTACGAGTTAAAATACAATACATATCGTCTTTCTGCATCAAAAGTGTAAAATATCCAAAAATATTCGAAATTGAGTTAATATCCGTAATCATTTGGTATCAGCAGTATTTTTTTTAATAAATACTGTCAAAAGAGCGTAGTTTAGTTTTAGTCTCTTTTTAGTTTAGATTTGACTACTATTAACAAAATTAATACATCATTTTATCTTACTTTAAAAGACAGATAATGTAACTGATATCTTAATAATATCACATGTTAAACCTGTAAAATTAGTAAGTTTTGAGATTATACAGTTTTAATGCGAGAAGACGATATGTATATTTATATATATATAATTGAGTTTCAAAGCTAAAGTGCTTTAGTTCACAATCATTTATTTGTTGTAAGCGAGCGCGGTGACGTCACGAGTTGTTAGTGCCGCCCCTACTCAGGAAGACTTAGTGGTTAGCTGGCAGACTGGACAGACATTACGTCACGGCTCGCTACCCCCGCCCCTGTTACATTAGACCGGTTCCAAAGCATTGTCGTCGTTTGTTCGATTGAGTTACTACGAGCTAATCTCTGGTGCAGCAGATGTGGTCGAAGTTAGATCTGGTACCAGGGCGACCGGCGGACCCAGCGCAGCCGGTACCCGCCCTGCTCCGTGCGGATCTTGATGGATGCGCCTTCCGATGCTTTCACCGTCTCCTTCACCTGGAAATTTAAATCACACGTTTTAGTTCCAAACGACCTCTCGGACTATTAACGTTAACATGTGCGCCTCCTGTACTAGCGAGGGACTGTGTCATAATTGACATATTTTTTTTACATTATATGAGCGACTCATTTCGCTTTAAAACTACATATGAGATAAGACAGAACCGCTGAACACATTTCATACAAAGGTACTAATTACGTACGGGAATCAAATCTAGATCCCCCTAGATCTTCTCAGTGTGGGTCGCGTTTCCGATCCGGTGGTAGATTCTGCGAGGCACTGCTCTTGCTAGGGCCAGTATTAGTAACACTCCCGGTTTGAGCCCCGAGAGCTCACCTACACGTCAAGAATCTGAAATAGCCTCTCAAGACTATCAGTATAGGTAGGACTGTTCAACCCACGAGAGATATGTGGCGGGTGTTCGGATCACACGACTACAGTTCCGCAGATACAGGCCTCGAGTAATTTCGCTGACTCCAAGCTCGACACAGAGGTGTCGCCGTGGGGGACATTTCAAACATCGCTTGTGGTCATGTGACGATGCGTCCCCCAGAGAAGACGAGAATCTGTCGTTGATAAAAATACAATGCAATACTCACACTCTGCATCAGGTTTTGAGCGTTGCCGACCAGCATCTCCGTGGCCTCTTGGTCCTCTTCGCTGCCTGAACATTAATGTTATTAATTTACAACTGTCTCGCGTAAATACCATGCATGGTCCGGTTCCCCGAGGGGCGAGCCCCCGCGGGGGCCGGGCGGAGGCCTCACATTAGGGCACATCGAGGGTGCCAATATCTTAAGGGCAGACATGCACGGCCGAATACTTGATTGTAGGGTTGTGACACCACAATTGCTTTTACTATATGATGTCCATGGACTCCGGCAGCTAGGTGACGCTGAACTATTGATCTTGTTGTTTGATCTTTGTAAGCGTGGTTTATTAAACACACACACACAAGTTAGTTAATATCTTTCTACTCTCAATCTACATTATCCAGTATTAGCCACTATGCCGTGTGATATCGTATCATCTTTCTAAATAAAATTGTGACCCGAAATGTTAAGGTCCCATGTTTTTGTGTAAAATAGTATTTTTATCATTATTTTATTGATACATACATATCACTCGATAAGTATATACATAAGTACCTACCGACACAGAACGTACATTATTCATTAGCCACGGTGTGAAAAAAAAAACTTCATTGAATCAAATCAAAAAGCACACATTTACACAACAAATGCATGTGGGTAGGGAAAGCACAAAATCACTTTACCTCTGTAGTCCGGCATGCCGACTGTTAAAAGCAAACAGAGGGATTACTTGCGCGTAAGCTTTCATTAGGCTAATTATCTAATTCATTACAGCTTACAGCATGGCCAATATCAAATGCAATCTAAATAGGCTTTAACGCTTTTTAAGCTGCGCGCAATGTAACACAAATATAACGAGAGCGAGGTCAACGCCCTCACGAATACACATTTCCATTGCGCATTCTAGTAATGCGTACTATACGGCTACTATTCATTAGTAATTAACGCTTTTCTTTTATTATGATGTTTACTGAGAATTATCTCATTTGCCCAACTTCACCAATAATGAGGTAGCTATAGAGAGCGACAGATGTCGAGTGGCTTACCTTGGGCTCCAAGCATGGTGGCCTTCACGGTCGAGAGGATCTTCAGCTGCGTCCCGATGGTCGGAATCCTCTCGCACACTTGCAGCAGATTCTGTGAGAAACAAAATTTCGGTTCAGGGGTTTACTGGACTCGCCGTGCGGCTTCAAGGAGTTGTATGGGTTGCTCCCTACCCCCCAACACCCCCTCGCCACCGGACGCACTCTTGTAAGCTCATTTTTGTTATTGCCCTTGTAGGTTAGACGAGCATACGGCCCACCTGAAGGTGAGCGGTTATCATAGCCCATAGACGTCAGCAATGCCTGCTACCTACAGTTGACGAAAACCCAGCGTTGTCCGGGTCAAGTCATTTTTTTTATAGCTTAGATTGGTGGGTGGACGAACTCACAGCCCACCTGGTGTTCAGTGGTTACTGGAGCCCATATACATCTACAGCGTAAATGCCGCCACTCAGCTTGAGATATGAGTTCTAAAGTCTCAGTATAGTATTTCCAATGGATAAAACTATCGGAAGTCTATCCTGCCTATTTCTGCCGTGAAGCAGTAATGCGTTTCGGTTTGAAAGGCGGGGTAGCCGTTGTAACTATACTGAGACCTTAGAACTCATATCTCAAGGCGGGTGACGGCATTTACGTTGCAGATGTCTATGGGCTCCAGTAACCACTTAACACCAGGTGGGCTGTGAGCTCGTCCACCCATCTAAGCAATAAAAAAAGTGTTCGTTCAGCTTAAGAATTAAGTTTTGCATTTGTGTACTATTAGTAATATGACTGTATCATTAATGTGAAGTGTGTGGGCTAGCGGGAGGCTGCGGAGTGTGAGAACGTTGGGGCTGGTGGACTCACGGTCCTGATCCTCTTGTCGGTGCACTCGAGGGCCAGCTTCTTGGCGAGTCTGGTCACCTCCTCGGAAGCCTCAGCGATCGCCTTCGCCGTCGCTATAAGCTCCCGTTTGCTGCCTAATAAAAAAAAATCAAAAAAAAATTAAACATTTTGACAATCGTAACGGGAATCCCNTAATGTGAAGTGTGTGGAGGGGGGCTGCGGAGTGTGAGAACGTTGGGGCTGGTGGACTCACGGTCCTGATCCTCTTGTCGGTGCACTCGAGGGCCAGCTTCTTGGCGAGTCTGGTCACCTCCTCGGAAGCCTCAGCGATCGCCTTCGCCGTCGCTATAAGCTCCCGTTTGCTGCCTAATAAAAAAAAATCAAAAAAAAAATTAAACATTTTGACAATCGTAACGGGAATCCCCGGATTGATACTTTGACCAATCACTTACGTATATACATATTTATACAGTAAAATATATTTTCATATCGATTTGAAATTTATTTTTTTAAGGGATTTTATGACCTGGTAACTAAGACATTTAAGTCATGTCTTATTTTAATTTATATTCCTATTTTTATGAAAAATGATAATATGATGTGAAATGAAATGAAGATGATTAATTTGAGACATTAATCAACTGGGATGAAATTAAATAAAATGAGATGATAAGGGATGGAATATAATCTCAGTAAAATGGTGGTCATTTACTGAGATTTTTTCAGTGGACCTTTTTGGAGGATTCCGAGAAGTTACGTGTAGCGGCTTTGTTTCATTTTCCCACACTTGTGCACTTTCACGGATATTAAACAGTTAATAAACCACCGTTATTGCACATTTAAACCTGAAGAAACACTAAATAGACAAAACAAATCACACAACTTCACTCCTCGCGTTCCCGCCAAAAAATCCTTATTGATATTTGCGAGCACAAACACACAGATTAAAGTCTAACATCTTAGCGACTCGAGCGGAGATTTAGCTTGAGGTCTCTGCGACCACTCGACTCAGCCATATTATAGGTTTTATTGCAAATTGAGCAAAATCTTGGCGCCGTCAGCAAATAACGGCGTTATACAATGAAAGCTTTTTACTAAAAGCACTGAGGCACTTACCGCTTAAATTCATTGCGACTTCTATCCGAGGAAGCATAGACAGTGTATATACACAAAACGATTATAATATACACATATTAAATAGACATAAGCACAGTTTCGACTAGGTAGCAGATGTTCAAGCGATTTAAAGTGCTTTAAAGCGCGATTTGAGGTGAGCTTTGAGAGGTGGCGTGCTTGCGAAGACAAGGGGCAGACTACCCTCCTCTCAGACACATTCCTAACGTACACTTTTTCTAGCATAGTTTTTATTTCTATGGTGTTAGGAATCCCCAGGTCTGCCACTTGTCTTCCGTCAGCGAAGACTCTTAGTGTCCCACCCTGTATACGGCAAGTACTGATCGGTGAAGTGGTCGGGGTGCACACAAAGAGCTTTAGAAAGTTTCATAAACATGACTGGCCTCATTTTACCCTACCTATGCTGATAGCCTTGAGAGGCTATTTCAGCGTAACTTTACCTAGTAGGTGAGCTCACGGCACTCAAACCGGAGTGTTACTAGCACTGACCCTAGCAAGAGCCGTGCTTCGCAGAATCTACCACCGGATCGGAAACGCGACCCACTGAGAACATCCGGCGAGAAACTCAGTGGGCTATGACTGGCCACCGTAGCGAACAGTAATTTAACATTCACAATGTACAGGGTGTTTTTTTTTCAGTAAGACCATTGTTGAGTAAATTTTCAGAATTTGATAGTTATATCACCGCACTCAGAGCCTGGAAGCTCATCAGCGACACTCATCAGGAGATATCTAATCTGAAAGACGACGCAGTGCGAAGAGGTATCTTCCATTCAGTGGTTTTTCAACCGCAGTTCAAATTGTTATTCGATGTATGAATATTACTTAGGTTATTATTGTTTTAAAAACTGAAGTCTCAGATGCCAAGAAAATTGAAAAAAAAACCCACGCTGTATATAAATCGGAGATTTTTGCATAAAGTAAACGAGTAATAGTTAAGATTCTAATGTCGAGTCGTAGCGGTTATGTTTATGCAGACGGTACCTTTAGAATCGGAGCGGACCAGTTCGGAGAGCCGGGCCATGAGGATCGCCATCCGCTTGGCCGCCGCGATGATCTCGTTGTCCTTCGAGGACCACTCGCGGACCGCCTTGTGCAGGTTGTGGGCGGCGACCTGCGGGCACGACACCATGGTCAGCCCCACACTTACCCCAGCTTACTATACGACTGTGAGTGTCGTTTCTGTTACCAGTACTTTTATTACCGGGCGGAGGGCTGAAACTCCTACGAGGTCATCGTGCTTAAGGAGCGGGGACCTATTATTTATTTATTTATAACTTTATATACTAGACAGTATAAAGGCGAACTTAATGCCATAGGCATTCTCTGACAGTCTACCTTAGGGGGGTGCAGAGATGAACCTTGGTAGGTGTAGTGTGATAGAGATATTACTTAAACATATTATGTGTATATATTATAACATACATAATATTTATAGATACAAATACTCGTACTTAAATGAATACATATACATATAAAAATATATATAAATAAATATTATTATCAGTGTGCTTGGTTTTTAAACGGTCTCGATAGAACTCAAATTTGTGTGAAATTGGAATGCTTGCCTGCGTTTGCCGCTAGGGGCGCTATTATAACTACATACAAATTTGAGTTAACTTTTACGCTATCGAGAACGTTAAAAAACTCGCAGTAGACACACCGTACCCGCGTGTCGAGAGAGACGAGGCTACTCGCGTAGTATTGTCCTGCACTGCAAGCATGACACTCTCCTCGTACTAGTACATTTGCAGCCATTGCGAGAACACTTGAAAACATGAAGCATCAGCGCGAGGCAGTACCAGAACCAGAGTCCGGTTAAATGTCTATTAAGAACCGTTGAGAATTCGACGACTTGGTAGCCCTTAATGCACCTAGTATTACAAATGGATATATAATAGTGACCAGTATAGGTTGGCTGGGATGCGGCTGTCTCCTGAAGATGTCCTCCCCTTCGTCGTCAGTGTCGGCGGGGGGCGGGGGGCGCGGCGGGGCGGCGGCTGAGGGCGGCGGGGGGCGCGGCGGCGCCGACACCTCCAGGCGTGACGTCAGCCTGCTGAGATTGTCCTCCACTGGCGCGGGGACCGGGGGCGGGGGCGGCGGCGGCGGGGGCGCGTAGTGCTGCCCCAATGCTGATTCCATTTCACTCGCTGCTTTAATTATCTGTGGCAATATTTTATTATTGTTGAGGACATGGCATATATGTTTACATGTTTTTAGCTTAGTTATGGGTAATAAGTGCAAAACAGGTCATACCCGACCCAGGCCACGGGGCAAAGCAAAGCCGCCGTCGCCCGAAACATGTCTTGTCGGATGTCCTGGTTCCACTCTCGGTGCTTTTAGGACCCTCAAGCACCGGTCACCGTCGACGAGCAAACTATCCCACTGCATTTCTCGGCGGATCTAGTTAGTAAGGTAGGGTAGGGCTGTCAGGTATTCTGGGCGGATCTAGTTAATAAGGTAGGGTAGGGCTGTCAGGTATTCTGGGCGGATCTAGTTAGTAAGGTAGGGTAGGGCTGTCAGGTATTCTGGGCGGATCTAGTTAGTAAGGTAGGGTAGGGCTGTCAGGTATTCTGGGCGGATCTAATTAGTAAGGTAGGGTAGGGCTGTCAGGTAGGTGTGCTTGCCTCTGCGTTGGCGGCCCTCCAGTGCGGCAGCTGCGCGCGGTCGGCCTGCGCCACGCCCTTGGCCCTGCGCACGGCGGCGGGAATGGCGGCCTGCAGACGGCGGTGGGCGGCGTCCAGCGCGCGGGCGAACTCGCCGTCTTCCGTGTTGTCGCGCTCCGACCCGCCCACCAGCAGCACGCGGTTGGCCAGCCTGGAGATTTTTTTTTTATTACTTAGATGTGTGGACGGGCTCACAGCCCACCTGGTGTTAAATGGTTACTGGAGCCCATAGACATCTACAACGTAAATGCGCCACACACCTTGAGATATAAGTTCTAAGGTCTCAGTATAGTTACAACGGCTACCCCACCCTTCAAACCGAAACGCATTACTGCTTCACGGCAGAAATAGGCGGGGCGGTGGTACCTACCCGTGCGGTCTCACAAGAGGTCCTACCACCAGTTAAACAACAGAGAACAACTCTGTTACCTTTTTTTATTACCCTACCTAAGCTGATGATCTAGAATTCTAGAGAGACCATAACAGCGTCACCGGGTGAATAGGTGAGCTTTCGGGGTTCAAACCTGACGACTTTACTAACACGAACCCTACCAAGAGCAGTGTTTCGCAGAATCTACCGCCGGATCGTAAACGCGACCTACAGAGAAGATCCGGCGAGAAACTTAGTGGGCTGTGTCTATGGGTTAATTTACTCCCCGAGCCCAAGAACACGACACGTCAACACGAATCCCTCCGATGAGTTAGAGGTACCAAACGATCTGTGAGAACGTTCGGTAAACAGCAGTGGCTGTTCGCTAGACCCTATCTCACCATAACATAAAAAGTCGTCGTGGCCTAAAGGATAACACGTACGGTGCATACGTGTTGAGCGATGCACCGATGTTCGCATCTCAGGCGAGTACCAATTTTTCTAATGAAATACACGTACTCAACAAATGTTCACGATTGACTTCCACGGTGAACGAATAACATCGTGTAATAATTATCAAACCCGCAAAATTATAATTTGCGTAATCACTGGTGGTAGGACCTCTTGTGAGTCCCCACGGGTAGGTACCACCGCCCCGCCATTTCTGCCGTGAAGCAGTAATGCGTTTCGGTTTGAAGGGTGGGGCAGCCGTCGTAACTGTACTTGAGACCTTAGAACTTATATCTCAAGGTGGGTAGCGCGTTTACGTTGTAGATGTCTATGGGCTTCTGTAACCACTTAACACCAGGTGGGCTGTGAGCTCGTCCACCCATCTAAGCAGAAAAAAAAACTTTAGCATATGCCAAACAGCTGCAGTATAACCCGTACAAAAGCGTTTATATATATATGGATAATGAACGATGACCGACCTGGCTATAGCCGAAGTGTTATCCACCATCTTCTGCGAGTCGTTGTTGCGGATGGCGTCCTCGCACAGGTACGTGTGCTTCTGCATCAGCTCGCCTGCCAAACACATGTGTGACATACAGACCCTGGCTTCCTCATCATGAAGTAAGGACTTCATACAGATTTTAATATATCGACAGATGAAAGGCTATTGGGTTTAAGCGAGATTTTTGCAATTTTACATAAGAGCCATTTGTAGGGTGCGGTGTGAGTTTGTTATTTAAAGATTATGTTGCTTAAAAATGTTTATTGTTAAAATATTAAGTAATTCAAAGAAATGTTAATTATAATGTTATGAATGCCCCCGGGTGACGCGGCTGTTGATGTGGAAACAATGTTAACGCGTCACGCGAATTATGCTGACAAAGGTAATATATCACCGAACACCATTTAAAGTTTAAAATTTTGGAAAAAATATCAAAATCAAAAAAGACTTCTTCAGCTGTTTTAATGGAGTAAACTTAATTAGAGTTTAAATAAAAACATCGAATTGTTGATGATGGTAATACCAAATAAAACGGACTTTTAATTGTAAAGATAAGTGTTAACTATTAAAAGAAATGTCGCTAAAACTAAATATTCTTTCACCCCTCGACATGAACAATTTCATGATTTAATATAATAAAGGGAATTTAATATCTTTAATATAATGTGCAATAAATTTATAAAAATACAGAGATAATGTAAGGGAAATTTGATTTCATAATACTTCGTTTTTTTAATATGGCAATCCGCTTCACGCGGCATAATGTTGCCAGTGTGGAGTTTATAAAAAAAACACCAATTCTTTTAAAAATATGTGTTAAATGGAAAGAAGAAGATGAATTAAAGTGCTTTTTTTTTATTTCAATCTATTGATATATTGGATTCAAAAAGGTGTTTGTTGAGAAATGAATGAGAAATGAGTATGGTGACCCGTCCATTGACAAGGCACAGAGACGTACCGGCGGTCCTGACGAAGTCCAGGGGGTCGACGGCCTGGTCGCACAGGTCCCGCACCCGCAGCACCGCCTCCGAATACTGCCCCTTCAGGTTGTCGAAGTGTTCCTCCGCCACCTATTTTTTTTATTGCTTAGATGGGTGGACGAGCTCACAGCCCACCTGGTGTTAAGTGGTTACTGGAGCCCATAGACATCTACAACGTAAATGCGCCACGCACCTTGAGATATATTATAAGCTCTAAGGTCTCAAGTACGCATCACACGCGTCTACACCCACTCTCCGACACTCTGCGGTTCGCTTATGTACTTGCCATAAGAGCTGCTTGAATGATTATTTTAATAGAAACTAGCTGACCTGGCAGACTTCGTAGGACCTAAATCGATAAATAAAATACCTAAGCTATTGTATAAAATAAACTTAAATCAACCAAAAGGAATTCGTCCAACGGGGGACACATCAAAGGAAAAACAAAATTGCTATTTTTATTTCATTCCGAGTATTTTCATGCGTTCTCTAGACTTCCATAAATAATTCAAGACCAAAATTAGCCAAATCGGTCCAGCCGTTCTCGTGTTTTAGCGAGACTAACCAACAGCAATTCATTTATATATTTATAGATTAGTTTTTGAAGTGTGTGCGGGGACTCCCCGGCGGCTACATACCTTGCTGTCCGGGTTGTAGAACCGGATTTTACCAGCCGCGATAACTTGAGGCGAGAGCTTCTCCACCTGAGGAACGATACAATGAAATTTGTGAAGTATGTCCCGGAACACCCTGGTCTCATATTGCAAAGTGAACTTTAAGATGTTGTCAGGGCGTCATGACTACCGCTTCCTAACTCAGATTCAGCACTGAGAAGAATTGGCAAGCTCTTCAATACTGCTCTTTATTCATACATCAAGTACGTATTGAAACGCAGGTTTAATTAAGGTCTTCAAAAAGAAGCCATCGTAGAGACGTCTATGGTACCGCAGAGTCTTAAGACGAAAGTCCTCGACCAGTGTGCGTCGCCGCTGACGACATACGGCGCCGAGACGTGGTCGCCACGACGGGCCATAGTCCTCAAAGTACCCAGGGACTACCTATGCTCAAAGCGCTCAGTTCGTTGGATGTGGGTTTGCTTCACTGTAGCGGACTTAAGGAGGGACAGTAGACATCTGTGGGTTGGTAGTGATGGCGATAAAGACGATGAAGTAATTCACTCCTTTTTTTTTAACCTACCGAAGTTGATGGTCTTGAGAGACCATATCAGCGTCACCGGGCGAGTAGGTGACCTTACGGGGCGCAAGCCTGACGTCGTTCCTAACACGAACTCTAGCAAGAGTCGTGCTTCGGTTCTATTACCGATTCAGAAACGCGATCCACTGAGAAGATTTAGCGAGAAGCTCAGTGGGCTGTGTTTATGGGTTAATTTACTAGCCCTTCGTCGCAAGCAACAGGTTCGACGAGAACGATGGCCGGATTCATAGACAATCTTCTTCTTCTTATCAGCCCACAGACGTCCACTGCTGGACATAGGCCTCCCCCAAGCTTCGCCATAAAGACCGGTCCTGCGCTGCCTGCATCCAGCGGACATAGACAATATCGCCAGGTAATGCAGTCGGCTGTAGTGCAAGCGGGCTGCGGCGGCAGTAGTGGTGGGTACCTGCGCGGCGTAGTGCAGCAGCTGGTCGGCGAGCCGCTTGTGGTGCCCCGCGCCCGCGGCCACGGTGCGCGCGGCGGCGGCGGCGCGCCCGCTGAACGCTCGCAGGGCGGCCGCGCGCTGCTGCAGCTCGGCGTCGCGACCCGCCGCGCCTGCGCACACCTCGCCTCACTCACACCCGCACCCAACCCACGCTCCAGGAACCCCGGGGGCGCCAGGGGGTTGGGGGCGTTCACTTTCACTACTTATACCACTTACAAAACTTTTTTGTTTTACAGTCCACAGGATCAGAAAAGGTATCACAAAAGTATGTACAAGACTCCAAATATAATAATCATACAAAATTTGAACATGGAATTGTAGACTCGATTTCATTTTGCTGACCTTATTAAGAGGATATTATTTAATTTTACCATTTAAGTCAAGTTTTCGTATGTTTTATTATTGTAATTACTAAGACCCTCCTCCTCTGCGTCTGAAGATCGTGACCACCTCCATCCGTGAGTGTCATCTTCACGATGTTGTACCATCTCGGCCTGTCTTCGGTCACTCTGACTATTACTAAGGTGGATATCACTAAGGATTGACGGATGCCGTATAGCCGCGAGAGGCGAGGCCCGACATGAGGCGTCCCCCTCCCCCACTCTCCCATTATCCGTTATATACCCGTATAGCCGTTAAATTTAGTGCTGATTATCCTGTGTTACATTCACAGAACAATGACACAGCGGAGGTGCGGGTACTGACCGGGCGGCGCGGCGACGGCGTCGCTGTAGTGCCGCAGCGGCGCGGCGACGTCGATGAACTCCTCCACCACGCGGTTGACCACGGCGCGCTCCGTGGCGCCGCGCAGCGCGTGCAGCTTGTCCGTCAGCTCCCTGGTGCAACGGTACTGTTTAGAGAGCAACCCTGACTCCGCGTGCTCCATCAGTAGATCTAATTGCTATTCTGAGTTAAGCTGGTAGGACCTCTTGTGAGTCCGCGCGGGTAGGTACCACCGCCCCGCCTATTTCTGCCGTGAAGCAGTGATGCGTTTTCGTTTGAAGGGTGGGGCAGCCGTTGTAACTATAGTGAGACCTTAGAACTTATATCTCAAAGTGGGTGGCGCATTTACATTGTAGATGTCTATGGGCTCCAGTAACCACTTAGCACCAGGTGGGCTTTGAGCTCGTCCACCCATCTAAGCAATAAAAAAAAAGCTCAGTGTGCTGAGTGCGAGTTTTTTAACGTTCTCGATAGCGTAAAAATGAGCCCAATTTTGTATGCAGTTGGAACAGCGCCCCTAGTGGCGAACGCACGCAAACGATTCTGTTCACGCAATTCACATGTAATTATTACTCTGTAAAAACGAAATTGTTTATCTGTATTAGGTCAGTACGAAGCCGTAATAATCTATGTTAATGTTCAGTTTTACCATTCACTACTCTGTTCGCTCTCTGTCCAAGCGCCTCTCACGCGAACGGACGCGTCTTCAGTACACTTCAATCAGACTTGAATAAAATTAAATGTTCTAATTCAGACTAAATACAATTGTTCATAAGAAGTCAGTGATTTTATTACTCAGACTATCAGTACGCTACATGCGACCCAGCCGAGCCCGTCTGGTGGCCCATGAAATTCAGTAACCACGCTCATTCGACCGCCATATTCAACAGATTCCATTCCATACAAATATGAACTAATTGTTATGCTATGGAGAACGTTAAAAAACTCGCACTAAGCACACAGGTCGAAGTAGTAAAAATATAACCAATAAGAAACCATAACATTCACATATGAGCTGCCCGCACGGGTCCACACGGCTGGTAACGCTGCGAGCCCGCACTAAGGGGGCGCCACTAACTCAATGTTTGTGCTGCGTACCAGCCATACGATTCGATCTCTTTCTATCCCTCTATATGTATCTAACCCTTTAAACATTAAGTAAATCGGTTTACTAAATTATTGTCACAAAGTAAAATAAATAGGAAGTTCAGATTGTAATCCGGTTCCGATATATCACAAAATAATGTTTTAAATAATCACAGGCTCGCTTAGGTAGCGCGACGTAAGCGCGTGTGAGTCGCAACTACAACCATTACATTACAGTAATTCATTCTCACTGCACGCAATCTAACGCAAACTAACAGAGGCGACGCGCCGGGTCGACGACCCACAGTCGCGGGCGCCGCAGTGTAGCACGAATAATTAACGCGCGGGGTCAGCGAACCACGGTCGTCTGGAACGCAGTGTAGTTATCTTATTTTAACATTGTGACTTTTTTTTTTTATCGCTTCGATGTGTGGACGATTCCACAGCCCGCCTGATATTAAGTGATTACTGGGGCCCATAGACATCTACGGCGTAATGCGCCACCCACATTGAGACATAAGTTCTAAAAGGTCTCTAGTATAGTTACAACGGCTACCTCACCCTTCAAACCGCATTACTGCTTCACGGTAGAAACAGGCAGAGTGGTGGTACCTACCCGCGTATGTCCTACGACCAGACTTGAGATATGACGTCATAATGTACGTTTGAAGAAGTGAGAGGTACCTGGTGAGAGCCCTGGCCTCGTCGGAGTCTCCCCGGCCTGCGGCGCACAGCTCGGCCAGGCGGTCGGCCAGCCGCTGCACCTCGCCGCACTGCTGCAGCACCTCCGCCTTCTCGCGACCCTGCAGCCCGTCCGCGATCTGCACCAAGCAGTACACACTTACAGCCGCAGACCTCCCCCTACTTCCAGCACGAGGTTGAGGTTTGCTAAGCCACCAGTACGCGAATATATTTTTACTAGTTAGAATATAACTTTATATATAGAATATATCATTACCCTCTGGCCTTGCGAGACGATGCTGTTGATCGCCTTTTGGCCTTCAACCCTTGTGACCGCATCCGCAGCCGGGTGGAGAAGCCATTTGTGGGCCGTTTCCAGTCTGTGCGGCAATAAAATACATATTTTTATTGTGAAAAAAAAAAACGATCATAATTTAAAAAACAATGCAAAACTAATATGTGTAAATTTATTCTTGAACATGTCACCAACGAAATTCTTTCCATATAAGACCACGACAGACCCCCGCCAGGTCAAAATGAGTGCGGTTTAAGATGTTTCCAAATTGGACTCAATATACCAATCCCATTATAGCAATTCCACTTCCATTGACGGCCATTTTGACTCATTATTGATTTCCCCAAAAACAACACACTGTATGTATACTTTGGTTATACAGTATGTCCGTTTTAGTTGATGTTACTAACACTCGTTTTACGCTCAAAATGACGTCATCTTCAATTATATTTTAAGAATCGAACGTCCGATTGCTTTGCAATAGGTATAGGCATGCCAGCATAGCCGGTGCGCTCCCGTGAGCACTGTGAGCACCGCGTGCGTTCTTCTGCCGGTTATTACACTTGTTCGAAAACAAACCGTGGGTTTTGAGTTCTTTTTACCACGGCAACACTGGATGCGAATTGACGGGGCGGGACTTTTTGGCGGGAACGCGAGGAGTGAGGTTGTGTGATTTGTTTTATTTTGTTTAAATGTATAATAACAGTGGTTTATTAACTGTTTAATATCTGTGAAAGCGCAGAAATGTGGGGAAATGAAACAAAGCCGCTGAACGTAACTTCTCGGGGTCCTCCAAAAAATCCACTGAAAAAATCTCAGTAAATGACCACCATTTTACTGAGATTATATTTCATCCCATATCATCTCATTCCATTTCATTTCATCCCAGTTGATTAATGTCTCAAATTAATCATCTTCATTTCATTTCATTTCACTCCATATTACCATTTTTCATAAAAATAAGTATATAAATTAAAATAAGCCATGACCTAAAGGTCTTAGTTACCAGGTCATAAAATCCCCTAAAAAAAAAGGAACAAAAATCGGTTGCAGTACTGACCTGGCCTGCATGGTCCTCCCTCCCTGCTTCTCCACGGCCCTTACGCCCTCGTTGACGGTTCCCTCTAGCTCGTTGAGTTGCGTGCCCAACTCTGCAGCTAGCTTCAAAGCCTTCGCACACAAAGATAGTTTTCCAATTACAGCACAAGAGTGCATTATGCGGCATATTGCTCAATTAAGCTTCAGGTAGTTTTCCAATTACAGAGCATAATGCGACTCAGTGACGCACAATGCCGAATTACGCTGAAGCTTAGTTGAGCATTATGCCGCATAATGCGCTCTTGTGCTGTAATTGGAAAACTACCAAATACACCACATTAATTCGAACGAAAGGACTGTTATTTTAAGATTGATGATGTGTCGGATCGTTTTATTTTCCGCCCCATCATCAGAGGTGTCATTAGTACTACCGTCTGTCATCGTTTTCGGAAGCGGTCTCCTAACACCCTGTACATGTTTAGAAGTGTCATAGAAAGTGCCTCTCAAACGATACGTATCCACTGAAGTATGAAACGTATGGAAATGAAACGTCAACAAAAAATGCGTGCCACTGTGACGTCATCTGGCCGCTAAACATGGCGGTTTTAGTGCTGCCCACAAGATTTTAATGTTATTAGGTTTTATCGATAAACGTTCTTGGCTCATTTTATTTTAAGTATTGTTGAGTATTAATTATTTGTAGAATTTATATTTTAATAGGAAGTAAGTATATTGTTATGTGCAAAGATGATGTGATTTAGATGTGTGAAATCTAAGACAAGTTCGTGCTTCAAATTTGCCAAGTGAATGATATGATGATTTTTAAAAGTTGCTACATTGATTTTGTAAAGTTGTCGTTTGACAACTCAGTCACCGCAAAACATAAAGATATGGCGTAGTAGGGTGCGGTTTGAAGGGTGGGGCAGCCGCTGTAACTATACTAGAGACATTTTAAAACTATGTCTCAAGGTGGGTGGCGCATTACGCCGTAGATGTCTATGGGCTCCAGTAACCACTTAACACCAGGTGAGCTGTGAGCTCGTCCACTCATCTAAGCAATATAAAAGTGTATTTTTCACAGCAACCGTACACCCTATGAGTTTTAATGGGGTGGTTAATGAATTATCACAGTGAGTTATAATGAGCATTGTCTCCAAGGAGAAGGCTCCAGCAGCCTGTACCTTGTGGTCCCGGCCGCGCCCGACCTGGCGCTCGTCGCACAGCTGGTCCGCGTTGTAGCCCCCGGACCTGTAATTCATATAATATATGTGAAGAAAACCTTTATCATTTAAAACCGTTAAAAGTACTTAGTTATAAAAAAGGTAATCACTCACCTATCCGTTACTCAGTGAAGAGAGTAATTCAGTTTTGTATAGTATAATAACGCTGTTTAGTTTTTAATATTAACTTTAAAATAAATTAAGGGCTTTAAATGTTGTCAGAAAATTCAATTAAGTCTTTTATTGATTTTGATGTATTTATTCCATATCATTATAATGTGTATATCTTATTATTTGGCAGAGATCGATGAACGACCTCAACCAGTGTCATGTGGCTACCTGAGCGCAATGACGTCACCGACCTTGAAGCGTGAGGTCGGAGTCTCAATTGTATTGTATAACAGTTGCCACACCCTTCTAACCAGAACGTATCACTGCTTCGCAACAAACACGGGCCGAATTGTGATATTCACCACTAGCTTTTGCCCGCGACTTCGTCCGCGTCGAATAGTTCACAAATAATGTTTTATTTTAGAATAAATTTGGTTAGCACAAAAAATGTTATAGTGAGCCAACCTTAACGTATAGACATATGAGTCGTCTATTATCAAAGGTGGCAATCTGTGCATTTGGACAAAAAAATGTTATTGATATGTCAATACAGATTGATTTGAATATAATCGTCTCCTTCAAAGAATACTGTTCCAAACCTGCATTAAATAAAGGTTAATACTTAACCTGTTATTTATCTAAGATGTCGTTCCGAAGAGTTTTGTGACTGCCAATGGAATACAAAGTCAATAATTCGTTTTTCTGATTTACCAATAATTTTCCAAAAGTCACATTGCCGGCTTTGATACTAGTCGACTCATATGCTGTTTCGGACTTTTTTTTAGATCTTTTAAAGGGGAACAATTCTGTGATACATTATTTTAACGAAACTTTAAACGTTTCTGCAACGCACGCGGCGGAAGCTCTCAAAAGAGAAAAAAAAAGATTCTCCGAACCGAAACATTATTTATTGGTGCATTGGTCTTACCGTGATGTTATTTAGCCTATAGCCTTCCTCAGTAAATGAGCTATCTAACACTGAGAGAATTTTTCAAATCGGACCAGCAGTTCCTGAGATTAGCGCGCTCAAACAAGCAAACTCTTCAGCTTTATAATATTACTAGTATAGATATGAACTTATAAGACGCCGGTCGGTGGCTGCACTACACTTGCACTTGGAGAAACCTGCTGCTCACAATCCTATTGAAGTCTTCTTTAACTCGAGAAGAGCTGTGGGTTGAGGCGGCTCACCTGACGCGCGCGGCGACTGCGTCGGCGGGCGCGGGCGGCAGGTGCTCGGCGGCGCGCTGGGCCGACGTGAGCACGGAGCGCAGGGCTCGCTCGCCGGAGCTGTTGCGCAGCGCCGCCGCGTCCTGCACACGCACACTGCTCGTCAATCGACCTCAAACCAGTACATCGTTCCCGCAGAGCAGTCGTACGGTCCCGTTTGTTGAATTATTAGTTTTAAGGGATTTTATTGTACTCGTACTGTACTTTAGTGGGAACAAATCACGCACGGTCATCCGGCTCCAATTTAGGATTCCCTGCGTTATATACAGTTAATAAACCACCGTTACTACACATTTAAACCTGAAGGAAAACTAAATAGACAAAATAAAACAGATCACACAACTTCACTCCTCGCGTTCCCGCTAAAAAATCCTAAATTGAATTCAATGAGAGGACTGTTAAAGAGTATACTGACGTATACCCAAGATGGCCGACATTACGTCATCGCGTCTATGCGCGGGGGGAGTTGGGGGGTCGACGCATAATTAGAATTAGAATTTTTACGTTATGTTATTTGAAAAGTTATTTGTATTGTGGAGTAAATAAATGTAATTATTATTATTATAAACTTACATTCAAAAACTCGTGTGCGGCGCCTATCTTGGTGTGTATCTGACTTTGGAGAGCTTTAAGCACGGTGATGTTGTCCTTCTCGCCGCCGTCCTCCACGTACGACGTCAGCTGTAGGACCCTGAAATCCGAGTACAGCTTATTGTAGTAATAATAATAATAATGTTATGGCATCAACACCGTTAAAATTATACCCATAATAATTTCATCAACCGGACGCATTCCAAAATCATTACACACACCGCTCTCAGCACTTGATTTTAATAAATATTCATACATCACTTTACAAAAATCTGTAATAATCGACACCTGTTCCATAGTGCGACGATTCCTTACATCCACTACTCAAACCCCTACAACACTACACAATGAACCAACTCACTTGGCGTAAGCCCGTGCTAGGTTTACATTTACCAGCATTAGCTGAGAAGTTTTTTTTATCCATAACCCGTAATAATAATAATAATAACTGGTTAGGACTCCATAGTGAGAAACCTCCTCACAATGCATGCAGTATCGAGGATAACTGCTTTCTGTATTAGGCCCTTAACCCAGCTGGATAACGAAAGTTTCATAAGATGTTGATCGAAACTTTTCGCTATCAAGCCGTGTACCGACACATCTATTGGAACAATGATGATTGAATCAACATGCCACATGGCGGTAGTTTCGTGGGCCAGGTTTAAATTAAATAAATAATAATAATATTTATTCAAGCCTCTTAAAATACAAACACGTACAATAATTATCTTTGAAGAGTCTTTGATTACCGTCAGTAAAATGCTGTCGGTAGTTTCCATTCAGATCTTAGAGAAATTGATCTCCAAATGCTTGAAACTTATGTTTTTATTTATTTATTGCTTAGATGGGTAGACGAGCTCACAGCCCACCTGATGTTGAGTAGTTACTGGAGCCCATAGACATTTACAACGTAAATGCGCCACCCACCTTGAGATATAAGTTCTAAGGTCTCAAGTATAGTTACAACGGCTGCCAAACCCTTCAAGCCGAAACGCATTACTGCTTCACGGCAGAAATAGGTGGGGTGGTGGTACCTACCCGTGCGGCCTCACATGAGGTCCTACTACCAGTAAATAAAACAGCCTTATCTAGATAACGGTACGATTCAGTCAAATATCTTCTATGACGGCCACCCTACAAGCGAATAAAAAATTAAAAATATGAATATCTTAATAATTCCTTCAACTCACCTGATGATCTCGTGGATCTCATCCGCCATCCTCTGCGCCAGGTAGTTCCTATTCTCAGCCGCTTCTTCCATGCCCTTGCCGCCTAAAGCAAACACAACTTACGTCATTGGACACCTAAGTCGTCATGCCCTAAAGGAAAAGACGTCCGGTGCATTCGTATGTACCGATGCACCGGTGTTCGAATCCCGCAGGCGGGTACCAATTTTTGTAATAAAATACGTACTCAACAAATGCTCACGATTGACTTCCACGGCGAAGGAATAACATCGTGTGATAAAAAATCAAAATCGCAAAATTATAATTTGCTAAATTACTGGTGGCAGGGAGATCTTGTGAGTCCGTACGGGTAGGTATATCACCACCCCGCCTATTTCTGCCGTGAAGCAGTAATGCGTTTCGGATTGAAGGGTGGGGCAGCCGTTGTATTTTAAAAACTGAGAACTAATATCTCAAGGTGGGTGGCGCATTTACGTCATAGATGTCTATGAGCTCCGGTAACACTTAACATCAGGTGGACCGTGAGCTTGTCCACCCATCTACGCAATAAAAAAAATCTGTTAAATCAGAGCAGGCACACGTCGCGATTTGCAGGTTTATTACTACGGATCTTTAATATTGTTACGCCGGTAAGAGTAACGCCATCTACCGCTGAATAGCCGAAACGAATATTAAAGGATCTAGTATCATCTAGAACAATCCAGAAGTACAACGCCATCTATTGTCAACACTAGCGGAAACACACATCGAAAATACTCGACTTGTGAGGAATGTTCTCGATAATTCTAGGGATGTCGTATCGACTATAAAAGCGTTGCAGAGATGGCACGCAGTCACCTGAAGCGAAGCGAAAGAAGTGAATTGAGATTTTTAAAGTGTTTGTGAAGTGTTCTAAGTGCTAATACAGTTTTAATGTGTACTTTGATAGAACTTTTTATTTATCCCGGACCCTAGCGCGTGACAATATGTGTTAGAAACATAAAATTGTATCTATGGAAAAGAGAAATAAATATACTCTATGGAGTCTGTCGAACATACGCAGCGCGAGTGGTTTTATTTTAAATTACAATAAATAGATTCATAGCTGACTAACTAGGCAAACAAAGACTTTAACATGGTCCTTCGACCACGACGTGAAACCAACGCATAAAGAAATCAGTTTACCAAGTGGTGCAACAAGAAAACGGTGCGACATACATTGCCGGCGAATTTTGCGAAACGCCATTTTGTTTTGCCCGGCAACGCCGTGAACGCCGCGTGCTATTTTTCATCGACACGAAAGCAAGCAAGCACTCCATCCATACATTAACGCTGTGATTACCGCGTTCTTTCAAGTTATACAGTGAAACTAATACTATCTGCATTTTCAAAGTACTACTGCGTATACGCAGTTTGCAGGTTATATTTGCTACTAGGTGCAATTATTGTGATTGTGAATTATTTTGAACAAGTCGCGGCAATCATATCATGGCAGAAGACAAAGAAGATGTACGGCGACTCCTCGCCAAGCGAGCTGCCTTTAAAGGGAACATAACCCGCATGCAGAACAGGGTGGCAACAGGCGCGCTCGATGACGCGTCCCTGCAAATGCTCCTTCTCATGGAGGAGAAGACGCTTACTGCTTACAACGAGTATGAAAATATAAATATAGAACTTGGAGATTTAGCGGAGGATCCTGATGTAACGGAGACGAGTTACCTGGAGTGCCTATCGGGCATACGAACACTTTTAGCAAGTCTACAAAAGCGAAGCGCTGCTGTCCCGACTGCGACTTCAGGTGCTGTTACTAAATTAAAATTACCACAGGTAGAGATGCCTGCTTTCCGGGGTATGTACTCTGAGTTTAGGCCCTTTATTGAAATGTTTACAGCCTTTATTGATAGTAATAAAAATTTAAGCGATATTCAAAAATTTTTCTATCTAAGAAACTTTCTTAAAAGTGAAGCCTACGACCTCGTTAAAAACTTGCCAGTGGTAGGGTCTAGCTACCAAGAAGCTCTAACCATACTCACAGAGAGGTATGATAAAAAACACAAAATTATTAATGAGCACATATGTGCACTGTTTGACATGCCTGCCTGCAATAAAAGTAGTGCTGCCTCGCTACGGTCATTAATATCGGTAGTAAAACAAAATTTAGCTGCGTTAAAAAATCTGGGAGAACCTGTTAACAAGTGGGACAGCATACTTGTATGTATGCTGACTAGAAAAATAGATGCCTCTACTCGCAATGCATATCACCTTGCTCTGGCTCAGCCTCAACCAATATTAACTACTAATAATGATCTCATACAATTTCTAGAAGCGAGAGCTTTAGCTCTTGAATCTGACGAGACGGCACATACACCAGCCACTGTGATTTCAAAGGGTAAGGTTGCAGCTAATGTGATCAATGTTAGGGAATCAAATTGCATTTTCTGTAGTAAGCCGCATAAGTTATATACATGTCCTAGTTTCATGCTAGCTTCAGTAAAAGACAGGTTAGCTTTTGTCCACAGCAAAAAACTATGTAAAATCTGTTTAAATGCCCACTCGAACAAGTGCAAGTTCCATTTTAGATGTGCCAGATGCAAGATGGGTCATAATAGCTTATTACACAATAGTGAGTATGAAACGCGAAACTCAGAACCCATGACTAGTTCTAATGTTGTAAATATGAGTGCGAGTGAGTTGAGCAAAAGGACCCAGGTCCTTCTGCCGACTGCAAAGGTCAAATTGATCTCACAGAATGGGGAAGAAATTATAGTAAAGGCGCTGTTAGATTCAGCCAGCCAATCGTCCTTTATAACCTCTAGCGTTGCCAGAGCAATAGGTAAGCAACCAATACCTAACCACATTGATGTGGTTGGTATTGCAAATACTGGGAAGACAATCAGACATGCTCTGCAATTAGATATATTCTCATGTGCTTACCCTTATAAAGTGAGGGCTAATCTCCTGTTGGTTGATCAGATAACATCAAAATTGCCACAACACCACATTAACTTAGCAAAATTAAAATTGCCAAGCAATATTAAATTAGCCGATGATTCTTTCAATATCACAAGTGATATAGGTATCTTACTTGGTGCTGATGTATTTTTCCAGGCACTGTTGCCGCAGACTGAGTGCATACAACTGACACAGGACGAGGATAAAGGTGATGCTGCACAACCATCACTCTTACACACTCAGTTTGGTTACATAGTAGCAGGTAGTGTCCCTGATTCATATATTCAGAGTTCTGCGGTTGCTCTATTCTGTCAGGAATGTGAAACTGACATAAGCGCAACCATAGCTAACTTTTGGCAATCTGAAAAAGTACCTGAGAAATTTGTGGAACATACCTCAGAACAACAATATGTTGAGAAACATTTCACTGATACAGTCAAGTTAGAAAACAACCAGTTTGAAGTTTCAATGCCACTAAAGCTACCTCTTTGTGATATGAACAATGCCTTAGGTGAATCACTCGGTCTAGCATTAAAAAGATTCTTGAATCTCGAAAATAAACTGCAAAAAGATAAACCATTACAAAAAGAGTACAAAAGCTTTATTCACGAATACCTTGAATTAGGCCATGCCTCAATTGTAGACATTACTCTCTATGATCTATCAAAAGATCCAGTCTATTTTTTTGCACATCATGCAGTGATAAAGCAAGATGCAATCACAACTAAATTAAGAACTGTATTTGACGGTTCCATGAAAACTAATAATAAAATTTCTTTGAATGATCTGATGTGGAATGGACCTATAGTCCAACAAGAGTTGTTTGACATTTTGTTGTTATTCAGACTTCATAAACACTTCTTTGCCTGTGATATCAGGCGTATGTTCCGCAATTTAATCATAGAAAAAAGCCAAAGGTCTTTGCTCAACATTCTCTGGAGAGACAGCCCGGATGAGCAACTTAAATGCATTCAGCTATCAACCGTTCCCTATGGACTGAAGTGCTCATCATGGCTGGCTACTCGCTGCTTACTGGAGCTAGCAACCAGATTCGGTAAACAATATCCGCTAGCTGCTCCTGTTCTGTTAAATTCAACATATGTTGACGATGTGCTTCATACAGACGATAGTTTAGCAAGGATTATTGCAACAAAAGCACAGCTGATTGAATTACTGAATAAAGGAAATTTCCAGTTGCATAAGTGGTCAGCTAATCACAAGGCAATCTTGGCAGAAGTACCAGAGCAGCATCAGAACTCAGGGGATTTAGAGTTCAATAATGACATTAAAACTTTAGGTTTAAAATTTTGTATACAGCAAGATTCGTTCATAATTACTTGCCCTCCAGCTTGTGATATTCCTAAAACAAAAAGGCAAATATTGAGCTATATCAGTAAATTTTATGATCCAATGGGAATTGCGGGGCCTATTTTGGTTCAAGCCAAAGTAATAATGCAAAAATTATGGACTGAGGTCGCTATATCATGGGATACGGTCCTTCCCACTAAACTACAGGATGAATGGTTGCAATTTTACAATAGTCTACAGCAGATGGCGCAGATATCAGCACCTAGAAATGTGTGTCCAGAAAATAGTAAAATTGTTCAAATTATTGGATTTTCGGATGCTGCAATAGCTGCCATGGGCTGTGCAATCTATTTACGAGTTGTTGACAACCAAGGAAGGACCACCGTGTCATTACTATGTTCAAAGTCAAAAATTGCGCCTAAATCAAGTAAGATGTCAATTCCGCGTTTAGAGTTAAATGCTGCACTCCTTTTAGCAAAATTGAGTGCCAGAGTACATGGTACATTAAGTAAAAAGATAAAGATTGATAATGTCCACTTATATAGCGACTCACAAGTAGTTTTAGCATGGCAAAAGACCGACCCGGTAATCCTCAATGCATATGTTGCAAATAGAATCAAAATTATCAATGACCTCACAATGTCTTTCAAATGGGCATATGTAGCAAGTGATTCAAACCCAGCAGATTTTCTGACAAAACCTTATGCCCCTACAGAGCTACAATGTAACCAACTGTGGTGGTCAGGCCCGTCTTTCTTGAAAGACTCAGATTATCAAATTGATGAATTTAATCACAAATCAACAAAAAACTTACCAGAGGTAAAGGACTCTGCAAGTGAAAAATTGGTGTGTGCTGCATCACAAGAAAGACCTAAGTCCTTTCTAGATTTATTAATAGAAAAATATTCTAACCTTGACAAACTTGTCAATGTTTTAGCATACATACTCAGGTTTAGTAACAATACCAGGCCAGGGTCAAATAAAATAAAAGAAAACTTTATTATGTATGCAGAGGCAAGTAAAGGGTTGCATTTATTAATTAAAAATGAGCAGGAAAGATATTTCCCGAGCGATATGGCTTTATTGCAGGCAGGCAAGCCAGCATCATCATATTTAAAATCTCTGAACCCATTTATTGATGCTGAAGGTATCCTGAGAGTAGGTGGTAGGCTTCAACATTCTGCGCTGCCATACAGCCACAAACATCAAATTATTTTGCCTAAAGAATCCACTGTGACTCATCTTCTGATTCAAAATGAGCACCTTAAATTGTTACACTCTGGTCAGAAGCTAGTTTTAAGTAGCTTGCAACAACGTTATTGGATTGTTAATGGTTTAAGGTTAGTGAAGAAGTTTCTTCATAAATGTATGACCTGTTTCAGGCATAAAGGTGTAACTGCTAAACAACTGATGGGATCATTACCTGCGGACCGAGTAAATATTAGCAGATGTTTCAAAAAGATTGGACTTGACTTTGCAGGGCCTGTGGCAGTTAAACAATCTAGAATGAGAGGTGTTATAACATCTCATGCCTACTTATGTTTGTTTGTATGCTTTGTAACTCATGCCTGCCACATTGAACTTTTATCAAGTCTAGAAACTCATACATTTATTGCTTCACTAAAACGGTTTATAGCCAGACGTAATGTCCCATCTGAGATTTATTGTAATAATGCTAGCACGTTCAAGGCAGCTAATACTCACCTGTCAGAACTTTATAAGCTTAACAGCTCAAAAACCCACCAGGCACAGGTGCAAACAGCAGCTTCCAAATTAGGTATAAATTTTCAATTTGTGCCATGTTATTCACCAGTTTTTGCTGGACTTGCAGAAGCAGCAGTAAAAAGCACTAAAACATTGTTAAAAAGAGTGCTTGGTTCGCATGTGTTAACATATGAAGAATTATATACTGTTTTAGTCCAAATTGAGGGCATCTTAAACTCAAGACCAATAACTCCAATGTCAAAAGATACTGAGGATTTGTCTTACTTGACACCGGGTCACTTCCTAACAGGTGCACCTCTCAACTGCATCCCTGAGCAAGATTTCACCAACATACCGGAAAATAGACTCAGTTTCTGGAGTAAATGCACTGCAATGCAGCAGCACTTTTGGAGATATTGGTCAAAACATTATTTAAATGTATTGCAAAATCGCCCTAAATGGAAAGATAGCCAACCTAATGTAAAGGTAGGTGCCTTAGTAATTTTGAGAGAGCTAGCTACCCCTCCAATGACCTGGCCAATGGCACGAGTAACCCAAGTCTTTGAGGGGGCAGATGGCCTAGTACGGGCCTTAGAAGTTAAAAAGGCCAATGGAAGAGTGCACCGAACCTCGATTACAAAAATTTGTATACTTCCACTAGAATAAGAAAAATTAAAATAAATTAAAATCTTGTAAGATACCTAAAATAGTTCTAGTATGTTCTTAATTAGCCAGGTATCCGTAAATTATGTAAATAGAGTTAAGTTAAATAAAATTAATAAGATCCTAGTTACCCAGGTATCCTACAATTTTGCTATTGTTTAATTAAACAACTTCTAGGATATCTGCGATTGATATAAGGTGTTGGGAAATTTAGTTAGTTTAAGTTTCTATGTATGAATTCTAATATAAACATATTGTAGATTAGATTGATCTATGTTACTACATTATTACAAACTATTGTAACAATTATTATTTAAAATTTTCATAGATACATAAATCTTTATTAATGTTTATTTGGAAGTGTCATTTCTATTTAAGAGTCTTACACTCAATAATGTTCGAACATATTTGTTTTTATTATGTACAATTTCTTAAAGTTTAATACCACATGCAACAGGTATTACGATAAAATTTACAGTCCACTCTAGAAGCAGATATCATGCAGTTAATAAAATACATTAAAGTTAAACTCAATTATTGTACTTGTATACTTTGTTTAAAATGAATATTGTCACCTCATCTCTTGTGGGGGAATATGTTAGAAACATAAAATTGTGTCTATGGTTAAAAGAAATAAAAATACTCTGTGGAGTCTGTCGAACAAACGCAGCGCGAGTGGTTTTATTTTATATTACATTATATAGATTCATAGCTGACTAACTAGGCAATCAAAGACTTTAACAATTATTTACAGTAAGAAATAAACATAACTTTTTATATACATTATGATTTAAAGATGAAAGCAAAACAGGAACAGATGTAGGTAACGGGATACTGGAAGAAGAATGAGAGTGAAGAATGAGGGTGGACAGGACAGACTGATATGATTTCAATCATCAATATGCAGCCCACACTCACACATTCCACTATCAATAATATGAAACATACATTGGCGCGTTGCTCTGGATTCGACGAGCAACGCGCTGCCCTCATCGCAGTCAAAGGAGAGGACCTCTCGCTGCCGCGCGTCGTGGCTACGATACTCGGCAGCGAGGCGTCCTGGAAGGCGATGCTCGACTTCTGCGAGTCCACCATCTCGCAGAAGGAGGCGGCGGAGCGAGAGACGGAGAGCTCTTCCCTTTCCACACCGATCCGTCGCCGTCGAGCCGGGGGCCGGAGGCGGGAATACGCCCGTACGTCCCGGCCCCTGTAGGTAGCGGCCTCCCCCCGGTGAAGGTCAAGTGGCGACCTGAGGACACCAGCGGCACCGTCTGGGCGGCCTGACGGGCTGCCGTACCGAGACGGCCGACGTTTCAGAGCCTTCGATTCGCGTCGAAGGCTCCGTCGGCTGGGCGTTCTTGGGGTGAGCCGCACCGTCTGATTGTAGTGTTGACCGCGGTAACCCCCCCTAGCTCATCCGGATTCTGACCTCGGAGGGGATCGGACGTCGGGTGTAAGAGTGCAGGGGAGTCGTTTAGTGGGTGGGCCCTAAAATCCTTGGGCCCGCGGTCTGCTCACAACACCATGCAGATCATTGAGTCTCACATACCCCGCACGCCCCTTTTGCGCGGGGACCTCGTAGGAGGATCGGCCCCATACCCGAAAAAAAAAAGGTATCCAACCAAATGACACAGACAACCCTAATTGCTTACATATATACAGCAAACTCATAATCTCAATAATGATAGGAAAAATTAATTTGTTTTATAATGGATATTTTTGGAGAGCTTGAAGAGCACTAAGTGAATCTGTGAAAATAATTGATTTGTGAAGTTTCTTACTCAAAACTAGTTTTGAAGCTTCAAAGACACCGTAACATTCCCCTATGAAGATCGAGGACTCTGGAGGAAACTCTATTTTTATTGTAGTGTGAGTAGTGTAGTATTTTAGTGTCGCTTACGACTTGCGACCATTAGACTAACGAGGCAACTAGGATTTCGTTCATTCTGACATTAAAACCAAATTTAATATTTATTAATATATAATAATATATATGTATATAATATAATAATATATACGTTAAAGACAACACCACCAATTCACAACCAAAAATTCGACTCACTATAAAGACTATTTTTGTATTTTTTTGTATGTTTTTTTTTTGTTTTTGTTTTTTTTTTATATTTTACGTTTATATATACCCACTTTATTTTAACTTTCTATTTTTGATTACTAACTATAAAGAGTAGTTGAAACACTTTTGTTGTCTTAAGTTGTCTTCGGGGTTGAGATAGCCTAAAACCTGCTTTTGAAAAAATACGTTCACAAGGAACGAATGTTGCTACAATGTTGAGCCTCTTTAAAACATACTGGTACTATCAGTGGATACACGGATTTTCGAACATGCCACCAAAGCAAGGGATCTTCTAACCGGCTTATCATGGGCTCTTGTATATATTTTTCTATTTCGACAATTCCTGCTGCAGTATTATTTTCTGGAACTAAGGTGGCGACCTCTTCATCAAAATCATACCAGATTGATGTTTCCGTGAAAACAGATGAAGTAGGCGCAGCCGGTATCGGCTCAGTAATTAGTGCCCGCACAGCTCCAACTCTCATTTTAAGGGCTGCTAATGCTTTTTTATAATTGTTGTCGTCCCGAAATCCTTTCCCTTTGAACCTTGGGTCTAGGATTGTTCATTCAGCGTATAATGCGTTACTCTCTATACTACCGAACCGCCGACGAAGCTGGTCGTTTAAAATTCTCAACAAGTCCGTATTTTTGTGGTGCCCTGTGCAGCTTCGGCTTCCGAGAGTCGATAAGTTATTTGTCTTATAAGCAACTTCGCTAAGACAATTACCTTCGACAAGCTCACAGATTTTTCGCCTGAAATCTCCACTGTCACTACGTGGATTTTTTTAAATATTGGCATAGCCGATTCAATTAAGGCCCAGTCTTCACTAGGTAGCGCTAAATCATTTCTGACTAACGCCAATGTAGCAATTACAGCCTCTTTTATTTTGATAATACGTTCCAACATATCGTATGTTGAGTTCCAGCGTGTGCTCACGTTGTCTTTTAATTTTAGTGCTGGTATATTCATTTGTTGTTGAAGTTCTTTAAGTTTGTTGAACCCAGTCGTACTCCGTTGGAAATAATCAACAATGGCCTTTACTCTACTTAAAGTATCGCTCATAGATTTTATCCCAGCTTGAACCACCAAATTTAGGGAATGTGCAAAGCAACTTATAGATCGCCATCGTCCTAACTGAATAGCTGCCAGTATATTCGCCGCATTATTTATTTATAACTTCTTATACTAGAAAGTATAAAGGCGGACTTAATGCCATAGGCATTCTCTAACAGTCTACCTTAGGGGAGGAGTGCAGAGATGAAGCTTGGTAGGTGTAGTGTGGAGGTGATATTACTTAAACATATGTGTAAATATAACATACATAATATTTATACATACAAATACTCGTACTTAAATAAATACATTTACAAAAATATATAGATATACATAAATATATACATATACATGTGGGATTTATGAATGCAGCATATGATTTATGGTGCAGATTACCGCAGAAATTCACACAAAATAATTAAAACAATCTTAACGTCGTACGATCCTTTACTCCTTCTTTTGACAACTCACTCATCATCTAATTTTACTTGACAGTGACATCTATCAATATTATAAAAGTGACATAAAAGAAAATAAGAACAATCAGAATCCCACATACATATCATAAATATATAAATACAAAAACATATATAAACAAATATGATCAATTAGATGACTCTGCTAACTCTCTGAGAAACAGTTCTCGAACCTTCGTCTTAAACGCTTCACGAGTAGCGGCCGACCTTATTTTGAGTGGGAGCGCATTCCATAGAAGAATAGACTGAATAGTGAATGAAGAATGTAAAAAGTCAGAACTATGTGGAGGACAGCGAAGAAGAAGAAGATTGTGAGATGAACGAAGATTTCGGCTGTGGTCAGACCCTAAGTATTGAAAGGAAGTAGTTAAATAAGCAGGTGGATTTGGGGAGTGCAACAAAGATTAAAGAGTACTGAGAGCACGCAAGCTACGGAGTTGACGAGTGGGGAGCCATTTGAGTTGGGAGCGATAAGAAGATACGTGATCGTATTTCCGAAGATTATAAATAAATCGAATGCAGTTATTGAGAAGCCGGTTAAGTTTATTGAGTAGATCTGCATTCAGGTCAAAGTAGCACACATCACCATAGTCGATCATGGGGAAGACCAAAGTTTGAACGAGCATTGTCTTGGTCTAGGGCGGAAGGACATTCTTCAGGCGGTAAAGCATACGGAGTGTAAGTGTAACTCGCTGACACACGGAGATGACCTGGGCTCGCCAACTCAGACTGGAGTCAATAAGTAGGCCTAGGTCCTTTACAACTGAACACCAGTTGATGGTTGAGCCATCATATATAACCGATGGGACATATACCATATCCAAGCGATATAACAAGCGTTGACTTCCAACAATAATAGCCTGACATTTGGCGGGATTCACGCTTATGCCGAAACTGTCAGACCAGGCTTTAATGTAGGACAGGTCGTTATTTATTTTTCCAACTGCCGTAGACACACTATCGACTCCAGCATAAAGCTGCAAATCATCGGCATATATACGCACATTGAAGATTTTCGGTAATGAGATTAATAGAAATTGAAAATAGTAGAGGAGAAAAAATGTCGCCTTGAGGAACGCCAGATTGCAGATCACACCAACTAGACGAAGACTCGTTGATGTGTGTACGGTTGCTTTAGCAAGAGTAAAGAGTAAACTGCCCTTTACTAATGAAACAAGTTGATTGCAATTATAACTCCGTATATTCACCAGTGTCTGCCGTGTCGGGTGGGCTATGTACGACTGACCAAATGCATGCGATGCACAAAACTGCATACGCTGCTAAACTGTGTCCCTACATAAGCCCCCCTTTTTTTAAATACATACATTTAAAAAAAAAAAAACATTTACATGCTTCAACTAATTTCTAAAATTGCAGACATTTCGTTAAACAATAAACATGACAAAAAAAATATAAATCAATGGAACAGAATAAAAATTTAAACATAACATAAAAAAAATATTAACCTATACGTACATTTTACACAAATTACGTACGTTGCTTATTACACGAAACGAACGCGGTTACACGAAAACGGTACTTCTTGCTTCTTGAGGTTGAGATTTAGGCGCGACTTCACGCAACTAGATGGTGGCAGCTGACGGACGGCCTTGTCCGAGCTGTACATCCCGGAACCTCATTTGTCTCCAAATATAATTCTGTGCACCCTTGCAACAGCGCGTAAACAGGAGGTATAAACCAGCGAGTATTATAACTCCTACGATTACTCCAAGGCCAATAGATAAATACTGCAGATTCTGTAGGTTATCTACTGTCTCCTTATTTATCGTCAACGATTTGTCCTCTTCTTTAACATAATAGTTTCCCATTTTGGGGTATTAGGTGTAGATGTTATCGTACATAAAATTGAAACGAAACTGGACAAATAATGTGCATGAAGTACAATATGCATAAAAGTAATATAAGTAAATTGCTGTCGACATCACGCTCCAAATAATAAATTCAAAATAATTATTTTGTCGCATCATGAAATCGCTCAACCTCAATTAACAAATCGCACCGGTTTTCGTATTTGCCTACCGCTACGTGAGTATGTATGAGTTGGAACGACAATACATTGTTTAGGCACTGATACATTAAAAGGCAAAACAATATCGTCCGTAATGGGCGGACATAAAGACGATGTTAGAACGTCCTCCTCAATCCGCCGGTTTCAATCTATCTATCGACACACGCATTTCTCTATGTGGTAACTGAATTTTAAAAACCTTAGAAGTTCGCTGTAAAATTTTATAAGGTCCTGAATAAGATGGTTCGAGAGATGAACGTTCAACCTCATTTCGTACAAAAACGAATTTACACGTATTCAAATCAGGGTGTACAAAAATAGATTTTTGATCTCTGTTTTTAATTGAAACAGGACGAATTTTATGAATAGATTCTCTAATTTTCCCAATTAGCTCTGCGTCATTATTACATTGTTGTTTTGTGTTAGCACAAAACTCTCCTGGTAACCTGATATTATTGCCATAAACCATTTGTGCTGCGCTGACACCTGTGTCGCTACGTGCAACAGCGCGTAACCCGAGTAGGACCGTAGGTATCTGATCAATCCACGTACTGCCCGTGCATTCGAGCATCGCTCGCAAAGATGTCTTGAGAGAACGATGCCAACGCTCGACGATGCCATTGCACTGTGGGTGGTTCTACTCTTCGCTACACCCAAGTACTTTAGAAGTGAGTTGAAGAGATGACTCTCGAATTGGGTACCTTGGTCACTAGTTAACCTAACGGGACATCCAAAACGCACTATCCAACCTTCATAAAACGCTTTAGCTACGGTGTTAGCAGAAATATCCTTTAGAGGGAAAGCCTCAGGCCACCGTGTAGTTCGGTGATTAACATCAACAAGTATCTATAACCTTCTTGTGACGTCGGCAGTGGGCCGACTAGATCTAAGTGAACATGCTCAAATCGATCTGCCCGCTGAAATTCACCGAATCGCGATATGGTGTGTCTCGTGACCTTAACCTTTTGGCAATGAACACAGGTTTTGGCCCAGAGACCTACGTCCTTGTTCATATTCGGCCAATAAATTTTTTCGCTAACTAACTTCCGGGTCGACCTTATACCTGGATGGCTTAGATTGTGCAACATCTGGAATGCCTTTCGTCTAAAACTCTCAGGCAAATAGGGTCGAATACGGCTAGTTGACACGTCGCAATAAATGGTTTGATTAGAATCAGGTAATGAAACTTTTTTAATATTAAAATTAAAGTTCGTGTCCGGTGACTTTAACAACTCCGACAATTCGCCGTCAGCATTTTGCGCTTGGAATAATTCTTGGTAGTCGATGTTCGTGGGACACGTTACTGTCTCTATGCGCGATAAGCAGTCTGCAACTACGTTCTCGGAACCGTTCACATATCGAATATCAGTTGTGAACTTACTGGTAAACATGAGCTGTCGAGTACGTCGTGGGGTATCTTTCGCGCTAAGTTTTTGACTAAACGCATGAGTTAACGGCTTATGATCTGTTAGCACTGTAAAAGTACGTCCTTCAAGCATATACCTAAAATGCTGTATGCTGAGGTAAATAGCTAACAGTTCCCGATCGTAAGCACTATACTTACGCTCCGTATCCGTCATACGTCTAGAAAAGTATCCTAAGGGTCTCCAAGAACCTCGGACTTCAGTTTGTAAAACCGCGCCTACGCAATCATTAGACGCGTCCGCCATGAGACATAAGGGAGCGTTTTCACTTGGATAAGTTAACAACGCTGCCTCTTGTAAGTCGCGTTTACACTGTAAAAACGCATTATCCGATTTTTCGTCCCATAGTATCTTCGACTTATCCTTTTTCTTGGCGCCTTTTAAAAATTTATTGAGCTCTGCCTGCCGCTGGGCCGCTTTTGGTAAGTGAGCTCTATAGAAATTCAGCATCCCTAAAAATTGCCTCAACTTGTCAACAGTTTCTGGGCGAGGGAAATAGACTATCGCCTTGACCTTGTCCCCCAAAGGTAACACACCGTCGCTGGACACTTGATATCCCAAGAATTCAATTTTCTGTTGACCGAAAACGCATTTACTCAAATTAATGGTTATGCCGAATTTGTCAAAACGTTTAAAAGTCGCGTCCAATTGCGACTATCACCGTCCGAGCTCATAGCTTGTATTCCCTGCAACACCGAGTTGTTCATGAATCGTTGAAAGGTTTGGGCTGCATTTCTAAGACCAAAACTCATTCGCGGAAATTCATATAGACCGAACGGCGTGATAATTGCCGTTTTCTCTATGTCGTCGGGGTTTACAGGAATGTTGTGATAAGCTCTGCAGACGTCCAATCTAGAGAAAATAGTTTTATTAGGTAAGATATATGTAAAGTCTTGTATACTTGGGATAGGATACAAGTCAGGTTTAGTTATGGCGTTCAAGGCTCTATAGTCGCCACAGTCGCCACAAGGTCTTAATAGGCCGTCTTTTTTAGGCACAACTAGACCATGCTCCATTAGATGGACGACATATGCCCATTTCCTGCATGAGTGTGAACTCAGCCTTAAGTTTCTTATATCGGTCGAGCGGGAGCGGCCTTGAGCGCGCTGACACCGGCCGGCCGCTTGTCTCGATAAAATGCATTACGGAATGTTTAGGTACGTCAGTACAATTAATCGATTTGCAAATATCTGGGTATTTAGACAATAATTGTTCATACGAATGATTAGAATCGATAGTTCTCAACGAGGGCTCATTCCAATTTACAACAGTGGCTATAGTACCGATGTTAGTTTGTCGATCAATAAATCTATGACCAGATAAATCCACTAAAAGTCTGTGATATTTTATGAAATCTGCTCCTAAAATAGGCTGTTTGACATCGGCTATTATAAATGTCCAATGATAATTACGTCTTAAATTTAAATCTAATACAATAGTTTTAGAACCATAAGTCTTAATTTCCGAACCGTTTGCGGCGTATATCGTATAGTCGCACACTTTAGAATCGCACTTTTTCACTAACCTGCTGTTATACGGAATTACGGACACACTAGCACCAGTATCAATCAGAAAACGTAATCCTGTCGTAGAATCAGTAATTGTAAGGCGGTTGTTGGTAAGAAGACTCGTACAGCCGTCCGCCGCGGGCTGCACCTCCATCAGTTTTCCGTGGTGTCCTTCCAGCTACAGGGCTGAACGCACTTGTTGGCTTTCGTACTGTTAGAATTGAAACTAGGAACTTCTTTTTAAAAAACAATTTTAATACTCCCTAGACTAAATTTATAGTATTTATAGGGAAAGTGAGGAAAACTCGGTATACGTCCCACTCCGATGAAAGTCTGACCCGAACTGCTTTAAAAAGCTAGCTAGAAATCATCATCGGGAATAAATGCTGATGTTGATGTTTGGTAAGCATTATTGTATGCTATGTAGGGATATAACAACCCCCCGTTTAAGATGAAACTTATAGGTTTTTGAAAATAAGTTTCAAGTAGATATGCGAATTCTCGGAATTGGAATTTCTTTCATTTCTTGGACTTCATCTAATGCACTATCGGGCTTAGTTTTGTTTAGGAAAGTAGGACATTTACCGAATCCTTTACATAACTTATAAAATACAAAAAACATGAATAAAATAAGTAAACAATAGGTAATAATAGGACAGTGGGAATCGTATTGTATAATTGGGTCAGGCGTATTCACAATATTATCAATATTCGTCATTAATTGATGATTTGAAACACTTCTTTTTCTAAATGCATATCGTACAATTTTAAAGGTTCTAACTTCTGTTTGATTGACATATATTTCTTTAAATCACAACAAGGGTCATTGATAAGATTAAAATCAGAAATTACGGACTTAGTCGTTATGTTATAGCTAGGTTTGTAAATAAATTCCTTATCTCTACAGTACGCCTTAAGAAATGTATGGAGGGCAAGGTCTTCCATGGCTGCTATTCTACCCGCAATTTCACTCTTTTTCGGATTAGAAAGGTCTTTTGACATGTGTTGTTTATACTTTTTTAAATTCATTTATATAATTATCTAATTGTGTTTTGTCCATGCATAATATGTTATTTATTTCATTCCGACTTATATATCTATTTAATTCTAATTTAAACTCATACCTCTTATCAGCTGTCCAAAAGTTGGGTTTGCTAGTATTATATCTCCATGTGGAGTTTTTAAGATTTTTAGTGAGTTGTCTATTTTTGTCCATATTTATAGTGAAAGTTATTGATTTGTGATCGGATAGTGTAGTGATATCGTGATTGATTTTCCAGTCGGTGATTCTGATGTGTCTGTGGTCACTTATCATCGTCAGATCTATATGCGAAGATCTAATAGCATTATTGGCCACAGTAGAATATGTACATTCATCGCCAGTATTAACTAAAATTAAATCATAATCAATAATGATATTGACAATGTCGTCACCGCGGCGACTACAATACCTAGAACCCCTCCCATCCATAAAATGGGACAGGTTGCGGACCGAGGGACTGGCGCTAAGTCCCTGTGCAAGGGAGCTCTTTTGAGTTCCAGGTCGTGGAGCTGTTGGTAAGGGAAGGGTATGCCTGTGGCTGCCAGGTGTTATTGACGTGTTGTGTTTGGTCCTTCCCCGCAAGCCTCCCCACCGCGACAAGGTCACTCCACCAAGGGGGGTATGAAGATCTATTAGATAAATAGGAAGTAATAAGTTCCAATGCACCATCTCTAATACCATAGTATATAATGACTACGTTTTTAAGAGTCCGCACTTCATAGTAAACGTCACAAAATGAAAATGAGCAGATCCGATCTGATGGCAACATCAAAACAACCACAGACTACAAAAATCCTACCACTGTCAAAAATAGTGATGGGCATTAATATCGACGTTCAATTAATAATGATGCGAATGGAAAAAGTGCGGGAAACCTCAAATCAGTCACACGTACTTTTTGTTAATTTTTCATTTTATTTTGAATTTCATGTTATTTTTTTTTATATTTAGATCAGATAAGTTGTAGTTTTTATATATTTTGTAGTAAGTTTGTATTAAAGTGTAAGTTTTGTTTATTTTGTGTAAATTTCATCCTATTGGTAAGTCTTCTTTTTTTCACTTATCTTTCATGACCATGACATGATGGACCCCTGGGTGATCCTGGGGGGACAGCCCCCGATATAGTTCATGTAGTGACAATTTCAAATAATGACGATGGTAGTACAATGGATACAGATGGTTCTGTGTCTCAGACATCTAGTGGCCGTAAAAGAGTGTCAGCTCGGCCCAGAATCTGCAGGCACTGTAATAAAAGACGACGAAAACACCGTGGTGATAAGAAGGATATTAAAGAAAGTGATTTGCAATGTATAGAAATTAAACAAAACCTTTCCAAAGTCGATTCCGGCAATAATTTTGCTATAGTAGTAGAGCCCATACAAAAAAATAACACGGACTCTCCACCACAGCCACAGCCCCCTGTTGCAAGGCTGTTATATAACTCATTCGAGGCTGCTCCTTATGTTGTACAAGTTCAAAAACAGTTTTCATCTCCCGACGATAATGTTACTCTACATCCAGTTACATTTGGACGTTTTCACAAAAGAAATTCTGTTAAAAATATTGTGAATGGAAGTTTAAAAAGGATAGGTTGGAATAGGTTGTCTATTTCTTTTACTAAGCATCAAGATGCAATTGATTTTATTGAAAACAAAGATTTAGAAATTGAAAATATAGGGCTTTTATTCCATAATTTTCTGTCAGTAGAATACGAATAGTCAGAAGAGTACCAACTGAGTGGTCCGAAGAGGAAATAAAACAATGTTTCTCTTGGTATTGGCTGCAGCCCAATCATAAAAATTAGGAGATTAAAACAGAAAATGATGATTGATGGACAAAACCATCTTAAATGTACTGAGTCTGTGGTATTTACTTTTGATGGACATATTTTGCCTAAACGAGTTTATATGTGCTACACTGCTCTTACTGTAGACTTGTGTATACATATCCTACTATACAATGCTACAATTGTTGTCGGTTCGGGCATGTGAAATCTCAACGCAGATCTAAATCATGATGTTTTAGACGTGGTCAAGGACATAGTGGTGATAACTGCTCTATTCAAGAAGATTTTATATCTTGTTGTTTATGTAAAGGTTCCCATATTGTAACTGATAAAAAATGTTTAGAATATGGATATTATAAAGGAATCAATGGCTAAAAGCTGTATTTTCCATTCAGAAGTTTCAAAGTTACATCCATCTGTCTCTTGAATTTCTTAAACAGATGCATTGCTCTCATCACCTAACATCACTCCTAATACTTTTCCAACCCAGCATCAACATTCTTCACCTAAAGCTATCAATAGTACCTTCATATAAAAAAACTGTTTTTGTTAAACCGAACTTTTTCGGGTGACGTCGAGTGTGAACACAATTGTCTTCCAAGTTTCCCGGTGTTTCAATTGATTGATAATATTCGTCTATTTGCTGTTGACTTGCGCTACTGATTGGTGTTGGTGTTGGTATATATATGGTGTGCCGTGAGTGTAAATATATTGTGTTTGTTCTATTATTAATAGGTAAGAATCATGGATCACCCGCACGATCCCGGTGGAGGTTATAAAGGGCCACGTGCGTCTCACTCGCAAAACCTTTTTTCTCAGATGGATATTGATTCACCCAATCCCAGAAAACGTCCACCACAGTCTGAGGAAAACATTCCCCCTAAAAAAACTATTACCGATCCTTCACAAACTTCGCCGTCGATTCAGTCTACGTACACACATCCCGATTTTGTAGAACGTAAGACCCGTTACTAAACTACTCAAAACAAAATAGGGCCCACCATGTTTTTTAAGTGAATTTTACAGATGTCTTTTTTTTCAGTTTTTATGATTAGGAATGAATAAATTAAGGTTTTTGAAAGTGTGTAAACGTTAACAAGAGTAAGTTTTGCCAATTTTATGGAATTTAGTCAAAATTTACAGTTTTTAGGAAAGTTGACAGAAATTATTGATTTATGTAAAGTTTGATTTTGATTTTTATTATTGACTAAATCAATGAGTTTGCTGGTGCTTAATAGCGAGTAGGTCCTCCTCTGTTCCGTATGCACAATTGCACAATGAAACAATTACAATATATATTACACTTGAGTTTATTAACTACACACGAATACAGATTTAATGTTTAAATTGTTCACACAGAATAAATTAGTGGTAAGGTATCCTTGATTAAATGGGTGTCGGTAAGTATACCGAACACACGAGTAAGTATTTAAGAAAGTGAGATTAAAATTAACAATATTATAAACAATGACGGTATCACCAGTTTGGTTCACAAAATGACGATGAACGATTACTGGATTGCTTCCCCGCAACTGGGNATCTATACTAATATTATAAAGAGGAAAGATTTGTTTGTTTGTTTGTTTCGAATAGGCTCCGAAACTACTGGACCGATTTGAAAAATTCTTTTTCCATTAGATGCCGACATTGTCCCTGATGAACATAGGCTACTTTTGTTTATTTTTTTTTATGTTTTTTTTTTGGTTTCATGTGTGTTTTAATGTTTCCGAAGCGAAGCGAGGGCGGGTCGCTAGTTATTAATATAATATTTGTCTAAAGTGTAGTCTTGGCGAAATCTGTGATTAATCTATACTAATATTATAAAGAGGAAAGATTTGTTTGTTTGTTTGTTTCGAATAGGCTCCGAAACTACTGGACCGATTTGAAAAATTCTTTTTCCATTAGATGCCGACATTGTCCCTGATGAACATAGGCTACTTTTTTTTATTTTTTTTTTATTTTTTTTTTTGGTTTCATGTGTGTTTTAATGTTTCCGAAGCGAAGCGAGGGCGGGTCGCTAGTTATTAATATTTGTCTAAAGTGTAGTCTTGGCGAAATCTGTGATTAATCTATACTAATATTATAAAGAGGAAAGATTTGTTTGTTTGTTTGTTTCGAATGGGCTCCGAAACTACTGGACCGATTTGAAAAATTCTTTTTCCATTAGAAGCCGACATTGTCCCTGATGAACATAGGCTACTTTTTTTTATTATTTTTTTTATTTTATTTTTTTGGTTTCATGTGTGTTTTAATGTTTCCGAAGCGAAGCGAGGGCGGGTCGCTAGTTATTAATATTTGTCTAAAGTGTAGTCTTGGCGAAATCTGTGATTAAAGAAGTATATAATATGTATAATCTTATAGATTATATAAGTCTTTGACAAAGAATCACAATAGTGTAAAAACATATAATTTCAATTAGTTATGGTCGAATTTCGACCACAATTAATTTTACCAGGGGACCACTAGTATTATTAAACGGGAATAGGATTGAGAATCTTTACTTGTAATCCGAATTCGGCTTTTATTGAAAAGTCATGACCGCTATTGACTTTATTAACTTTTCTTTGTTACCAAAATGGTTAATTAAAGGCGCGTTGTAGAAAGTAACCTTTTAGTTGTTATATATTTGTGAACGTGCTCACGGTCCAACCGGAGCTCAAAAATAAAATGTGAATACAGCTTAAGGTAAGAGGTTTTCAAGGTTATAGTAAAACGGTTATCTCACTATTCAAGCTTTAAATAATTACACTAACTCATTGACAGTTGATAATGGTGCTGCATCGTGAAATAAAAGTCTTTAATTCAATGTTAAAATAATTAAAATAACTTTTACGGTTTCATTTACGTGTAGTGTTTATAATTTCCGTATTTAAAATCTCTGACGTTTCGAATACTTTACAAATTTAGTAGTCGCGGAAGAAAAAAGAATTCTGCAGTATTGGGAAAAAAATGATTTGATATGTGCTTAAATACGTTTCACGCAGAAATATTCGATCCGAATTCAATATTGAGCGGTACGCCGAAATATCTTCGGTAATTCGATACATCAACCTATATGCGAAAGAAATTGATTATACAATGAAATCAGAGTTCCACGTTCCCGATTTTATCCGAAAAGCTTATATTTGAAGAACCTTGACCGCTCTAAAAAGGTTTTATTGCTCATAAACGCGAAACGTGACTGCATGAAAATTTTACGGGGATAGTTTATTTTGACGGAAAGTAATTCGGCGTTGGTCGTTGTGGAAGTTTGCAATGTATTGAACACCTTTTTTGGTTTTGTATTTAGAACCTTTGAATTCGGCTCAAAGGAACATTCAGGAGTATTTTCAATGGCGACGGGACTTACTGTGAGTCCGTGAAAGTTGTTACAACCTCATCGCGTATAGCTGCCCGAAGCTCTTTACAGGACAGCATTTATTCCAAAACTATTATGTATTCAACTTCATTTTTTCAAAAACACCACTTTACACCAGGAGGCCAATGAGCAATATTAATCCGGCAACGGCAATCAAACAAAAGGTTCCCGAAGGTAAGAATAAATTTTCGTGTTAACAAACTTGACAGCACGACCTTTAAACTACACAGCATGAAAAGTTTCACCTCCGACTATAAGTAGAGCTTAATGAATTTCCTCTTTGTGCCTCAAGTTAACGTGGAAATAACGTTGAATGTGGAAACTCATTTCCTTTAAGCAAAATTAATTGTTGAACGAGACTACAATAAGAAAAGGCGTCTTACCGATTAAGCCTCTGATCTGTTTAATTCCTTTATTTTCATTTGAGTTCTTCCTTTCGTTTTAGCGGCTTAATTAGATTGCGGAATGCTTAATAATCTTTTAGCGTGCTTATACATTCTATAACATGAGTTTAAATTATGTTATTGAAACCGTACTACGACATGCCGAGACTATTGCTAGAGTCTACATTACAACTTGAATTTGAAAACAATTTTTTTGTCTCTGAAGTAAAAAGAAAAACTGCACAAAGTTTCAGTTTATAAATGATGCAACAAAAAAGCTACAAAATTCTAATTTAATTTCATTCATTAAAATCATCAATACCAATTCATATAAAACATTCGTACAGAGGTACTTGACGGGTGTTGGTATAAGAGAACAAACAGGTGATGATAGTGCTACTATAGACAGATGACAGGGACGTATTGGTAGAAATAGTGCCCCTAACAGGGTGGTACACTTCCTATTTAATAGTAAAAATAAGCTAATCAGTTTTATCTGAACTAATGTGTGTGCTTTTTTAATTTTAATGAAAGTCAGCAGCACCGTAAAGTAATAAATCGAAAAGTCTTGTCCCAGGAAATAATTCAGTAAGTAAATGCTTGAATTCGATCCTTTGTGATCTCAGGCTTCGTGCAACAAGCGGATGTTCTCGGTGCAAATATCAAAGCGTTTCCGAGCTATTGGAAAACGAATGTATATGGAGAACGCTTCTTTAAACAAGGTTATCTAAGCGAAATCTACGTAAAGTGCCTGTTAACTGTAAATTGGTATTTTCGGTAACGACATACGAACGTATTGTAAATTAAAAAGTAATTGTTTTACCGAGAACCTTAATCGGAAATTGATATAAATATTACGAATACATTTATTTTGAAATGAAATTTATTTTTATCAACGTTATAACGCGTTGTAAATAATTTGAATGTATCGATCCGATGATCTCCAGGCGAAGTAAATTGTCCTTTCGTAATAAGGTGACTCTCTACAAAACCAGCATACGGTCGGTCATGACTAAACGTACTATTCACTCACGCGGCTCGCACTCACAAAATCAAGTCATTAAATTCCTTTTTTGCAGAAAAGCTTACCATGGCCGTTGGTAACTATACTCAAACTAAATCAAAACCGCAAAATTATTATTTGCGTAATTACTGGTGGTTGGACCTCTTGAGTCCGCACGGGTAGGAACCACCGCCCTGCGGGCGAGAAACTGAGTGGGCTGTGTCTATGGAGTTTTCGATCCGGTGGTAGATTCTGCGAAGCACGGCTAGGGCCAGTGCTAGCAACACTCCGGTTTGAACCCCGTGAGGTCACCTACATGTTAGGGCGAAGCTGAAATATTGTACTGGTGGTAGGAGCACTTGTGAGTCCGCGCGGGTAAGTATCACCACCCTGCCTATTTCTGCCGTGAAACAGTAATGCGTTTCGGTTTGAAAGGTAGGGCAGCCGTTGTAACTATACTGAGACCTTAGAACTTTTAACTCATGGTGGGTGGTCCATTTACGTTGTAGATATCTATGGGCTTCAGTAACCACTTAACACCAGGTGGGCTGTGAGCGTGTCCACACGTCTAAGCAATAAATAAATAAAAACCGATTCTGAGGACTAAAAGGTAAAGTCGTCGCAGTCGCCCAAAACACGGCACTTCGGATCCTCCCGATCCATTATTGATGTTTTTCGGCATTCCTAGTATCAGTAGCCGTTCCCGTCGAATCCGTCGAATGCGATAAAGAGTTTGTCGAAAATGAATTCACAGACACAGCCCACTGAGTTTCTCGCCAGATCTTCTTAGTGGGTCGCTATTCCGGTTCGGTGGTAGATTCAGCTGAGCCCTGTGTGCTCGCCTACACGTCCGGTGAAGCTAGGACAACCCCTTGAGGTTACTAGCATAGGTAGGAAAAAAATGTATTTACGATGTCAAAACTGGTAAAATTACTTTCGAACTAGATGGGACACTGTCGCTTCCTGAAAGATTCTTTAAATTGTTGCCAGTTCGCGTCTTGTTCGTATAAACTCCACAAAGGACTGTGCTATCTCGAGATGGACGAAAGGGAATGAGCAAGGGCTAACTCAAAGCAAGTACTGTAGTAATTGGCGAGAAAGTGGTAGATATGCACGAGTTCACGCGGAAATAAGCTGTCTGGGCCACGTAATTGGGTAAGTTCTGGTACAACTGCAATTAATTAAGGCGTCTTAACCGAAAGGAGATAAGGAATATTGAGTTAGGGTCATTTCGAGGGAGCTACTAATGTACAGGCGATATTTTCAAATCGTGTAACAAGAAATCAGAGGGTATTCTTTGTTAGCAGGTTTTTTTTATTAGCTTTAAAATAATGAAAAATGTTCTAAAATTAATATAATTTCCTTCGTAATTGGCTACGTTATTATGTTGGGAAAGTTGAGTAGCTTTCGATGACCACAATAAGTCTCGATAAAGGATGCTCCTAATAGATGCGGTGTTAAATTTTGCAATTCTCAGGTGAGGTATTAGAAATGTGGTAGAATTTAATTTTAATATTGTGTCATAGAGTAGGGGACGCCTATGTCCAGCAGTGGACATCAGAGCGCTAAAAGAAAGAAATACTGCGTCGTAGAAGGAGCAGTTTTGTATTATCATCTGTGAGTATGATGTTGGACCAAGCTCTATCAGTATCTGTGTATGAGTCATCACCGTGTTCCAAACTAACTCTTTGCAATTGCCTTCGAACTAATGGGTTGGTGAGACCTGTATTGTAATTGATTTAATGTACACTTACGAAAACGATTCTCTATATTTTACCTGCTTGTCGGAAGATCGAACTCACTTGGTGTCAATCTGAATCCAGGGACATCACACAGGTGAATATTGCCACAGATCTTGAGACATGAGCTCTAATTTCAACTGTATAATTGCTATCCCAACCCTACAAATCGGAACACATGACTTCTATGCGGCATAAATAAGCAGCGTAGTGTTGGTGAGGACTTACTATACTGGCACATATGCAATCGAAAGTATATTGGGAATTAATGTTCCAGTACCATCAGCGTTATAACCACTCAAATTCCAATTTTATACTCTTAAGAATCTAACTTTCGAACCGAATATTGATAATGCTCTCCCACCAAATAAAGGACAAAGACATCATCCACAATTTTAAGGATTTACGAAGGATTTACTTTACAAAGGATTACGGTAATATTTCGACAAAACATAATTTCCGAATAACATAGTCGAACCACGGCATCGTTCAGCTTACAAAGTGTTTTTATGTTGTAAGACTGACATCAATAACTTAGTCTGTGGTCGCGCGGGCTGCTGTCGGCGTGTCGGCTAGCCAGCACGCTTCACTGCACATTTCCGCCCTCGCTACATACAATTTGCCTGTTCCTAGTTTCAATAGCCGCCTGGTGCCGTGCAGGCTTTATAGTGCTGCCTTCAGTGAATACAAAATTGGGTCGAGTTTTCTATGTGAATGGAAGTGAACCGTAAAAGGGCCCATCGAGAATCTATCAAGTATATAGCACATGTGTTTTAATCATATCAAGTCTTTTAGCCTCCGAAATTCTTTATTTCAGCCGATGTAATTTCATTTTCGTTACACACCCAGAATACTAATAGTATGTACCTATAAAATAATTAATCGTTTTGAATAGCATTCGCAGCAGCGAAATTAATTTCATTTAAATTAATAATGAAGATGCACTAACGCAAATTGATAATACGAATTAACTTACTGTATCACTAATGTAGTTATCATAAAATATTAATATTAAGCGTTATAATGAACAAAAAGTCTGACATAAAATTCAACGAAATTCGTACACATTTTGTAGTTACACTAGTTGTGTCCCGTGGATTCACTCGTGATAAATTTGTACATCAGTAAGAACGCAACTGTTTCTGTAAAGATTTATTTAGGGCATGTCCTGTATATCGACGATAAGCACCGAGCTTCAGGTTTTGTTTTATAATATGCGACAGAGTCCTAGCGGGAATCTTCAATTCTCGCGATAAGATTTTTTGCTTCCTAGTGGGTTTTCTACGAATTCTGGCTTTAATAGCATTGTAGTTATAACAGCACGCGGCCACCCCAATCTTTTCTGGTCTTCGACAGACGAAGTGTTGTTGTATCTGTTGATAATGCGATATACGAACATATGGCTGATATCAAGCTTTTGATGTTTCTAGAATATGACCGACCATACGTACTTTGTACAAGGCGATCACCCCATTCCATATTACAATTTTATAATGAACACAAAAATTATGTGAAATGGAGCAAAATCGAAAGAAGTTTTTAATATAATATACATACGTGTTCAAAATATATAATTAAAAATTTGAAAAAAATATTTTTATGTAACAGTATTTATGACCATACTAGTTATATATTATATGTATATGTTGTGTCTATAGGAATTTTAGTGTATTTTTTTTCGGTTTTCGCCAGTTGTTAATAAATAAAATTATTTTCACGCTTTAGTTTCGAGTTTTTTATTGCCCTTATATTATTTCTTACGTTCTGAATACGTTTCGTAGTCATGAATGACGATGGCAGACATACTAGTGCGAAAAGCGAACGATTCAGTAATTGAGGCCTATAAAATCAAAGGCCGCTATATCCAAGTCTGTCAAATATTCAGGTAAACTACAAAAATCGGCCCTAAACACGTCATTACGGATCCTCCTGATGCATTGAAGTACTGCTCTTGCTAGGGCCAGTGTTAGCAACACTCCCGGTTTGAGAAGCTGAAATAACTGATCGGATAGTTACGACATTCTTTAGTTTAAAGCAGATTTATAAAGAATGAGAATATTACTAATAATCTGAATTTTAAATGATAAAACTTCATTTATTAGTACTTAGTACAGAGTAAAAATAATTTTTTTGAATTGAATTTGTTAGAGATTTAGCTGCATTTTTTACAACATGAAAACACTAAAGCGTGTCCAACTAACTAAACAAGATAGCGCCATTGTTAATCCATTTTACGACATTAAGGCGTTTAACTGCCTTTGATTTTGTAGGCTTCAATTTAAAATCACCGCACAGTATTCTTCAACAACACTGCTAATACCATGAGTACTAAATTAAAAAAGGAAATAAAATCCGCTATTCCGGAAAATGAAATTCATTTTGTGTCGCGTAAAGAGGTGAGGGGAAAATCTATCTCGGAAAGTGGATAATCCTTCAAGCAGACCACGTTACAGAGTCGCGGTGTACTTTAGAAATATTTTATAAAAGGTTCCTTTTGCTATCGAAGAATGGTTTGCTGTATAATAAAATCGATGAAGCCCGTAGTCCCACGATATATCACTCGCAACAAAAGTCGTAGGTTGATATATTATATGCTATAGAAGGGATGGCTTCCTGAATTATTAACATGATTATACCTAAGGGTGGATTAATAATAAGTCGTTGGTCAGTATAAATGAGTAGCGTGTTAAGTAGATGTTCTATGATAACTTACAACTTAATAGCTCACAAGGTTATTTTATGAAATTTATTTATTGTAAAATAGCTTCATCGGAAAATAGCATCGGAAATAGAAATTGAAGTCGTCGTGGCCTAAAAGATAAGACGTCCGGTGCATTCGTTTTAAGCAATGCACCGGTGTTCGAATCTTAGGCGGGTACCAATTTTTCTAATGAAATACGTACCAAATATAATTTGCGTAATTACAGGTGACCTATTGTGAGTCCGCGCGGGTAGGTACCACCGCCCTGCCTATTTCTGCCGTGAAGCAGTAATGCGTTTCGGCTTGGAGGGTGGGGCAGCCGTTGTAACTATACTTGAGACCTTAGAACTTATATCTGAAGGAGGGTGGCGCATTTACGTTGTAGATGTCTGTGGGCTCCAGTAACCACTTAACACCAGGTGGGCTGTGAGTTCGTCCACCCATCTGAGCAATAAAAAAATGTTTTGATTTATCTGACACCTAATTGCCAAATTAATTTTAAAATAAAACTATAATATAAAAATAATTCAAATCATGTCTAGGTCTTGTTAGTTTAAGAAATTTCCATAAAAAAAGATTTTAATTTCTATCAGATTCGAGAAGAAACTGAGAATTGAGATTTTAGATTAGTTTCACAATAACGTTCTACTCGGCACAGAAGACTGCTCCGTGGCCGAAAGTCAATGATGGTTTAATAATTTTCAAAATAATAATAATAATAATATGGCATAAACGAAAGCGAAAGAGGGCAGCCTTAATCCTCTGAAATTCATCGATGTTTGTAGACCTGCGACGTCTTGCCTGCAAATCCGGGCATTCGCGACTTCAAAACTAGCATTTTTATGATTTCACCCAGACACGGTCGTACTTTGGCATCACGTATATTTATTTAATATGAATTTGTAATATTGTGATCAATATTCTGAATTTACAAAGCCATAGGTTAGCCCATGAGCCCAACCTGGTTAGATCTTAAAGTACATAATACGTTAATGTCAAATGTTTTTTTTATTCAAATAGATTTTGCAGAGGTTTTCAAATAAAATCCAATTTTAATATTTTTTTAATATTTTCTAATTTCCATTGTTTGGCTAATTCTCATTTAATGCACGCTAGTAGTACATTGGCGATTTCACTTGTCAAGTACCATAAACTTCTTGATCTTGCAGAAATAATTATGATCGGTGTTACAATAAACTATCTATGTTTATGCGTACTATATTTGCAAATATAAATCAGTAAGTAAGTTGAGACGATGGGCCCTTGGGGCCCTGAAGCAAAGAAATTTTTAACAGAAATCTCCAAACACTTAAAGGAGGTTACACGTGATACTAAGGCTGGCTAGTACTTTGCACAGAGAGTGAGTATGGCTGTCCAACGAGGCAACGTAGCCAGTATCTTGGGAACTGTGCCTCCTTCAAGTGCATTGGAAGATCTGTTCTACTGTGTGAGCTGATTTATGTAAATTATTTTGATTTGAATTTTTGTGAATAATAAATAAATCTGTGGAGACAATTAGTAAATAAATTGTAGTAAGATACCCAATGTGGTTTGATCAACTTCGCAATGGTATGGTTAAAGTTTAGGTACAATATCTCTTGTGAATCTTGAGTGAAAATTATCGAGTGAAATTTAACAAATTATTTTTCAAAGATAATTGTTTTGTTAAATAAAATAAAATAAAACTTTGAAATCATTACGTTGTCGATTAGAGAATAGATTCATTTAAACTAAAACATCAGTTTTCAGAAATTCCTTAAGCAACTGAAGTAAATAAATTTTGCCATCTGGTCTGAAGGTTATTTAATTTACCCGTAAGTGCAGTCGGTGCTCGAGATTCACCGTTTCCTGAACATCTGGAGTAAATAATCAAAGGCGATGTGCTCTGTCATGAATAATAAGGCTGGCAATTGAATACTTTCTACTTTATAAACGTTATCATTTCACTTCATTAGCGAAGTCGATATTTTAGTAGACACATTAGGGATGTCGTTCCTAGTCCTACAAAATGATATATACGGAAAGAGCCAGGACTTAAATGCTGTCTTGTATCAGTTTGGTGTTAGAAAAGAATTTCCTTGATGTTCACAAATCATATATTTACTCCTGAATTGCGATGTGAATTAATGAGTTTATATATTTTATCATACAGCATCAATAGTTCGCTTAATTCCCAAGGAAACAGACTAGTGGGTCGGGTCTATTACAGACGATAAAATGTTTGCTATTAGGATTTTTTCTTTGTTCGTATCTATTACTGTCAAAAGTAGATATCCCATTTGATGGTAAGCGATCACAGTCGCTCGTTAATGTCAATAATGTAAGTGGTATAGTAGAATCTGTCTACCGCTGGGGAATTTTGAAACACATTTAGGGGAGAGTGATGCAAGCTATTGTTTTTTTCCTACCTATGCTGATAGCCTTGAGAGGCTATTTCAGCTTCGCCCTAACATGTAGGTGGGTTCACGGGGTTCTAACCGGAGTGCTGCTAACACTGGCCCTAGCAAGAGCAGTGCTTCGCAGAATCTACCACCGGATCGAAAACACGACCCATTGAGAAGATCCATAGACCCATTGAGAAGATCCATAGACCAGCCCACTCAGTTTCTCGCCGGATCTTCTCAGTGGGTCGCGTTTCCGATCCGGTGGTAGATTCTGTGAAGCACGGCTCTTGCTAGGGTTCGTGTTAGCAACGTCGTCAGGTTTGAGCCCCGTGAGCTCACCTACTAGTTAAGGTTACGCTGAAATAGCCTCTCAAGGCACTCAGCTTAGGTAGGAAAAAGAAAAGGAGCGAGATCGGAGCTCTTGGTGTGAGCTTATTCAAAGTGATACCGGTATCTTGTCGAAACGAGCCTTCTAGACAACAGACTGGCCCATAGCTAGTCTAACGCACTGTTTCGACCGGCGTCACATCAAGCCAGACGTCAGCTGTGTTTTATTGGTGAACATACCTATTATTATTGTAGAAGATATAATTTCGGGATAATATTTGGAAACTTACCGGACCCATATCGAAATCCTGTTAATCTTGAAAATTACCGTATAATATTAGTTTAATTAACATTATTTAGGTACCTGAATAATGTTAATTGTTAATGTAAATGTTTAATTTTGGAAGAAACAAATAAGAAAATCTAAGATTAATAAAGCAACGACATTAAAATTGAATAACCCTTTTATTTGAATCGGCCTAAAACCTACCTCCCTGTTTTTTTATCTCTTGGTGCATTTGTTTCTTTGTTCATAACCTCAAAATAATGTAGCAGGTTAATTTTATGGCGTTTGTACAATACGCCATCTTTGTTTATACAGTAAGCACTTACAATTATCTAAAAATGTTAGATTAGATTGATTCCAGTCTGTAGTTATTTTAGAAGTTTGCCGTTCATGAATGGAGAGGGAGGTCGGCGACGGGTCGGCTCGGGTTGCCTAGCAACGCATCCCTCTCGACTCGAGTCACCGTTTGACCCTGGAGGTCGCTCATCCCGATGTCATTCCCCTACGAGTAGGCATTTGTATGCACGAGAACAAATCACTAAAACATTTGATCTTTTATTTTTTAAGTATCTTTCAAAAGTTCACTCTTATTGATTTAATTAGGAATATAAATAGTTAGGAGGTAGTAGATAATTTCGACATTATAGCGTTTCATGTTTCAATAAAAGGCAACACAAAAGTATTTTGTGTATAACGCCATCTATGATTAGTATGGATAAGCTTTAGAAAATAGGGCTAATGTTTTATGGTGTCTAATAAAATTTCGACAAATCAATGAATATTAGTTCAAATAGCTACTTACAGAGGGGGCATCAATCGCATTACTTCGTTTTAAGCATTTTGATAAATCAAAGTTTCACTCAACACCGTAGATTAAGCTTTTAACAATACAGTAAGTATGTTTAAAAATTGTCAAAACCCTTATTCATCATTTCTGAACCAAAAACCGAATTAGTTTTAAAGTAGTAAACTAGATGGCGCTGTTATCAATGACCTTTCAAAACAAAGATCATAATTTTATTAATATATTATGTGAGCTTTAATTAAATTTTTAGCATTATTTATATGCATATTATTACTAAGTTTAAAGTTAAATTTGTCTATACTAACACATAAGTACTATTTAGCTATTTATACACTAACACGACATGACGAGGTGGCCGAGTGGTTAAGGCGTTGGACTGCTAATCCAATGTGCTCTGCACGCGTGGGTTCGAATCCCATCCTCGTCGGTATTTTTTATAAATCTGAATCGATTTTAGACATACAGGATCGTAAATTAATACATATATGTCTAAAAAGTTTGTTTTAACAATTCTTCTATTATGGTAAAAATAAGAAACATCTCTCTGATTCTAATTAACATAATTAATTGGAAAGTCGATTTTTATCTACTGCGTATTCACACAGAAGGCATTAAATAAAAAGTGGACTAGACCTCTAGTAGTCCACCGTATGGTTCAAAAATGATTTAGTGGTCGCATTACAAGAACAATTGACAGTTTAGAAAACATAGGTAATTAATTATAAACGTTGAAGGATTTTTTTTTCAGTAGACAGAGCTTCAAGAGCTGTCTGTACCTCTGTAAAAGTGCGACAACTCATCGAGAGAAAACTCAAGTTGTTTGGCGACCGACTTTTGTGTCTTAAATACCTAGATGAAGAACTCACGGATCTAAATTAAAAATAATTGAAAGTTAAAATATAAAACGTCATAAAAAAAAATTAATGGCGAGTCTTATCTATACCTTAACGCTTTGTCGATTTAATTTTAATTTAATCCTGTATTATTGAACATTTTGTACAACACTAGCCCGACTCTACTCCTTCTATCCCATATTATGTAAGCTGTAATGAAAAACCTTCGTACGCCTTTAAATTAATATAATGCAAGAAGTAAATATTATCACATCTGGTATAGTTAAAATGTATGCATTATCCATCCGGTGCACAGGTATGAGAAATGTAAAGTTCACATTTTCAGTAACGTTCAAAGTAATTTTACTAGTAGGGCGACAACAATTTTAACTTAATCACAATTGTTCAGCTTGTTTGTTTTTAAACTATTTTTTTTTTATTGATTAGAAGTCATTGTTCATCACGTAGGTACATCACATTAATCACGTATTTTTTTTTTCTATACATTTTTTTTTTACAATATAACAAATTTTTCTTACAATATCACGTTTTGTAAGATGAAGCGGGTGTGTTTGTTGGTTAGTTTGAGAGTTTGTGACGTTCTTAAGTCGTTAGAACGCAATCGAACCTGATGAAATTATGCAAACAGGATACCATTCATAAAGAAAAGTACTATTCCGGGTCAAGTTACAGTTAAAAGCTAGTTTTTTTTTTTATTGCTTATATGGGTGAACGGGCTCACAGCCCACCTGGTGTTAAGTGGTCACTGGAGCCCATAGACATCTACAACGTAAATGCGTCACCCACCTTGAGATATAAGTTCTAAGGTCTCAGTATAGTTACAACGGCTGCCCCACCCTTCAAGCCGAAACGCATTACTGCTTCACGGCCGAAATAGGCGGGGTGGTGGTACCTACCCGTGTGTACTCATCAGAGGTCCTACGACCAGTGAAATTATAATGTTAATACGGAATCCTTGGTGCATTGTCGTAAATCCGCATTTATTTCGAATGTCTCAGCACAGTTTTCACGTTAATCAGCCGTTATCGTTGTAATCGCCAGCAAAAACAGATACGGACGGCTCTAGCTCGTATGGCTATCATTCGTTACAAATTTATCTAGACCTGCTTTCATTATCTTATCGTAGATATACCTGGCACCCTTTATTTTACAAGTTGGCTATGTGTTGGGCGCGTCCGGACCGAATGAGGCCCTTACAAGAGTTGCGAGTTTTTTATTCATAAACAAATAACGGAGGAGAAAATTTGTGTTTTCATTTTACGTTTGTGAATGATAAACGTGTTTAGTGTACCGTTTTAAAGAGGTTTAAGTGCGGAGTTTTCTCGAATGTAAGTCCAATTTCATTTGTAATATCGTTGTATTATCTTTGCATCGCGAAAGCTTAGAAGTTGATTTGTTATTATTGTTGAGTTTCAAACGAAAAGGAGCTCAAGCCGGTATGCCGTTTACGTTTTGTACAAAAGTCACATGTAGCCCAATTACCGAAGTAGATCAAGGTCAACAAACAAGTGCGTGAATTAACCAGACATAATTTAAGCAAATACAATGTTAAGTACATTGTATCAAGACATTTAATCAATGATCAGTATTCTTTTCTCGCTTACATTTAGTAATCTTAAAATTAAGATTTTGTTAATAGTACCTACTTAGAAAAAAAATTAGTCACTGGGTTCTCGGTTAGTAGATATGGTCGACGTTCGGTAATCTTCGACAAAGACGGATATAATAAACAATAAAAAAAAATCTGCACTTCAGATTTTTAATTCGCTGTGCTCTTTCAATAACATTTTGATGGTGTTTAACTTAGTCAAATTTTCTACGTTCATAGTTGGAATTGTATCTTTTGAGCCCTTATCAAAACTAGAGCATGCAAATATACATAAACCAATGTCCCAATTCTAATTCGATAACGATTACTTTATTCTAACGCTTCGGCGTGGTTCTTTTTAATCAACGACATTGCAACATTCTATTGGTCATATTATGTTTATAAAATAGCGTTTAAATGATTGAAATTTGTTTGTACTTAACGCTATAAAATATACAATGTATTTATTTATATTCTTTTAATCTTATTTATAAGTCCTAAAGTAACTGTTAAAACTGAGACCTTAGAACTATTGTCTCAAGGTAGGTGGCGGCCTTTACTTTGTAGGTGTCTACGGGCTTCGGTACCCACTTACACCAGCTGGGGCGTGAGCTTGTACACAATCTAATCAATAATAAAAAAAGCTAAACAGTACCAATTAGTAGGCAACAATTCACAAATGTGTAGAAGGCGCTTCGACCGCTCCCTGTAACTAGTAGGTACCTGTAACATAATTGATAAAATATCACGAATGCCTTTTGTAATTCGTCATCGATATAGATAACATTTAATATGAATGCGAGAGAATTGTTTCAGAGGTGCTAAACAAATCTATATTCTTAATTTAAATTATGTTTAGTATTAAATGCCTTACATTCACGAAACTTTACAAAGCTACAGATGCGTTTTGATAGTATACCAAGAATTCACGGGTACATATCCAATTAGTAAGGGTTATTATAACGCGATTTAACGTTTTTATGTAAATATCAATATTGCTCGTCACGATCACGATCGCCGAAACTCATTGAGAAAAATGTTCAACAACAACAATGATAATATTATGTTTAAAAATTTAATATCACTGTTGCTTCATATAAGCCGTTCCTGTATTATTCAAAAATCGATCACTGAAACCCTGAATTAAGTTTTTTTATTTCTTTTATTGCTTTTTATGGATGGACGAACTCACAGCCCACCTGGTGTAAAGTGGTTACTGGAGCCCATAGACATCTATAACGTAAATGCGCCACCCACCTTGAGATATAAGTTCTAAGGTCTCAGTATAGTTACAACAGCTACCCCACCCTTCAAACCAAAACGCATTGCTGCTTCACGGCAGAAATAGGCGGGGTGGTGGTACCTACAAGTGCAGACTCACAAGAGGTCCTACCACCATTAAAGAATTTAATTAAAATTTCGTTTTTATTTTTTTCCAGAGATCATCACGATGTATTGGCTACCATTCTTTATGGTAGCTGTTGTGGGTATTACCCACGGACAACTAACAGCGCAGTCGAGTATCGCACCAGAGCTACGGGAATGCTATTTTGATCCCATACTGTTAAACAGAAACAATCTCCCTCCGACCACAATTCCTGTTCTCATTGACATCATTCGTAGAATCGAAGATAATCCTGATGTGAACATGGATTTAAGACAACTGTCCGCGTTACTTCTTCACACGTAAGTACTCCAGTCAAGCAATAGTTTAATTATTCATTTTTAAAACTATTATTAGTTTATTATAAAAGAACAACTTAAATATATGAATTCTAAAATAAATAAAAAATATAGCCTGTCAGTGTCGGGATGACATAAGGATTCTTATGATACTTTATACACCTAAACTTGTTGAGGTATTTAGAAGTGTGGTTTAAAAAACAAACTCTCATACAGTAAAACCACGGTAAAACTCAGAAGATTACAGTACTTTTTTGGACATTGGTGTTGAAAATTTTTTACAAGCTAATAGTCTGCTGGTTGAAATAATACTCAACATCCCTTTAATAGCGTCTGTAAACATTGTTGTTTGATCTTATCCCAATTTTGTAAAAAGTATGTTTTTAATCACAGAATTTCACCTTTTATCGCTATGTTATAGTCCTATTTTTTGCTGTACCTTCTTGCTTTTTGGTTTGGAAATCATTTATTCATTTAGTGGTACCTAAATTACCATAGATACGCTAATTAAGGACTACTTATTTAAATTTAATAAACATTGTTATAGTAGTAGAAAATTTAAAATTGCAGGTACCGCCAAGATGGTATAGAATTTCACCAGCCGGAAGGTAATTTAGCCATATCTTCGAATGTAATACCGTTTGCACCAACCTTCCACTCCTTTCACCGTCACAGGCTGCTACTAACAAGACTCATACCTAGTAATTTGCAGACACTTGGAAATACAACCGTTAATTCAGTGCTCAAGGTGGGTTTGTTTTAGAAAAAATTATATTACCGATTAAGGATCGAATATATACATCTGTGTGTATTAAACTGAATTAAATAGAAGCAGTGAGTAAAAGCGTTAGGTATTATATGTATTTTACGACTTATAAAAAATCTTCTACTTTTACTTGCCCTTATCCCACTTTTTTAATTTTTATTTCTTGATGTGTAGACGAGCTCACAGCCCACCTGGTGTTAAGTGGTTACTGGAGCCCGTAGACATCTACTATGTAAATGCACTCATAAATGCGCCACCCGCTTTGAGATATAAGTTCTAAGGTCTCAGTATAGTTACAACGGCTGCCCCATCCTTCAAACCGAAACGCATTACTGCTTCACGGCAGAAATAGGCAGGGCGGTGGTACCTACCCGTGCAGATTCGCAAGAGGTTCTACCATCAGTAAAATATCACATAATGTAGGCAGCGGCTTGGCTCTGCCCCTGGTATTGCTGAGGTCTATGGGTAATGGTAACCACTCACCATCAGGTGTTGGCCACACCACAAGGGCAATAGCAAAAAAAATATAAAAAAAACATCTGGGGTCGGTGTAATATGTCCTCTTTTCGTGCTGCACCAGGATTTGGCATGAGTCGTCTGGTCCATTGCCATAATTTTGCAATTAATATAAACGATTCCACATAATTATTAAACACTTTTTCAGTGCACTCTACATCACATGTTGTCGACAACCGTTGACGCAAGACTGAGAGGAGATGAAAGCAATTGTAACCAGTTGTCACAGTATCGTGCGCTAAGAACAGGACGATCAATTAGCGATGACGTTGAAATTTTAGATATTTCCGTACTGTGAGTGTAAACTTTCGTAATTCATCATTAGCTCACCGTCGTCCACTGCTGGACATAGGTCTCTCCCAATCCACACCACTGAACACAGTCTTCAGCTCTCCCCATCTATTTCTTACCGACTACCCTTTGAAGGTCACCGCATCACCTTTTTTTTATTTTATTTTTTAACGCTGTGAAATCCATTTACGGATACCCGGTCAAGGGGGATAAGAGACCGGGTTATGTCGGACTCCGGCGCCTCCAGAGAAGAACAGGGAGAAGAAGAAGACAGGATTATTTAATTATTTAAAACTCAAACACATCTTTCCGTTGATTAGTTAAGGATTAAAATAATAGTACAAATAGACGAGACTCTTTGTATTCTAAATTAATTATCATTAACATTTAAAAAATAATGCATTTATTGAAATAAATAATAATTTAATAAACACTTTTCTTTTCAGAAAAACGAATGATAAAAATGGTCAAATGCGGAATTTTGATCCAAACAGTGACGTTGAGTACACTAGTAATTACGGTAGTATTAAATCTGAACGCCAATTACTCGGAGAAAGTCAATGCCCACTATTAGATGGAGTGATTTTCTCCCAATGGGGAGCTGTGTCAGGGGGAAACCTCATAGCTGGTATTGCGGCAGGTGCTCAACCACAACAGGTTCCTGTTCTTGAACTTGCAAAAGGATCTGTTTTAAATTATCCGAATGTCCAACAAACTGTGACTTCACTGTATCCAGCAACACTCTCAGGTAGATAGACAAGGAATTGTAAAATATGTTAAAGATTACAAACCTACTATTTATTTTAATTTAAAAATGTTGGTTTTTGTCCATACCATACAACCAGCAAATACATTTTATCCTACAAAGAAATAAAAACAAAAGATAAAGTCAGATACAATTATAATCGTAGTAATTATATGGATAGATATTTAAAAAAAAATTAAACTGCTTCATAGCAGGAAACGGGAATAACAAAATGCCTTTTCGACTTTTCCATATTATATACTTAGTTCAAGTTGCAGTTATCTTTGGTGTTCTATTGGGGGTTGTGTGAGTGAGAAGACAACAATAAATTATAAATTTCATCAAATTTCTCGCATCCCATGTTACCTTATTTAACATTTTTTTCAGGCGATTTGGCTGAGGCTATTCTTATTCAAGGAACTGAAAGAGGCAGTTCATCAATTTCGATCGGTACAGCAGGAAACTGGAATAGCACTCAAGCGCCTAGACACTTCATGATTCACAGCCGTGTCAACATAGAAATGACCGATCCAGAAATCAGAGGAGGCATCGATGGCTTTGTTCTCGGCAGTGCAATAACCTCAGTTTTAGGAACTTTTAGTTCTTTGAGACTGTCGCAGCTGTTGGACATGTATTATTCACCGCGGGTAAATAAAAAAAAACACAGCGTTCTTAAAATCAATCTGTTCGCATTGTTTTAATAACTGAATATATTAATTATTTATTATCTACAGAATGGGATATTTAGTCAAGCTCTTCGTGCATGTAACCGTCGCGAATTGAGTCAAACGCATATCACAAACCAAAATTTAGCTGGGGAAACTTTTGCGTTTGCTGCCGCTCTTGATACGAACATGCCACTTAGAGGAACTATAATGGGTGGTCTCGAGCAACTAGTGAACAGCGCAGTCACCAATTTCCAAACATATTCTAGTAAGATTTTAAATTATACTAATGTTTAATTACGATTATTCTTTATTAATGTTATTTATATTTTATTTTAGCTAGCAATTTGAACGACTTAAGCTGTGTTACCTCAATAGCAACGAGCCTGGATTACAGATTAAAAACGAATTTGTATATAGTTCTTGACTCATCATGGCCGTACCAAGCAGTGTATCCGGCCATTGCATATTTAGTGGATTCAATAGAAGTAGACAAATTCGGATCGAGCATCACCCTGCTCAATGCGTTTGATGGTAGTGTTGTTGTCAACACAACCTTCTCGCAAGTTGAATTCCATTCTAATTACACTTTAGCGGCACATCAATCAAGTGAGTATGAAAGAAAAAAATGCGATTTTAATTGTTAATTAACCGACCACAAAAAATTATATTTAATTTCACTTTTATTTTAGTGCTCAATGGAGTAAATCTGCAAACTAGTCTGACAAACATCAGAATAATGATGCAAGACCAACTTCGTAATGAAAGCGCCAGAAATTACGTAGGAGGAAATTCAACTGTAGTGTTGTATCTCATCAATACCGGTCATCTACAGAACAATGAAATAGTTTTTGAACAAGCCCGACTTCTTAATGAAACAGTTCCGGGTAATTATTTTTGTTAACGATTTAGCGAAATGAGCTTAGGTCCTATCTGATTTTAGTCGGTTACCGTAAATACCTTTCTTATTGGTGACAGAGGGTTTTGTGAGTCCGCACAAGTAGGTACCACCACCATGCCTATTTACGCCGTGAAGCAGTAATGCGATTCAATTAATGGTAGGCAGCAGCTTGGCTTTGCCCCCGACATTGCTGATGTCCATGAGGGACGGTGACCACTTACCATCAGGTATGTCATCAGGTCAGGGCCGTATGCTCGTCTTTTATTATTATTTTTTGTTGCTTAGATGGGTGGACGAGCTCACAGCCCACCTGGTGTTAAGTGGTTACTGGAGCCCATAGACATCTACAAAGTAAATACGCCACCCACCTTGAGATATAAGTTCTAAGGACTCAGCATAATTACAACGGCTGCCCCATCCTTCAAACCGAAACGCATTACTGCTTCACGGCAGAAATAGGCAGGGCGGTGGTACCTACTCGCGCGGACTCACAAGAGGTCCTACCACCAGTGATGCCTACAAAGGCAATAAAAAAAATCTATATTGGAAAATACATGAAGATTATTACGTTAGCAGTAATCGTATCTGCTAAATTACGACTATTGCGACTAAGATCCTTTGACTACTTAGTTACTTTATTTAAAAAAGGCCTACAGTCATGATCACTGATAAATCTTTTTTTGTTGAATTTAGATTTGAGGCTACTTTTTGCGACTGCTACGAATCAGTTCGATAACATATGGAATTTGGTGCGTGATATTCACAACGACATCAGGGCGGTATCTCTGGCTACAACAGGCACAAACGTACCAATAGTCATGAGCCCAGTCCTGGAAAGAATTCAGTCAGGTAAGGATTTACTGTTGTTTTTTAGCGTGCAATTCATTATTTTAACCAAAAGTTGTATCGTAAAATTGTAGTTTATAAATAATTGTAGGTTATACCTAAAATGTAATTTTATGTGTGCGTCTTGTGAAGTTAATAACAAATGCGTTTTCACATTACAACTAATTTAAAAACGAACATAAAAATAAGTTAATTTAAACAAAACATTATTTTATTATTGCAGTTGGAAGAAGAATTGTGAATCCCCTTTGTGGTTCACAGTTTGTTGATCAATTGTCAGGCACGAGACAGTTTGACGACTTCGTGGAACCTGGTTATATTAATTTCTACACCGTTAGTCCCAATTACTTTTATGTACACAATGATAACAGAAGAATCAGAATTTCTCGAAGTGCGAGTGGGGCTGGAAGTCTTGTTGTGTGTCATTCAAGAGTTGTTGCTCAACCAAGGTATATTTAAGTGTATTAGTAATTAGTATTATGTGTTCGTGCAAATATATACATATAATTTAAAACTCATATAAACATACGTATCTATGTATATTTTAATTCAGTTATTCCGTGAACGTAGTTAAGTATTCCTTATATTTCTATAACTTTATCTTAATTGTTTTTTTTTTTTTTGCTTAGATGGGTGGACGAGTTCACAGCCCACCCAGGTGTTAAGTGGTTACTGGAGCCCATAGACATCCACAACGTAAATGCGCCACCCACCCTGAGATACAAGTTCTAAGGTCTCAAGTATAGTAACGACGGCTGCCCCACCCTTCAAACCGAAACGCATTACTGCTTCACGGCAGAAATAGGCAGGGTGGTGGTACCCACCCGCGCGGACTCACAAGAGGTCCTACCACCAGTAAAAATTGCAAAAGATGGGTACACAAGTTCATGCTCCACCCGGTTTTAAGAGTTTATGAGAGACCATCGTAATACCGTTAACCTTGATAGTGAATTTGAAAATATTTTATTTTTAACTTTTTATCTCGTTTATTAACAAAAAGTCAAATCAAAATAATTTAACATAACTCAACCCACACAGTAGAACAGATCTTCCAACGCGCTTGAAGGAGGCACAGTCCCCAAGATACTGGCTACGTTGCCTCGTTGGACAGCCAGACTCACTCTCTGTGCAGAGTACCAGCCAGCCTTAGCATCATGTGTAACCTCCTTCAAGCGTTTGGAGATTTCTGTTAAAAATTTCTTTGCTTCAGGGCCCCAAGGGCCCATCGTCTCAACCGCGAAAGGCAAAAAAGAATAAGATGACCCCAAACCCGAATACTTCCGCTTTTTTGTAATTTCTGCTGAAGCTGCAGCTGAACCGGGGCGGGACGAAGTACCATCTAAATGACAGGGAGCCATAGTATCCACACAAGTAGCATCCCATACCAGGCACCTACCAACTGACCATGGAATCAGCGTGACTCCATCGGGCCTTTTCCCATCTGACCTCAAAATAAACCTGATAGTTAAATAGAAATTTCAAAGGAGCGGCCGACAATATTATCACGCTCCTGGACACTCTTTCTGGGGTCAATGTAGGAATGCAGGCAAAAAAGTATTAATGCTCTTGGTATTTAGAGTTTACAATTGATCACGATACACAACACAGCTCACGGGTTAATTACGGTAAACTCAGTAATAACAGGACAGTGGACAGTGCTTGCCAATTTTATTCCATTCTTCCCTATCTAGACTCTGTATACGTTTACAAAGTTTTGTGACGTACAGGACAGTAAATATTGTACTCGTAAATGTAATTGTAGTACCTAAAAGTGCGGGCTCACAAATCCGTTCCTACACCAGTAAATGCCGGTAGGCGATCGCATTGGAAAAACCTGCTCTAAAAACGCTGTTGCCACGGGAAAAGGATGGTATTATTCGAGACACCCTTAAAAATTATTTGACTTCCAGACGCAACACAACAATAGTAGGACTTGATCCAAGCGCAATAACTTGTGAGAATTTGGCTTCCACCGGAAATATTGAAATAAGGCTGCAGAATGCTTGCGACAGTTTTTGGACCATAGGATCATGTCCTCCACTACACATTTCCGTACAATCAGAAACTGGTGCTGTTGATGCCACAAGCGCGATTTGCACAGGTATGATTTACATCCAAAATGATATGGGTATTTCACTAATATTAAAAATAGTTATAAATGTCACTTTTTTAATTGAGTACCTAGTAAGGGTTGACTAATAAGAGATTCTTAGATACCTATCATTCAAATTATGTGTTTTATCCTCTTACACCTTTTTGAACAAATTTCACATAACGAAATGGTCATTCTTAATGGACTGTTTTTTTTAGATGCTTCGGTATGCAGATTCCCATACAACATCAGATATCAAGTCCAAATTGAAGACCTGGGGTGTTTTAGTGGAGCATCAAGTCTAGGAGCCAGCCTCGCAATTATTCTGACTTCTTTGTATCTCGCAATATTCTAACTGCGGGTATTAAATTTGGAGGAGCGTTATTTTTTCCTACCGATAGTAATAGTACCAACCTACTTTTAACACAAAACAAATCTATAAGTTATCGTTCATTTTGAATATCGTATTTTGTTTCATACACGTGTAGTTTAAGATTTCCAATTTACAATAAGATTGTACAAAAAGCGTGGCGGAGCCTATTGAGTATAAAACATTAAATATTATAATATATATTATAAAAACCAGATATAACAGGGTTTATTGTACTTATTTTATACAAGATATAGTTTCCATATATAATACATTAAGTATAAACGTAGACTTTAAGCAATTTTCGTGTTTTTTTATAAATTAAATCTACTGTAACAAATAGCCTTTGTATTATTTTTTATTCTATATATGTTATTAGTTCTGAGTTATTTGGCAGGTGAGCTCGCGGGGCTCAACTTGAGTGTGCTAACACTGACCGTAGCAAGAAACACGAAGTACAAACACATCACTAAATCAATGGCCCCATTCATGAAACCGGAAGGCATTACCTACTACTTCGTCATAGATAATGCACTTATTATGTTTATTACTTCGTTAGAGAAATAGGCAGGGTGAAATTCCACAAGACGATCTGGGTCGTTTTCAAATTTGAGGCCAAACTATCGTATAGCTATCGTATCGTAAACCAAGTATTGTATTAATGTTATCTTATAACATTGTGTCGTAATATCAAAAATTATATGAAGCGAAATGAGACATTAATCGATTGGAATTAATTTCCATCTTCTTTTTCACCGTTCTCTCACCGCTGAGGATCGCGACCACATGTGATTTTCCTCCACAGTGTTTGATCATGGGTGGCATGGACCGCATGATATAGACTACCACCAACCAGATCTGACCATCTGGCTGGCGTTCTGCCTACGACGCGCAAAAAAAAAGAAGGTATTGCGATTTAGACTATTTATTTATCAAATTTGATCTAACGCTTTTTAAACCTTTTTATTTTTAATTAAGCACGGTCATCCGGCCCCAATTTAGGATTCCCTGTGTTACGGGTACCAGAGACTACTAACATACTTATATACGTTCAAATATATACATATGTATATAGATAATAAACTCCCAAACAAAGAGCAAACAAACTGTTCATCACGCAATGTTTGCTCGATGTGGGAATCTAACACACAACCCTCGGCGCAACAATCAAGGCCGCTAGGTACTGTACCTCCGAGTCAGTCCTAAACAGTCCAATATGTCATGCAGTTCAACTGACGCACAGGGTACATCTGTAAAATACGTTTACGGTTGCTGTTACACTAATGTTATGAATTAACCCACCAACGCCATCTAGTTTCTTTTTGTTAACTTTAAGCCAATATTCCCCGGATTAAAAAACTCATGGGATGATTATTCATTCATTAATTGCGTGGATGTAATTCAGAGTTTATACGAACATTACGTCGAAGATTACTCTTTAAATTAAATCTTTATCAGTATAGGCTATTTCCTTTTACCGCAACAATTAGAAAAGTCAGTCTGTCAAAGCTGTCACTGCCACTTCAAAATCTCACCTGATTATGTTTTTAAAAATAGTAAACAAGTCGAGCATTGTAAATGTACACATTTAATTTTCAATAGTTACCTTAAATATTTACCATAAACATTAAAACGCATACATTATGTCCGGTGAAGACTGTGATGGTATGGACCGTGGGGATAACGATGGTCCAAAATCCGATAAAATGTTCACATTGAAAAAATGGAATGCTGTTGCAATGTGGAGTTGGGATGTTGAATGTGATACTTGCGCTATTTGCCGCGTGCAAGTAATGGGTAAGTTTTTAATTATTTATGTTGTTTATGAATCAATTCATAGATATTCATCAAAGTGATAGTGAGTCAAATTTATTTAACAAATTAATTGCTTGGACAAGATGACAGTTATTTTCCAGATTAGAATATATAGAACTATTAAAGAAAATATTACTACCCTACTATAATCATATTACAAGTAATATTTAGTGTGCTGTGCCGATCATAATTAGAACTAGATTTTGAGCACTATGTTTTCTTAAAAGTATTTTATTTTTATTTTAAGTTAAGATGAATGTTGCCAATTAGCATTGAGAGTCATTACTTTTTTTTTAAATGATTACATTATTTAGGTATAGAATATAATTACTAATATATTAAACAAAACAGTAGTAATATTGTTCTATCAATGTTATATATTTGGATTTTAAAAATTAAAAATGTTGTGTGCGTGTGAATTATTCTCAAACTATTTAATTACGCTTTAAATTTAAGGCCACAATTAAGGCATTTTAGTTTAAATTTCATTATATTACATTGAAATAATCCTGTTTATTAATCCATCAATCTGTTAAAGAATTGTAAAGAATACTGACTTAAACATAAATATTATTTTGCCGTAGTAAAAGCAGAATCGATTGATCATACTTTCTTTAATTCTAATAATTCTCTCTTAATACAACATAATATAACATAATAACACCTAGGTCCTGGGTCCTGTCCTGGTTCTGGGTGGGCTATATACTTTTGAACATTACCAATATGTCTCATTTAACTTGAACTGTTTACTAACTTCCATGAATGGAAACGTAGTTATACTTACAATTCATATCAATATGTGTGCTTGTCAAATTAAACAAATAAATAATAATAGTCATTGGACCAACAAATCAATATGTTTGAAAGCTGTTCAATATAGATTTCATGTGGTCTGGCCTCCCTTGTTGTGTAAAAATAATAGTGTTAGTACTAAATTTTGAAATTGCAGGTACATATAACTATTCATAGGCACAATTCGATTAAAAGAGATTAGTACAGTGCCTTCAATGTAATGATTCTGTGAATTGTAATGGTTCGAATTATAATTTAAGGATGTGACTCTCTTTCCATTAAGTGAAATTTATTCTTTAGATCTTACCATTTATTTTCATATTAAAGTTTTAAATAATCATTTTTTATTACAAATAATAAAAGTAACTAAATAAGTNCTATTCATAGGCACAATTCGATTAAAAGAGATTAGTACAGTGCCTTCAATGTAATGATTCTGTGAATTGTAATGGTTCGAATTATAATTTAAGGATGTGACTCTCTTTCCATTAAGTGAAATTTATTCTTTAGATCTTACCATTTATTTTCATATTAAAGTTTTAAATAATCATTTTTTATTACAAATAATAAAAGTAACTAAATAAGTAACTTATGATTTTAACTTTACGGCATAGATTAAACTTTTATTTATTTATTTTTTATTGCTTAGATTGGTGGACGAGCTCACAGCCCACCTGGTGTTAAGTGGTTACTGGAGCCCATAGACATCCACAACGTAAATGCGCCACCCACCTTGAGATATAAGTTCTAAGGTCTCAGTATAGTTACAACGGCTGCCCCACCCTTCGATCCGAAACGCATTACTGCTTCACGCTGGAAAATAGGCGGGGTGGTGGTACCTACCCGTGCGGACTCCCAAGAGGTCCTACCACCAGTGAAAACTCTGTCATAAGATTGCCAAAAAGCTTAGTATTTTACATTAAGTAATGTATGATACAAACTACAAAATAAAATCATTATAAATAGTTACTAAATGTAATAATTTCCCAATAAAAACTACTAAAATACTTTGGCATTCATGTCATAAATTATAATCCTCGTAAAGTCTACCTGCCAATAGAACCAGTTACAACAACTAAGTATGATACCATTGTACTATTAGATATAAGATTTTTTTATAGAAATCTTTTTCTACACAATGTTTTTACTGCCTAAAAATTGTGAAAAGAATATAGGAAAAGTTATTAATTGCTACTTTAAAGCTAATTTTATTCAATTAATAAATGCTTAAAACATCTTCTTAGCATCCGTTTGGCAAAGGCTTAATGTTTGCTATCGAGCTTAGTCGACGAGTTCTGGGTTTCTCTTCTCTACCGGTTATTTTATTTTCGATTTGATCAAGGCTTTTGCCTCTCGTTTCTGGTACGCAAACAATAACAAAGAATAAGCCTACAAAACAAATACTCCCGAACAGCCAAAACGTGCCCGCCGCGCTGATCGCATCAACAATGTTCTGAAATGTTTTTGTTACAATAAATGTACATAGCCAGTTAAATGCCGTGCAGATGGAAGCCGCGCTACCTCGAATCTTTGCTGGCAAAATTTCACCCATCATTAACCATGGTATTGGTCCGAAAGCCAGTGAGAATCCTAACAAGTATATCATAACGGTAGTCAGTGGTAACCAACCCAAATCAGATACATCTAATTTTGCTTGGTATTTAACATAGAAGAATGTACCCAAAATAATTAAAGTAATAGTCATGGTCACTGAAGAGATATATAATAATAATTTTCGTCCAGCTCTATCTATTAGTGCTGTAGCGACAAAAGTGGAAGCGAAATTAACGATTCCTACAATAATTGCTGAAAGGTTTTCGTCCACAGAACTTCCTGACATTTGAAATATTGTCACAGTATAGAATATGACGGCATTTATACCAGAAAGCTGTTGGAAAGCCATCAAACCGAGAGAAATAAGTATCGCCTTCGTATATTTGATGCTAAAAAGATCTCGTATGCTTGCATTATCGGCTTGAGCCTCTGCGTCTGAAATTGCAATCTCTCGAATTTCACTCTCGATATCACAATTTTTCCCTCTAAGCCATTGTAGTGCTTTTCGAGCTTCTTCCATGCGACCATGCGAAATATACCATCGGGGTGTTTCCGGGATGATGAACATCAAAATAAAGAATGGAATGTTCATAGCAGCACCCAGAAATGCAAGCGCGGACCAGTCCAAATATGTGCCAGCTAGGTAACAAATTAATATACCTATGTTACCAATTGCTGTAGGGAATAGTCCTAAAGTTCCTCGGACTTCTGGTTGGATTGTTTCTCCTAAATAAACCGGAAAGGCTAAAGATCCCACACCAACACATAATCCACAAATAGCACGCCCGACAAAAACCAATTCGACAACGTGTGCTATGGCTATAACTATCCATCCCACGCAGAATGGCGGAGCTATAAGTAGTATAGTTCTACGCCTTCCTAAATAATCCACCAAGGGTCCACCGATCACTCCACCTGCGAGTGCCGCCAAAGGCATCAAGCTTCCAATCCAACTAGCCTGCAAAAAAATAGTTTAAGTAGATTTATGGATAAATATTTGTTTGTAATCAATTAAATTACCGACAAAATAAAATATACTTGCCTGTTCTTTACTAACTGATATAACAGTGCTATTCTTCATTGTAACAAGACCAGTTGAAGTGTAACCTGACGAGAATCCTATAATCATGGAGCCCATCGATACAGCAATAGCAGCTAAAACCTGGAAATAAAATAAAATTAAGTAATTTTATTATACTTTCACAAGACACTTAACCATAGTCCTGTTCTAATCTTTTTTTTTTGCTTAGATGAGTGAACGAGCTCACAGCCCACCTGGTGTTAAGTGGTTACTGGAGCCCGTAGACATCTACAACGTAAATGCGCCACGCACCCTGAGATATAAGTTGTAAGGTCTCAGTATAGTTACAACGGCTGCCCCACCCTTCAAACCGAAACGCATTACTGCTTCACGGCTGAAATAGGCAGGGTTGTGGTACCTACCCGTGCGGACTCACAAGAGGTCCTACCACCAGTAAATCATAAAATTCGCGTACGAAAACCTGCCTAAAACGGAAAATAATGCGTTTTTCATTGTAAATTAATCGTTGAAAGTGACATCTTCCTACAAAAAGGGGTGTGCTATGAAAGGCGAAACGCTCATCATTAATTTAAACAATCATCGTGGACATCCACATTGATTGTGTCCACTTAGTGAGACAGGCGCAGAACTTAGTTTTAGATATTTTTGTTTTGTTAAAATAAGCAGAGAACTTAGGTAAACTTTAAATTGAGTTACTGTATTTTTTTTATTTTGAATAAATTCCGGATAATTTAATGTATTAAAGGTGGCGCAGTATGTCCTCCTTTTTTATTTATCGTATCATGCTGCCTAAGTATTTGGAATGAGTTTTACGACCGGCCGCTTGTTTGACGTTAACCGTCCTTAGGAATGCTACCGTTGGCATGAGACGTTAGGCTGAAAAGGTCTATTAATCGCCCTTTACGACAACCATGGGAAGATATAGGCCGGTCGAGCTCTAAACCAAGAACCTTTACTGGTGGTAAGACCTCTAGTGAATCCGCGCGGGTAGGGACCACCGCCTTGCCTATTTCTGCCGTGAAGCAGTAATGCGTTTCGGTTTAAAGGGTGGGGCAGCCGTTGTAACTTTAGTGAGATCTTAGAACTTATATCTCAAGGTGAGTGGCGCATTTACGCTGTAGATGTCCATGGGCTCCAGTAACCACTTAACACCAGGTGGGCTGTGAGCTCGTCCACCCATCTAAGCAATAAAAAAACAAGTATTTTAAAATAAAGGAAAAATTATTTAAACAATTATCAACTTTAATTATCAGTTTCGGCATTGAGTTATCCGATATTATGAAAAAAATGTATTTTCTGTAAACGTCAATGACGGGATATTTTCGTTTATTTATCATATTAGTTATTAGAAGTATCAATAGTTATATTTTAACACCTTATACATACTATAATAAAATATGAATGTCATCATCATGTGGACTAAGTTACTTACAGAAATGTGCCACAAAGTGTTATTTCAATATTTCATAAAATTAGTTTTTTTATTTGATTTCGTACGTACGATCATGTTTGTCAATGTTTAGACTATTTTGATGTTTGTTTATTAAAATTGCAGGATCACCTTTTTTCAGTTTTGTTTTTTAAAGAATTTAAATAAAACTATAAACCAAAAGATTTACATCAAAAATAGATAAATCAGCTGGTTTATCACTTTCTTTCTTGCTACTTTTATTTTTTATTGGCCATAATAAGTGGACGAGCTCAGAGTCGATCGGACGCGAAAAGCATTGACCATCTTGAGATACTATAGGTAGTCGAAATTGTAATTACTGAGATCAAGTATCAGCCAACATAGGGCTCCCTTCAAAGTGTAATGTATGATTACTTCTCAGCAAAACAATACAGGATGGTAGAACTCATTAAATTCAACTGAATCAGTTATAATTTTTTTATAAAAATACACTGGAGGTAATGTATAGATCAAATTCGACTGAGGCGATTACATTATTCGTAGAGTTAACCAAAATTTAAATTACATGTCTATTAAAGATATGAACTCTAAACACAGTAAGTAGATTCAAACATGTTAATTGGACACAATTAGACGACGCAATGTTGTTCAAAGACACATGTTTGGTTTTATTATTGCATAGTAAAAGCAACTAATAACATAGATTATTATAGAAATTTTATTAAATGAAATTTATAGTCTTACCTGTGAAAAAGTGTACTTCGGTTCATATGCTCCGGTTACAGCGATGCTGTAATGGGTGTCCGCTCTCATTAGGATCTTCATTTTTATTATCTATAAAAAGCACTTCGAAAAAAAGTTCGACAAATCAAAGTTCATCACATCATTAAAATAACGTAACAGAGAACGGAGTCTGAAAGCGTTCGTTACATTCGCTGCTGAAGAAATGAACATCCTGCGACACGGTCAGTGCGATTTATATGGACAGAACTTAGACACAATTGACAAAACTGATTGGGTTTCGAGGCCATCATACTGAAACAATTTCTGTAAAAAAAAGCAACACTACACAATTACGAATACTAATAACGATGTGTTCTACAATAAATTATAACAAAAATAGTTTTGCAAATTAACGCTCATCATCAAATAACCGTTATTATTAGCAGTGTGAATTTTAATATTTAATTCTCAATTTTATTTGATACCGCTAATACATACAATACTCGTTTATGTATAAATATTTGAATAGAGGCTGCCATTAAAGTTTATCGATAAATCTTATCTATATATTAATACGTGAAGCAAAAACTTTGTATCCCTTTTTACGAAAATTGCGCGGACGGAGGAGTATGAAATTTTCCACACTTATAAAGAATATAGAGAAGAAGTGCACAATGCTAATATTTTTTTTAAATAATGCATAAAAGATACATTAAATCAATAAAGAAAACATTACACATACTACATACCATGTAGTTGACGCACACACGCATGCATATATTTATTGTCAAACTTTTGTTCTTGACGTCTGTGGTCAAATTGAGAATAGATTAAATATTGTTTGTCTTTATTAATATTTTTTTATAGTGTACCCTTGACGAAATTTGTGATTATAGAAGTATAAAATACAATCATAATAGTGTACAAACTTACAATTCCAATTAATTATAGTCGAATTTCGACTACTGCGGGACCTCTGGTTATTTTTAATTACAATTTTTTATAATGTACCTCTAAGTATAGTAGTTGCTAATGAATTATTGTATTATAAACAAATGACGATAAAAGTCATCGAAGAATAATTTGAATGTTTTGGAGTTTAATCAATGCGTTGTACGGATTGTAAATTGCGATTGAGAATTGGATATTAAATTTTATCTTAAGTATTTTCTTCGGTTTTCACGACTCGTAGGCATCATTAAGTCCCTTTTAATTTTGCGTTTGTTATTCTATTTTTTATAATATTCTTTAAATACCAAAGAGTGCCAATATGCAGACAACGGATAATTTAGGGATGTCCATATTTTGAATACTCTTCTGTATTAGAATAACTACTTCAAACTTTCGAGTCTTTGAAATGTTTGCAAGAAACAGATGATTTTCTCAGACCAAAACCAAGGTAGATACCTACACTCTGGCTTAAAGCGAAAGAAGAAGAAATAAAACACATCTTAAAGCTTTAGGAGAAATATTGTAATTATTATAAATGAGAAATATAGCCGCCCCGTATGTATCCACTAGAAACATTTTTGCATTGGCGCGTAACTGGAATAGCTCCTTAGCCTATCAGCAATTAGGCAGAAAAAATATATAAATCTACTTTTTGAAATTCATTCATTCATTCACTTGAATACTCACGCGCAACCTAACGCATGTTCATACTATTAGGTACTTAGGGAAGTAAGCTCCCGACCGACCAACAATGTAAATTCGTTACTTTACATTTGCGCTATATTTTATAGCACACTAAAGAAAATACATTTAAAATAGAATTAGAATACAAAAGTGACTTGCGGTCTTATCGTTCAAACCGATCTCTTTCGGGCAACGATTGAGTGTAAATAATGCTTATGTAACATAATAATAGCCAATTGCCGTGTATTTTGAGTAACAATAATACTTTTGTTGCCTAATTGAAATCTTTATGTTATATATGTAGTATTCCAATTCGAGATTTGTTAGTTTACTGGTGGTAGGACCTCATGTAAGTCCGCACGGGTAGGTACCACCACCCTTCCTATTTCTGTCGTGAAATATCTCAAGGTGGGTGGTGGCATTTACGTTGTAGATGTGTATGGGCTCCGGTAACCACTTAATACCAAGTGGGCTGTGAGCTCGTCCACTCATCTAAGCAACAAATTAAAAAAAGATGTAATTTTAAAACTATAATTTTACTACTTATTTTGAGTTGAAGCTATCTTCTGATACCTTGCTAGTTTTTACAAAGACAGATGTTATATGAATGCACTGAATAATTTTTCCATGTTTGTTCATAAAACGATTAAAGAGCATTAGCATCTGCTTGCAAAACAATATTTATCGATGCAGCCGTTAAAATCTCGAGTTCCACGTGTACCATTTAACTGTCAATCTGTTGCACGTATATAGTAATGGTACAGCATAGGTGTAGTATAGGTAAGCATAAGATCCGAATCTACACGAAAACTAGTCCTCAGTAGATGATGCTTTAATTTTCATGGACCTCATACCGGAAACATATATTCACACCTTTTTTGGGCTTGGATGTTGGGAGCGAACCACGGGCCCAAGGGATGGAATTTATAATAGCACTCTACCCAAAGCTTATTCACCCAAGATAACTTAATGTAAAGGAACGACTCCACCACCCGCCACCGAAGTGTCCTAGAGTCCTGGAATCCTATATCACCCGAATCCGAATCGCTCACTAATAAGGAAGATGACGCGATGAGGAAAGGAGGCTTTTGTGGATTAGACAGACGGTCGGTCTCGGTACCGAATTCTGCAAGTATGACCCGGTTTGAAAAATATTTTTCTAATTAAATTATTATTCAAAAGGCCTTCCTCGATGCAGAAATTACATCTTGTAATAAATAATACTAAACCCGTTGAATATATAATCTATATATATATAAAAATGAATTGCTGTTCGTTAGTCTCGCTTAAACTCGAGAACGGCTGGACCGATTTGGCTAATTTAGGTCTTGAATTATTTGTGAAAGTCCAGAGAAGGCTTAAAAGGTAGATAAATATAAGAATGCTCGGAATTAAATAAAAATAAAAAATTTGTTTTTCCTTTGATGTGTCCCCCGTCGGACGGATTCCTTTTGTTTGATTTAAGTTTATTTTATACAAAAGTTTAGGTCTTTTATTTATCGATTGAGGCACTACGAAGTCTGCCGGGTCAGCTAGTTTGGGATAAAATAGTTGGTTCTCTCTGCTGCAGCCGTACGTTCCTGTTTTAATACTAATAACTTCACAAACAATTCACTTCCCGTATCTATACAGTCTTTGGAATCATAACAATACATTGAGGAAATGTTTTCCGCTTAGGCTGTATCGTGCAATATTCTGAAAATATTCCTTCTTACGTTTTGATCAAATAGTATTATTGTTTTCGGTAACGAATTTGGTCATTGTAAATCAAACTACGATAAATCACCGCGTCATCTCAACAGGAGGTATTCATTGACATATAAGTGCAGTGCTAAGTTCCGTCAACTATTTGTTAATTTATTGAATATGCATGACATCATGCAGTCGCCTAGTCGCGCGCAAGACGGTTTAGTGATCTAAGCTCACAGCAGTCAATCCTTCTATGCTTGCGGAATCATGCCAGGACTCCCGTACAATAGAAACTTTAAATGTTTTTTCTATGCCAGTTTCAACCTTTGTTTCATTACCTTGTATAAGTATATTTCTGCTGTTAAAGCTAACCTTCGTAGTACAAATACCTAGTTATTTGTAAACGCGATAATGCCAACTTATTATCGGTCTTTTTTATTTATTGCTTCGTTGGATGGAAGAGCTCACAGCCCACCTGGTGTTAAGTGGTTACTGGAGCCCATAGACATCTACAACATAAATGCGCCACCCACCTCGAGATATAAGTTCTAAGGTCTCAGTATAGTTACAACGGCTACCCCACTCTTCGAACCGAAATGCATTACTGCTTCACGGCGGAAATAGGCGGGGTGGTGGTGCCTACCCGTGCGGACTCCCAAGAGGTCCTACCACCAGTGATTACGCAAATTATAATTTTGCGGGTTTGGTTTTTATTACACGATGTTATTCCTTCACCGTGGAAGTCAATCGTGAACATTTGTTGAGTACATATTTCATTAGAAAAATTGGTACCCGCCTGCGGGATTCGAACACCGGTGCATCGCTACATACGAATGCACCGGACGTCTTATCCTTTAGGCCACGACGACGACAAACGGTCTTGAAAACCTTTAGGATATTGCAGCAGACATTGCTGTTGATGCGAAAACTATAATTCACTATTAATAATGAATTTACTCAGATTGTTAGAAGTCATTAATTAATTAAACAAGTGTAAAAAAAACATAAATCAATGAAGAATTAATTAAAACTGCTTCAACGGCTTAATATCTCGCGTTTATTGTTTCCATTTTATTATTTCCGACTTTTTAAGTTGCAGTTTTCGTGGTCACGGACTAAGGTTTGTCTGTCGATATTTGAGTATTATTTTGCTAGCTACCTAAATTCCTAACAAATATTTCTCAAAACGTTTCTTGATTCTCAATAAATGATGAATCTAATAAAGGCATCCTCTAATCCGGCAAAGTTTTTCGAATTTGTTTATTTATTGTTATTGCATTGATAAGCGCGCGAGTTCTACCTGCCTTACCCGATTTTGAGTGTCAACGGAAACCTGTAAACTTCTGAGTGCGAATGCCGTCACCCACCTTGTGACGTGACTATTTTGCGGCAGAAATAAGAAGACAATGCCACCTAACCGTCCAAGCTCACCCTGAGCTCTATTACCGCAAGTAACTACGCTTTTTTTTAATACACCAGGTGCCTTCACATTTAACTTACGATGACTTCAAAATTTGACTTAGCAAATTTAATTTAATTTACATCATGATGTTTGTTTATTGTTGGAAATTGTTTATGCACAAAATTCGCTCAAGACATTCATAATGTCAATGTTAAACAGAATTCAGTTGACGTACAAAATATGTGTATCCAATCTTCTTGATAGAACCTAATACAAATTATGTAACAAACATAATAATATTATTATATTGTCTCGTATATTAATTTGTTAAACGAGTAGAAGTATTGTATCATCTTAATCATTTAAATTCTTGCTAAGTCCTGTGAATAATTAAAATAATTTTGTTAACACCAGAACTACAAAAATTAAATTAAGATTTAACTACTGATGCCGAAGTAAAAATCATTGTTATTATGACTTAAATAAAGAATTTAAGTAAATAAATTTTCATTAGACATTCTGAGAGATTGTAAATTTGAATAAAAGACATTTGTGTCAATAAATATTTTGTATAATTATTAAAAATATATCAATTCATTTTATATTTAATCCGTAATATACGAATTAAAATTTTGTTTGAAACATTAAACTAGGTATATACTAACTAATATAAACATATTTTTAATAACTAATTCACTTTAAATAAACATTTGGTCTAAAATTATCTAAGAATTGGTTGTCATGATCAAATAACAATGTTCAAAAGAAAAATGGAAGTTACTTGCACTAAAAATGATAATGTTTGCAATTACAATACTGACTAATTACATATCAATTGAAATGCACTCTTTACTTTACAAAAATCCTACAATTTACTAGTCATTCAAAATCAAAGCAATTCATCTCCACGATGAAAAATATTATTGCACTGAGAAATATATGACATTTTACAATGTTCAGCATTAAATTTGTAAAACAGATCAAGCAAAAAAGGAACTAGAAAAATATCATGCACCACATGATGGTGTTAATATAGCTACAATAAATCTAAAGGAACATGATATTTAAAATAAATCTACCTAATTTCTACATAATAATATTTACAATTTTTAAATCTACGTTTATTTTCCCAATCAGTCTTCAGTCTGCACTGCGATCTCAGTACATAGTCTTACATGCCTTGCAATTACCAAATTCTTAAAGGTACATCGTACACTAGATCCAAGGTCTTTCCTCTGGGAATGTACTCTTAAATGTAACAAAAAAAGCTCATTTGGATTTTCAATAGTAGCAGTTAACAAATATTTTCTGGTTGTTTACTGATATTGCGGACCCTCCGGGATCCGCTCGTCAATTTCATTTCAATTTCTTCGAGACTTTTGCCCTTGGTCTCAGGCACGAAGAAAATAACAAACAATAAGCCTCCTATACAAATAACAGCAAATAACCAAAGTGTTCCATGCATATAGATAGCGTCAATAATGTTTTGGAATGTTTTCGTAACAATAAAAGTGCATGTCCAGTTGAAGCCAGTTGCCAATGACGCAGCCGTACCTCTAATCTTTGATGGTAAAATTTCTCCTAACATGAGCCACGGAATCGGTCCGAATCCGATTGAGAATCCCAACACGTAGATAACGNAAATAACAGCAAATAACCAAAGTGTTCCATGCATATAGATAGCGTCAATAATGTTTTGGAATGTTTTCGTAACAATAAAAGTGCATGTCCAGTTGAAGCCAGTTGCCAATGACGCAGCCGTACCTCTAATCTTTGATGGTAAAATTTCTCCTAACATGAGCCACGGAATCGGTCCGAATCCGATTGAGAATCCCAACACATAGATAACGAGGCATGCGAGTGGCAGCCAACCGTAAGCTGTGACGTCAATGTGGTTCTGCTTTAAGTAGAAATAGGCACCTAGTGCTAAGAGTGTCGTGATCATCGCTACCGATGAAATGTACAGCAACACCTTTCTTCCCAGGCGGTCGATGAGCATGGTCGCTATGAATGTTGAAATAAAATTCACTACTCCAATGATTATACTGGCCAAGTTTTCGTCGACGCTGCTGCCAGACATTTGGAAAATACTTGCTGCGTAGAATATAACAGCGTTGATTCCACTCAGTTGTTGGAAAAGCATCAATCCCAAAGAAATCATAACAGCTGGCAAATATCTTTTACTGATTAACTGTTTGAATGCATTTCCGCCAGTTCTGTCCGATTCGGTTTGAGATATTGTTAAATCGCGCATTTCCTTCTCAATGTTTACATTCTTTCCTCTTAACCAGCGCAGAGATTTGCGTGCTTCTTGGACGCGTGCTTTAGAGACATACCAACGAGGTGTTTCTGGGGTTAGAAGCATAAGCAGGAAGAATGGCACCGGTATTGCTGCCCCAAAGAACGCTAAATTTGACCAATCCAGATACGATCCTACCAAGAAGGCCAAAAGTATTCCTGTATTACCGAACGCGGTTGGCAGAAGACCCAAAGCTCCTCTCACCTCCGGTTGAATAGTTTCTCCAATGTAGACTGGAAATGCAAGAGATACGATTCCCACACACACCCCGCATAAGACCCGGCCAGCAAATACCATCACAACGTTAATTGCGTTAGCGATCAACATCCATCCGATGATGAATGGTACTGCTGTACCCATAATTGTCTTTTTTCTTCCTAGGTATTCGATCAGAGGTCCGCCAACAATGCCTCCGACCAAAGCTGCTAACGGCATAAGACCCCCAACCCATGTTATCTGGAAACAAAAAAAATATATTTAGGTGTTGTTCTTCATTGAGATTAAAATGTGAATTAACTAATAAATTTTATACTATCTTTCAATACTCTAAGCGGATTGAATTTATATATTTTTTCTCTCAAATTATCTAACGTGTAATTAAAATACGAATAAAAATAATGTATATATTTAATATTACAAAGTTTTGCTAGGTTATTTAGCTCATATTAGAAAATAACTTATCGTTCATAATAACAATTAATCCGCAATAAAAATATCAGTTATCGGATCCATATGTAGAACTTGTGAGAAATGTTCAAATCCTCTGATTAATTGGATAACTTTTGTATAATATGTAAATCAATAGGCTTAAAGTAAAACAAATGTAATCATTTGAAACGACTAGGCTAATTCTTAGAGCTTTTATAATATTTTCTGGTGGAATTGTGATTACTCTGTTTCTATTCTTGCGGGAAAGCGAGTATGATATTCGAATTTGTTTGGCTGATGCAATAATGACGTCATTATTCAACATGAGATGCACTCTTCTTCTTCTTCTCAGTCGTGTCACTCTTGACAGAGTGGTCATGATCATCATGTAGTGTTGGAAGGGGCAGACTTGATGCGTCTCACGATGTCGCGCCATCTCTCCCTGCTCGAGGCCATTCTACTGAACTCATTTAAGGGACCTCCCACTGCAGTTTTAATTTGGTCGGTCCACCGCATTGGTGGCCTCCCGCGCGGTCTTGTACCATCAACGCTTCCCTGTACAACGAGGCGTTCTATGGACCGGCCATCTCGTCGCGAAACGTGTCCGAAGAAATTCACCATTCGAGACTGTACTATATATACCAAATAGACGCTGCTTGATGCCGAGTTCCTGTACTTTACTCTTAGTATTTTGTAATTTGGTTCGATAAGTTATTTTTTGTTTCGACAAACGTTATGGGCGAAAAGTCAATCCTAATCTTATATTGGTGTTGTAGAAAAGCAACTGTAAACTTACTTCTTCCTTTGTTATGTCCAAAGTTATATTCATTGTTAGCACAGCAGGTGATGTGTACCCAGACGAAAATCCGACATTCATTGAACCGACAGAAACTGCAAACGCTGCAAGAAGCTGTAATAAAACACCAAAAAAACTATTATAATATTATTAATTTTCAATGATAGAAAATCAACATACACGTGGACGCAGCCGTATGCTAACTTTGGCTTATGGTTTCGTTTGTAATAGATACCTATTTCTATTCTAGATTATTAGTTTCTTAAAAACTGTTTACAACGAATAATTAAAAAAATAATTCGTGAACATGGTTGCGTTCCCTGAGATTTGTTCCCACGGGTAGCTTTTCAAATTTCAAACTGATATTAGGTACATAAATACTTAGTACACACTGAACCAAAATAGTTATTAATCTATAAGTTGTTTTGTTTATGAGTTTTAATAATCACTCAACACCACCAGGTGCTCGTCTGTCCATTAAAACTATAATAAAAATACGGAAATTATTTTACCTGCGTCCATAGAAACAGTTTCTGAGTTGTAGATTTGTACGGTGTTGCATCCTCGTTATCGTATTCCGTCTTAGTTTTAACGCTGTCTGTGCTTAATTGCCTAACGAATGGAACAGAATTCCGCAAGTTCTCGTCCTTGATTTCCATTTCCATTTTGTATTTGAATTCGTTTCCTAAACTGATCTGACGTAGTTGTTGAAAGTGACGACGAGTTTTCTCGAAAGAATCCTGTTCGTCTTCGCTGCTACTCTCTGTGGATACGTGTTCCGGTATCGGATCGTAGTTAGTGGGCACCAGAGTACCCTGGGATCCACATGAAGTTGCGAGGGAAGTGCTGGTTGTTGACGCTGAGAGCGTTGGTTTCGAAGGCACCCGGGCGTATTTGGGACCACGAGTGCGGTATAACCGCTCTTCATCCCCTTGTGCGTGACGCGTTTGTTCGCTTCCACCCTGGAATTAAAAAAAATGTTAACTTTTAAACTGTCAAACACCTAACTGATACATTTTAACATTACACGCCAATTTAATAAAATCGACTGGTCGCTCAAGTGTGCTCTGGACGATCGATACTAAAGTAATCATTCGCAAACATACCCCATTTATTATATCCACTATCTTACGTACGTAAGTTTGCTATGACGATAAGAACAGTGAACCGAGGGGTTCGGAGGTCAGCCAGAGAGACTGAGTATTGTTTGTTAATTGCAAGTAGGCAGTCATATGGTCGTCGCATGCAATGATAACCTAGTTATTTACGTACATACTACCATGACCTGATCCGTTATGAAAGTTCTTTTTTACGCTAATAATTTAACTCTAATCATATAATATACCTACTACAACCCATAATCAAAATTTTGTAAATAATCTCATACTTGCCTTAACATAAAATAGTGATACATATATTTTTATTTCTTATACATGTTTTCGAAAGCTCTGTAAGTTTTCTTAAAATATTTCATTTCTCTCCTTTTATGATAATTAGGGTACCAACCCATGTGGGCTGACCAGAGGCCCAACGATTGCTCCAGTAGTACATCGTAATATTCGTAGATAATAAAACATATATTTATTAATATAATTATTTTGAGAAGATGAGTGACATAGTGGCATTGGATTTCTCTGAATAATATTTATGCGTTTTTTAGAAATAAAAACGTATGACTCCATCAATTCACAGTATTTGCGAAAGTAACGTAGTTATTATGAAAGCTCTATTTTAAAATTTTAATCGTGTTTTATGTCGACTAATATTTAATTTTAAACAAAATTGTGTGACTCCCCAGATATCACAAAATCACATTTCGAAATGACAGGTCTACGATCTTTGTAAAGCAGATAAAATAATTTTGATTTTATTGTTTTCTTCTACATTCTTCCTTCAAAAGAAAGATTTCTTTTCGTTTCATACTCGATGGTTTTTAAACATATAAATTTATCAGTTTCTTTGAACATCTATTTTAGATGTTTTTCTAATCATAATAAATGTGTAATCATTATACTCTCGGAGACCTCGACTAACAAATATTCTTATAGGTATTATTTCCGAGACGTATTTATTTGTTGTTTGTTGTTATTTTTGTTGTTGTTAATAAATACAATCGTTTGTAATTAATGCGTACGCAACGTAACACAATAAATACAAATGATGAGCAGGGTCGACGGCCGACGTTCGAAACCCTTCGTTTCGCCTTGAAGGATTCGTTGGCCGAACAGCCTTGGGGTGAGCCGCGCGTCTGGTTCCAGTGTTGACTGTGGTAACCGCGTTATGCCGCCCGGGTTCTGACCTCGGGGGATCGGGCGCTTGAGTGAGATTGCAGGGGATTCGTTGTGTAGGGGGCCCTAAATACCATCCTTGCGATCCCCGATCCCAATATCTACGGAATGTCGAGTGCCACATACCTCACGCGCCTTCTAGGCGGGGGCTCGTAGGAAGTTCAGCCCCCCGCCCAAAAATAAAAAAGGGGTCAACGGTCACGTGTGATGCGGAGAAGTATCCGCCAGTTACCGCTTCGCTATCGATTATTGGTTGACGTATTACTAAACGACGCGGATTGCGCCAACCTCCAGTTTCCAAAGTAATTTCCATCCAAAGATTGGCTTGGAAGTGATCGCTTCCAGCGATAAATCCGCCCATTGTACTTTAGTTTTAATTTAATTTTTCTATACATTGTCGTTATTTTGGTGTACCTAAGTCTAATAAACTATATAATATCTTGTATTTTAATTAATATTCAAAATTGAATGAATTCTATCCATCCAAAATTCTCAATGCAATATTTGTCGATAAACCAATATCATTGACGTGCAAGGCTAACCTAGACATCACTAACAAGCTACTAATAAAGCGGTGCTGGATACACTAACTACATCTATAAATGACTTGGAATACTGAACAATAGCCGATGCTGAAACACTGCCACAAGTGAAACGTTTGTTAATATTATAGCGGTAATATTATTTCTAGAATAGTGTCTCTCTACTTTCAGTCTGAAAGTTGTTTTCAGCGCCATCTATTAGAACTGTATAAAACTATATAGTTTTCCATTCAATAATGATTATGTTTACATATTGATAGTTCCAGTGGACAACGTAACTTAACCACGTTTTAATGTAACTCAAATTCCGCACCGACAGCGCTCATGTCAGCCAAATTATTTTGCATCTCGAACTTGAATTCTATAATGGAATTTTCCTGAATTGATTATTTAGTAATTTTGTTCATAATTACCGAAATAATCTATGAATACTGTAGATTAATATTGTAAATTTATTGTGTTATATGCTAATGCTTTGAGATTATTTTAGTATTGAATTGTTGAATCGAATGCTGGAGTTACAACTGGTTCGAAGCAGGCTGGCCTTGCAAGGCCTTGTTAATTCCAGTTATCTGTTTTTGGTAGAATGCAACTATGATCTAGAATAATTACACACAAATTTCCTTGCAGTCGTAGACTTCGCGTTTTGATTAAAACACAGGAAATTATATTCGTTTAGTATGCACGTCATCATACATAATCTGTATTAAAAAAATAATGATCAGTATATTATCATAGCGGGTTGCTAGGCAACCGATAATTGCAACGACAGGCCGCGAATTTTCTCCAGAGCTTTCTAGCGTTCAGAATTTTCCGGAAAGATTTATCTAATAATTTCACCCCTACACAAACACTTTCATTAATACCCAGTAAAANTATATTCGTTTAGTATGCACGTCATCATACATAATCTGTATTAAAAAAATAATGATCAGTATATTATCATAGCGGGTTGCTAGGCAACCGATAATTGCAACGACAGGCCGCGAATTTTCTCCAGAGCTTTCTAGCGTTCAGAATTTTCCGGAAAGATTTATCTAATAATTTCACCCCTACACAAACACTTTCATTAATACCCAGTAAAACAGCGGTAACCAGTCCGAAAATAACCTCAAAATCGTAGTTAAGCACCAACAGACCATGTTTTTTTGAATTATAATTTAATTTACTTACCATTTCGGTGGAGAGCTGCTTGAGGTATCCCATGATCTTCCCCACGGCATTGGGGTTATTTTTATTGAAACTCATCTTGTCTGCTGTGTTCAGCGAATTTCCGTTTTCTTAATAATCAAAGAACGTGAAAGTGTAAATGTCTATAAAAACTATTATCTTTCCCGATGTTCTATAAAAATTACCGACAAACGAAGCACATCGTTTACAGTCAAAGCTGATCGCCGCACTGAAACGTAAACTAAGCGAAAGGCCGCGACTCGACACCGTTTAACCGTCGGCACGTATTTAAATGTGTACACAAAATGAATGTTCTAATCGGTTTGTATTTCCCGCTTTCGTCCCGCAAGGGCGCACAACATTGAATTCAACAAGTCTGTCCGACACACCGAAATGTTGGCAGTGTGCACCGAATTCTTCAGAGCTCAAGTTATCTATTGAAACTTGCAGATGGCAGCGTAGTGTTTTATATAGGAAGGTTGGCAGTGTCGGCGCCGTTCACCTCGCCCTGCGCCCCTGTGCACACCCGCGGCTCCCCTCTTGTCGGTGCTTGCTGCATGTGTGTGTATTAAGGCTCGTCGGTGTGCACTGAATTCACACATACTCGCTACGTCATTTTACACCTCACCTGAAAATGTAGATGTAAAATAAATTTTGCAACTCCACTAGCCGTGAAAATGTTTCCCGGCCGTTTTAGGGCATCCATGTTGTTTATTCTATGAGCTTCGGTTACCATTTGATCCGAAGGCGATTAGTTTGTTTAAGAACCGTGAAAAAAAAAATCGTATTAAAAATTAATTTTATTACCAACTTAATAATAACATGAAAAATATGCGCAAAATATTGAGTATACACTACACATATACTATATTTAAGGTTATTGTTTCCTAAAAATATTTGACTAAACATATTGTTTCATTTTGTTTTTGGCGTGAGTGTTAGTTTCTGTTTTCGCTTAAAAATATTTTTTCAGCACGTGATTTCATAAATGCGTCAATTGGGTAAACGACTCGTGTCATACAGAAACTCTACGTACGCGATCGTATTATTAACATACAACCGTGCGCCTGCGATCGTGATTAAAGACTTTTTAATTGAATCATGTGAAGTTTTAATTAAGTGCAGTAGCTAGTACAAGTTTTGAATGTTTACACAATTACACGCTTAGAAATTTCAAACAACTTAAAGAATTTTAACACCACAAATATATGAGTCGTCTATTATCAAAGGTGGCAATCTGTGCATTTGGACAAAAAAATGTTATTGATATGTCAATACAGATTGATTTGAATATAATCGTCTCCTTCAAAAAATACGGTTCAAAACCTGCATTAATTTATTTATCTAAGATGTCGTTCCGAAGAGTTTTGTGACTGCCAATGGAATACAAAGTCAATAATTCGTTTTTCTGATTTACCAATATTGTTCAAAAGTCAGATTGCCGGCTTTGATAATAGACGACTCATATGTATGTTTATCAATTGAGTGTCCAACAATTGTGGAATAATAATGAAATTGCTTCTGGTCCGGTATTAATTCGGTTTTAACACTTTCAACATACACTCACACATATATATTTTATGTATACATTACACCATACCAATGCACCACGAGCTCGACGCGTTATCGGCCGACCTTCACTGTCCTTCATTCATGAGCAACGTCTGGAGGTGTGTCTCATACAGAATTGTACAGTTCGACATATTATTATTATAATAGGGTAAACCGTACTGTTATTGCCACTCCCCCGGCTAGTGATCGGATGAAAATCCCACAAAAACGGTTCCTTCAAATCTATTTACCTTAATTATTTCTTTTGGTTGAAGGTTATTTTATCAGCAGCTGGTATTTAGTTTATAACCAAGGCCGTTACCATTTGATGTCCGAAATTTGTGGATGAGATGTGAAAATAGAAGCACAGTAAAATAAAAGAATCCTCTTAAAATTAATAAATGTTAGATTTATTTGAGAAGAACCGTGGTAGTTTTACAAAAAACCTTAATAATAACCTAGTGCATAACTACCTCATACACTATTTCCAGTGCTCGTAATATTATTATGCTTCAGTGTTAGTGATTATACCAAATCGTAAGAATACAAATGATTATATTATTATATATACTCTATGATAATATATCTTATGTTTGAATCGGTAGAAATGCATTGTTGATTCACACGATACAATATGTATTCGTGACGTTCAGCTATGCACTCATACAAGACACACCTCCGAGTGTAATATGCAAGCTAAATGCGATATGAACTGTACATATATTATACTATAAATAAATGTTTTTGTTATTTAAAGAAGTGACGCGTCACTTTGGCGGGTGCGGTTTTGTGGTATCATTTATCTTGATAAAGTATAATATTGTTATAGACAAACCACTCAATTGTTCGCTTAAACATCCAACGTGTCTAACGCTATAATATTAAGATTGTATTGACGTAATGACACCATTTAGATATGCGAGTAATATGCTGACGGGATTTATTTTGTAAAGCTAAACTAATACCAATTTCTTAAAAATATTTTTTTAAAGACAAATTGACTGAATCTGATTTTTTTGATAATAATGTTAAATTCATTAATAAAAAATGAAGAGATCATGTTGTTGTTATATTGGGTTAATAACTGAGTGGGTTAGATCGAGGTTCGTCATGAATAAACGCGTGGTCTGCGTCACGTGCGCTCGAAGCTGTGTTTATATTAGTCCCCGAAAGCTCTACATACGTCGCGGCAACGGCGCGGCGGCGGCGTGCCGACTTCACATCGTGGCCTCGGGTTCACATAAAACGTATCATAACAATCTAACGGAACATTGACGGACGGGGCAATAATTGTTCACAGTAATAATGTCAGCGCGATGCAGCTGTACATCACTCGCCAGTTATTGCATATCCATCGTGACAAATATACTTTAATTATTTGGTTGCTTGAAAATTAATTAACACGTAGACTTGAGATATTAAATTAAGAACACCGCGGGATGTTCGTTTTTTTTTTTTGGGTTGAAGGGGATTGCCAGATGAATTGACATCTGCAAGCATTACGTTGTTACATATTAGATATTAGCTATGTGAGTCTGGAACCGCAATAAAACTACTAAGTCGCAGAACTGAACCCGAGGAGAATATAATAGGATCTGAACGCTGGGACCGCAGGCCGATAGTTTTTTACTGGCGTAGATGGGAAAACGAGCGCGCGGTGCCCACTGAGTTTCTCGCCGGGTCTTCTCAATGGGTCGCTTTTCCGACCCGGTGGTAGATTCTGCGAAGTACTGCTGCTGCTAGGGCTAGTGTTAGCAACGTCTCCAGGCTTGAGCTCCGAGAGCTCACCTACACGTTAGGGTTACGCTGACATAGCATCTGAAGGCTATCAGCTTAGGTAGAAAAAAAAAATAAAAAAACAAGAGCGCACGGACTGGTTGATCGTTCCATGTACCTATACCACGAAGTGAATGCTCATGTGATGGCGGCTGGTCAAGACGACGGTACCGACCTATGCAGGATTATAACTACCAATAGGACTCACCACACGTCACTCAAGCTCCTCCCTAAAGTCTCAGGTAGAGAGATAAGGCGGGAATAACTTGGGAATAAGGGAAAGGTTGATGATAGGTAGTGGCAGTAGCACAAAGAAGGCCAGGGGCCGTATAGCATCAAATCATAAATGAAAAACTATTGAAGAGAGAAATAAGAAACAGTAAATGCTTTACAGAGCTTTTTTGGTTGTGAACGAGGTCCTTAATTTTGCCACGCAATCACTTAGTTCTCTTAACGAACGCGCAGTGACACGCAAAGCACACCAATGCAATTGTGTAAATCAACAACCTCCAAGCATGTGTTTGTAGGAATACATTCACACACACATATACGGCAAAGAATCAAAAATGTTAGTGGAATATTACCCAGTACAGGGCCGCCATAATGCATAGGCTTCTCGAACGTTCCTCTTTGGAATGTGCAGCCATGGAGCACGAACGCAAAGCGTAGGGTTGCCATATTTCTGTTGGAATAAGAGTGTTTATTCGTGTGTCGATATGATAAAAATCGACAGTGGAGAAGAAAGATGGATAGATAATACCTTTAATTTTTACACGCTTTCTGTTAATGTGACTATAATTGTACTTTTTATTCGATGTTCATAATACATACGTATTATGAACATCGAATAAAAGCTTGAACAAAAATTTACCCACGTCTAATGATCATATCGTAGCTAATGACTCTACAACTTCGATCTGGGCTTATAACGAACCTCACTTGGACCATTATATTTGTTTGAATATTTTATAAATAAGTGTGTTCTTTTTTAGTTATTAAACTGCGTTTTTAGTTATTTCAAAATGCCCAGTTTTCATCAATAGGTATATTAGAAATATTACACTAGTGGGTAAAAAAATATTAATTTCTAACATTAGTTTTGTAGGTTCGCGGCCAACTTTCTACCTTACCAAACTATATAGTTATTTTAGTAATTTAGACGGGAATGGCCACAACACCCCATAGTAGAGAACATGTGGCAACCTTAGCAAATGATCACGACGCGAGCCACGTCGACTAGTGTAGCTAGTTTCTTTTATTTCCCAAAGCCGTACGTGTCGTTTTAATGTTTTTGAAAATGCATATTTAAACAGTGGTGGTGGTATAATTCACCACAATCGTTTTTATTTTGAAATTAATCAATAAATAGGACAACAAAAATATGTTCAACGATTTATCATTTTTTAGAAAAATAATATAAATCCCACTACACAAGTGCAGTTTCAATATTACATTACGGACAAACATTTAAACCAATTAATTGTAAGGTATGAACAATAATGGTCAACGAACTAGAAACAACAACAAAAAAGTATAAAAAACAAATTTTTTTTGAGTAGGTATTAGTAATTAGTATTATTATTTATAAAATAGGTACTATCCATAGCCTACCAATAGATATAATCAATATTTAGTGGTGTATCCCTTGTTTTCAATAACAGCACTGCAACGACGTGGTATTGATTCAATCAATTTCATACATTTTTCTAGGGGGACTGAATTCCAATAAATGCTTCATATAGTTCATTTTGACTGACTGGTTCTTTTTAACAATATAATATCAGAGATTTTCTATCGGGTTTAAATCCGGACTATTTGCTGGCCAGTCTAAAACGGATATACGCTGTTCGCTTAGGAAACATTTGATGCTATTGGCCGTGTGCTTAGGGGTCATTGTCATGCTGAAAGATCCAGGCTACAGGTAGGGAATCATTGTGTGCTCTAAGATATTTTTGTATTCCCATTGATCCATTAACCTTCAATCTTCCGAATGGCTTCAACTCCACAACCGGAAAAACACCCCTAAACTTTAATGTTACCGCCACCGTGCTTTTGACTAATACTCCTTGTGTATTTATAATGAAAACCATTGTTTACAGGACGTTTAACATAGCGCTTTCCATCGGAATTTACCATATCTATTTTTGTTTCATCTGAAAATAACACTTTTTTCCATTCTCGTACCGTCTAATTAACATATTTTTAGCGAATAATAATCGCTTCTCTCGGTGTTGCTTGGTAAGAAGCGGTACCTTTCGAGAAGTTCTTCCAAATAATTTAGCTTCTACTAATCTTCGGCGTATCAGTTTTGGCGAAATGTTTCTCGGGTCATCCATCAGGCGAAGAAACGTCACTTTTAATCTGTTTGGAGCTTTTCATTGGGTCTTTTTTAGTAACACGAACGATTAGCGTATCTTCTCTGTGAGAGGTTTTTCCTGGCCGAGCCTTTCTAAGAACATTTTCAACAGTTCCATGTGTTTTATAATGATCAATTGCATTAAAAAATTTCTTAACAGAACAATTTGAATGCTCGGCTATTCTTCTGTACGCCCACTTATGATCTATATGTAAATTAACAATTATTGGCATAGTTGACGCCTCACAACTTTTTTCCTCACAACTTTTGCCCATTTTGAACAAAATAAAATTCAGATTAAATTTTGAATTGCCGCCACAATATTAGAAAAAGCCAAGAAAGAAATGCTGTTCTCCAATTTCCAAAAAAGAACGAGCTGTGAATTCCCTTTTTAAAATGTTTCTAATTACTAATTAGGCGTCCAAGCGACCAGTAACAGAAAATAAACTCCTACATGTGTAAGACTCATTTTGTAATTAAAAGTATATGTTTTAAATTTTAAGCATTTAATGAGTTTTTTTATTTGAGTGGCTATATTATGGCATGATTATTAATTATTTATTGAATGTGTATATTTTTACGAACATTTGTACGTTGAAGTTATACTTTCTTTATTCATACGAAGTGTTTCTAATTATATGACCACCATTTTATATATATATATATACACACACACACACGTATATATATATACATATATACACGCAAAACATTATGACTCATATGTTCTTAAATACCTAGTTTAGATTTGCTTATTACCAATTCTACGCGGAAAGTTGCTGAATCAAGATATCGTCAGAGATACGTAATATACTTGTACCTTTCCAAGCCGATACGAAAAAGAGAAGATAACAGAACATTTTAATCTTAGACAGATACGAATGTGTCACGCGTCTTACTGAAAGGGGAGTGTCTTATCTTATCGCGTATTAATTGAGATAAATATGCGCTTCAAAATTTCCATGCCCGCTTATGGTGAACTTGCCACACATGTCGAAATTTGGTTCCGGAGGTCCCAATCAGCTTGTTTTCTTTTAAAACGACTTCAACGAGAGGGATCTCAATACGGGGCAGATTTTTAAAATTACATTTCGCTCTCACAAATTTTATAATATGTCTGATTTATTTTTAAAAAAAATCACTTGTTCGAAATACGTGTAAATATCCTTCAGATTCCCGCCAAAATATATTTTTAACTCTTTGTATTAGCTCGGTTTGTATGTACGTACCTACATATGATTCGCTTTGCATGTAACGGTATCTTTGAACGTTATTTTCACCGACTTTAAGGCATCCGATTAACTTGTAAATTTTCACACGTATCATTGACATATGGCAATACAATAATTTTATAATTTCGCTCTAATTTATTGACCGCTATTAACAGGATAAAAAAAATAGATTTTTTTTTGTTAGGTCGGTTCGCTTTTAAGCGTGTTCTTTCGTCTTGTATCTAAATGTTGTTTACTGATGATAGCCAACGCTTCTATAAAAAATTACATAGTTTGCAACATAAAATATAAAAAAATTATATTATATGTTTAAAATGTTTAGGTATCACGTTTTTTTAACATTTTATTTTCTTCATAAAATAATTTACAACCTGTTTATCAGCTTATCATTCCATTATGCATAACTTAGACAGTTTTCAAGTTAAAATTACAAAAGAAATCGTGTACGGACAAACCACACAAAATTTTGAACTTATGATATCAATATGAAAATTTTAACCTTGAAACTGATTTTGTTGGTTGAATACTTAGAATTCCAACCTAGTTTCAATGTAAATATTTTAATACCGGTTATTTATTGTCATCAATTAAAGTATGATATTACAAAATAAGAAGATACAGGTATGCGACACCGGCCTTGACTTCTTAGAGCTACTCATATCCTAATTATTTATACACGTAGATATTCTCTCCTCATTTCTATTCTCATGTATGGTATTTCACGTTAAGAATTCGCATAAGTACCACCGTCGTTTTATTTGCTTAGCGGCGATAACAGGCTTAACATAAAAAATGTTGTAAATTAGCAGATAAGTTTAAATAAAAATAAAATAAAGACTAAAAAAATGGTCATCTAACGGCTTACCGCCATCGATCAATACAACTATTCCTACTCCCTTAAGCATGAAATATATTCGTTAGGTTAAGATAAATTATGTGCATTAATTGTAATAAGACGTACAGTTCATTACATCACATACCAGTGTGCGGCGTGCGACTCTACATAGCCGATTATAGGTTCTACCGTAGCTATTTTTAACTAGAAATGCTGTCTTTCTTGGAGCAGGTTTCAAATGGAATGACATAGAAATTTCTAGATAGGTTTGCTCAAAAATTGTTGCATGTCTATCACCAATTAAAAACTCATTAGAATTGACATTGTCGTAAATGATATTGGTATATTTGTAATACAGTATAAACTTTTGAAATACGGTCGACGGCTTGAAGTGCTTAATATTGGGTTACGGATAATTTATTTATACCTATATAGAGCAGCAATTACGTGAATAATTTTAGTAGGCGATAAATAGGCTTCGTAGAAAAACTGAAATTAAACTAAAATATTCCACTATTAATTCTTACTATTTTAAATACAAAATGAAGTTGTTGTCTTTAATCCATTGTTGGGTTTCCCAGTGAAAACTAAAATTTGCGTACTTAGTTGTGTATCTTAGTTAAGATCTCAAGATATTGTCTACAAGTCGCGATTGTCTACAAGTCTCATAAAGGATAGTACAAGTACGTATTACTTTTTTATGATTGAAGGTTCACTGGTGGCCTAGAGGCCTTTCCAGCTTCACCAGGACAGGTGGGCGAGCAAAGTCTCAGCCCGGAGGGGTGAGATTAGTTAAGTTAAGCTGGGAGCACCTCCGAAGGAGACCTAACAACTTGAGAGAAGCTGCTTCGCGGATGAATCTGCTACCAAATCGGAATCGCGACCTGTTGAGAAGATCCGGCGAAAAACTCAGCGGGCTAATGCATGGGTTAGGTTGCACATCGAACTCTTTGTTGAGTTCGACAAGTACGGTTACCGGGGTCCCTAAGCCGGCTCCTAGTGTTAGAGCTGAAGGCGTCTAATCCCTTGCATTATTGATCTGATGGATCCGTAAGGATGTGTCTAGGGCGTCGACGGTGACTGGCTCCTGCGTGATCAGGATTCGGGGGATAGTCAGCGGCGGCAACGATGAGGCGAATGTCATGACGCATAGCTTTATCGTAGTAACGTTCCGACGCTGAATTCATGTGTTTTCTGATCGATTCGAGGTCCAGTTCGTCGTGTAAGTTGACATTCCTCACGACCCACGGAGCTCCGACGGCTAACCTGCAAAAACGAGATTGTAGGCATTGGAGGGTGTCTATGTGTGTGCGGGTCGCGTGAACGAACACCACACTCGCGTAAGTCATAACGAGGCTTATGTGCAAGTTTTGTGTAGTGTCACTTTGTTCCCAAGGGACATTTTACTCCGCTTACAGATCGCCGCTTTAACAAACATCAAAGTACCGAAAAACGTTCACATGATACCTTTCTGTCTGTATTGATATTTTCGACATCTCTTATAAAAAACATTGGTAGATAGTGTGTCTAATCTAATGTAGGCGGCAGCCTCCCCTTGGTGAAGGTCACGGGGTGATCAGAGGAGGTCAAGACCATTCGGCGCTATCAGCACTCTAGCGCAACGCCGAGGAGTCACATCATTAGAGCGACCGATTGGCTTTGTATCGCGCCCTGGCCTGGCTGGCTAATTCTGACCCAGCGGGATATCTTGCAACACCAGCCACGTCTCTTGGGCCGCCTGACAGGTCGCCGAACCGAAACGGCCGACGTTCCAGAGCCTTCATTTCGCCTCCAAATCTCGTCGGCCGGGTGTCTAAAGTGAACCGCGCGCCTGGTTGTAGAGTCGACCGTGGTAACCCTCTTACCCTGCCCAGGTTCTGACTTCGAGGGAGATTGGACACTTGGGCGAGAGTACAAGGGAGTCATTTAGTGTATAGGGCCTTAAATACCAACCTCGGGCCCACGGTTTGATCCCAAAATCCTCGTGCTGTGCCAAATACTCTGGGCGCCCCCTAGGCGCGAGGATCTCGTAGGGAGCACGGTTCCCGGCCCTAAAAAAAAAGTGGATCATATAATTAGCACTAGCTTCGTTCGTCTTGTGTATCTACCGCGGATCTGTTATGGGTACCAATTTGCAGGGGACAGCCGTTAGACAATATAAATGAGACTTCCACCTTGACTTTCAAAGGTAGGTATTATGGGTGGTATTCATGCTGCGATGTCTACGAGTACTCGTTATCATTTAATACGAGATGAACCATTTGTTTGTTCACCCGTCTATTGTAAACAAATCAAAATTACCATATTTCTTATATGTACATCTTTAAAGAAATAAGAAAAGCCATAATGAAAAGTACTTACAACAAATGCAACAAGCTCAAACTATATCAATTTACTACTAGCCATATAGTTGCGTCACCCAAAACATGCAGATTCATCGTCCCACAATCAATAGTATCACAACATTAGCATTGCTATGCGCATTATTTATACTCTTAGTTTCAAATCGATACTACCGTTAAAAGAACTTGGGCTAAAATCGTCCTCGTTTGTTTGGTGCTAGATTAGCTAATAAGATACAAAACTTAAACAATATAAATACACGTCCTCCGATATGCGGAACCCTAATATTAGGTGTTCACGTCCATAACGACCAATCCCACATCGGATTAAAACTGGAATAACTGGGTACATTGTGACCGGCCTTCGATGGCATAAAGATGCGCCTTTCATTCTTCGACCTGTCGTTAAATGTTTTTCTGAACAAATTTTAATACTGGTATAAGTCATAAATCTTGATGTAGGTTTTTTATTAAGATGTTTTGTAAGACAACAATGTTCCTTCAACATTCAAAATGTAATTTGGAAAATTCTTGCCCAACAAGATTGTTACAGCAGAATATTTCCCTGCCACAAAAAAAAAAACAAAGAAAATTTGAATGTTATAAATTTGTGAAGCTAAAAGTTGTATTGGTTTTTTTTTATTGCCCCTGTAGGCAGGCGAGCATACGGCCCACCTGGTGGTGAGTGCTTACCGTCGCCCATGGACTTCAGCAATGCCATGGGCAGAATCAAGCCGCTACCTACCAAACCTGATTTGACATAAATTCTTATACAGATTATCAGGTAGCTATTTTTGTACGGCAATCTATCATAAAATAAACGATAAAATGACATGAAGATGCATCTAATCTAATGTCATACAATTTAAATGTCAGTGTGAAAATGCAAAATCTTTATATTTGATATGTTGTTTGATTATATTAAGTTACCGATAGTATAAAAAAAAACAATCATTCACATATTCCCTTGGTTGTATAACCAATTATGAATGACATTCATTAATTTAGAACATTTGAGTGTAGTTTTATTCTAATTTGAAATTTAATTATTGCAATCAGTGCAGACTGAGGTAAGCGTTTTTCTAATTAACTGAAGTTTAAAATTAACTGCAATTTTCTCGTATATTGGATATTTCCCATCTCATTCGCATATGAAGATTAATGTTTCACTCATAATTCATAATTCACTTTAACTGGGCGTTAAAAAGTCCATAAAGTATTTAGTCGTAACGTATTGAATACGTCAAAGTTTGAACGGAAAAATACTGGGAGAAAAGTGCACGAATCAATGCTCCAGCGACGGCGGCGGGCAGATGCGACGAACATTTTATCAGTTTAATTCTTCAATATTTCTTTTCGATATTCGGAGCGGAAAAAATTAAATTATTTTCACAAAGTGAATAGTTCGCATAATTTCGATTTGTAGAATTATTCTGTGAGCTCAACGTTTAACTGTGTTATGTAATAATTCTTCATATTTGTTTATTTTTAATGGTAAAATCTAAACATTTTATATTAAGAACTTTGATTATATAAAGAAAATCAAATATAGTCGTCGGATTGTCGTGGTCTCTTAAGGAGGCAAGGGGTTTGTAGCTGCTGATTTGTGTCTGATGGATTAATGGTGATGAGAGGATGAGTTCATGATAGGGGGGCTCCTGCGTTGAGACACGGAGCACCCGTCTTCCCGAAACTTCGTTCTTCTCTTCTGTCTTCCCTTCACTCTTCTATGATGATATTTTCTTTTTTTAATTATAGCCAATCTCCTTCTTAGTTCGCGTCAGTCACATCGTTCTGCCGGTCTATTGACAAGAACTTACGTTCTTTAATAGTAGCTGCGTGACCTCTGTACCATTTGAGTTTCACACCTCTGATGAGCCTGTCTATTTACAACACTAACGAACGTTACGCACACAGAGACAATAGTTTTAATAATGCCAACGTGGTTTCTTATACCAATAAGGTGTGCCGACAAAGAGTGCTTGCGTGAGTAAAGCTGTAAACGCCTTTTGAAGTTAACTAACTTCAACAGTGTTATTCGCTCAATCAAACAATACATACGGTTCTGCTGGACTACTAAATCTAACACTTAATTACTTAATTAGACGATCGATATTTATTTTCATCCGACTAATATTACCTTCAGTACATAGGTAATTGCAGGAATTCAAATACGCTGAATGACTTTATAATTCAACAATAACAAAATTAAAATAATTATTTTTACTGGTGGTAGGACCTCTTGTGAGTCCGCACGGGTAGGTACCACCACCCTGCCTATTTCTGCCGTGAAGCAGTAATGCGTTTCGGTTTGAAGGGTGGGGCCAGCCGTTGTAACTATAATTGAGACCTTAGAACTTATATCTCAAGGTGGGTGGCGCATTTACGTTGTAGATGTCTATGGGCTCCAGTAACCACTTAACACCAGGTGGGCTGTGAGCTCGTCCACTCATCTAAGCAATAAAAAAAAAAGAACTCCACGAGACTTATTTAAAAAAAGACTTTAGTCGTTTAAAATTAAGTACGTTCAAACCAACGGTTAAGCGGGCTTTTTCAAAACAGTCAATAATGACACCGCACAGTGAATCATAATTGAAAAAATAATAATACTTGATCATGTATCTTGCATACATCGAAGTCGATTGATACTGTTTGTTACTGGTGGTAGGACCTCTTGTGAGTCCGCACGGGTAGGTACCACCACCCTGCCTATTTCTGCCGTGAAGCAGTAATGCGTTTCGGTTTGAAGGGTGGGGCAGCCGTTGTAACTATAATTGAGACCTTAGAACTTATATCTCAAGGTGGGTGNATTTGGAAACATTTCGTAAAATAAAACAATAAATATAAGAAAAGCAAAAATAAATATAAATGAAAAGTAAGGGCTCTGACTACGTTAGAGGACAATTATGATTTGAAAAAAAAAAAAAAAAAAAAAAAAAAAAAAAAAAAAAAAAAAAAAAAAAAAAAAAAAAAATTTTTAGCTGTAAGGAAGCAGAGGACAGCAGCCGGCGCCGGGGTGTCACCGCCGCGGGCATCGAGCCACGACCAGACTGCCCATCGTATTATATATAAGTATATATAGATGTAAATTGCCGCCGAACACGCAGCGAACAGCGTACCTTCCCCATGTCCTCCCCGCATCTACTTCACCCCTGCCCTATGTGGCAGGGAGCTCCGTCCCGGGTAGTGGGGTTTGCCCCGAGGCCCGTTCCGTGCCCCCGAAAGGGGGTACGACGACCCTTCTTGCTTGCATAACTATATATTTCCCCACACTGCGCCACGTATACGCTAGAGGGCGTTAATTTAAAAACAAAAAAAACAATTTCAATTTTTCTAGCGTTACACTCCTCTGAAGATGACATTGCCCCTGTCAATTAGCGTAGTCCATCGGTGGCGAGCCTGTCCCCGAGCTATTAATGGGGAGCGAAAGGCAAATGCATCACCTACTCCAAGTCTTCTTTCGCCTACTAGGTTCAGCGTTCCCATAAAGAAGTCTTGGGACTTGAGCGTTAGTGGTGTCCAGAACGCATTTAGATCTCCCTGCGGTAAATCTTCATCTGCCCATTGTTGCTGGAAGAGGCGATCGGGATTTCTCAAACCTTCAGCAGAATTGCTCACGAGAATCCTGTGATGCCCTGCTGCCTCATAATCTATGACTGCGCCTTCGCGCAACATCTTTATCTCCTTACGGGCGACGAACGATATAAAGTTTTTGACTTGATGGACGTCATGTTCAAATGCGTCTATATCGTATCCTGCAGGCCAAAACTCAAGTGGGTTCAAGAGTAATGGAAAACCTGGATCGGGAGGGTGCTGTCCATTAATACGACGGCGAACGCCAGTGCGGACAGGGCTATTCCAATTTGCAAATGGAAGCGGGTTCAGATCATAGAACCGCTGTCTACCAGCTTGCGGTGTCGCTGGGTCAGCCAGAGCTGTAACTATAGCCGCCAGGTTCGAGAATAAAGTGCCGAGGACTGGGTCAGTCGGACACTTAACGTAGTACGCTTCTCCTTCGTACTCAAAATTTCCCACTCCAGCTAGCAAGTTCGCTAGCGGTGAAAAGGTGACTGCCATTGACTTTATGACGTCACGTTGCTCAATATCCAGTCGAGGGCGGTTGAACAAGCCAGCATCTATTCCAAGCGTGTTAATCTGCGCAGCTTTCCCGCATAGCAAGCGGTACTCAAACTGAGCTAGTGATACTCTATAAAAGGCATACGGCGTACATTCCGGTATGCGGTCAGGCCTACGGCCGTACAGTTCGTAGACGGATGCTAGCGAGCGGAGCTGGCGACAAAGATTAGCACCTTCCGGGGCTATGCCTGGCAGGAGAGAATCGAGGAGGCCCGCGAGGACCCCTCCTCAGTATCCCTCCACCGGCTTTGTCGCCAGCTCTCGTCGCCAGCTCTCAAATCGGCCTGCCCCGACTTGTCCACTCGTGGACGAGAGGGGCAACCGATGCTTCTCGGCTCAGGCCCGCGCCGATATCCTGGCCGAAATGCTGGAGCGGCAGTTCGCTCCTAATGACTCTGCACCCTCAGAGGCCGCATTCCACCAATCGGTGGAAGAGAGCGTAGCAAGCCTACTCTCCTCCCCGGTGCCACCGTTGGGAGATGGTGATCTCATCACTCCCAGCGAATTGCGCCTCATCATCAAGCGGATGAAGAGGCGCAAGGCGCCGGGCGAGGACGGTATTCCCTCCCTCGCTTTTTTCCACTTCCCTGAAACGGTCGTGTCATATATGACACGGCTGTTCAACTCCATTCTGTCCACAGGACACTTCCCGGGAATTTGGAAATTGGGCAAGGTTATCGCCTTGCCCAAACCCGGCAAGGACAGGAGAAATCCCTCCAGTTATCGTCCGATCACGTTGCTGTCGCACGTGGGCAAGTTGTTCGAGCGGCTGCTGCTGAGAAGGGTGTCGCCGCACATCCTTCTCAGACCCGAGCAATTCGGGTTTCGTAGCGGTCACTCGACAACGCTGCAATTGGTCCGCGTCATGCATCACGTGGCGGATCGGTCCAACGCGCGCCAGTACACGGCCGCAGTCTTTCTCGACATCGAGAAGGCCTTCGACCGTGTCTGGCATGCGGGACTGATCCACAAGCTGTTGCAGAACACGGACCTCCAGCACGCCTACGTGCGACTGCTGGGGTCGTACCTGGAGGGAAGATCCTTCATTGTCGCGGTCGAGGGCGCCAAGTCGTCGGTGCGCCCAGTCATGGCCGGAGTTCCGCAGGGGAGCGTCCTGGCACCATTCCTCTACGCTCTCTATACCAACGATATTCCCGCGCTCGAGGGCAACCTCGAAGCGTGGGAAGCCGACGTGAAGTTGGCGCTGTTTGCCGACGACAGCGCCTACTTCGCGTCATCCAACTTCCCCTCTGTAGTGCGCCGAGACGCGCATAACGAACAGCCCCCCTCGTATATCATCTTGCACCCACATCACCCCTGCCCTGTGTGGCAGGGAGCTTCGTCCCGGGCAGTGGGGTTTGCCCCGAGGCCCGTTCCGTGCCCCCGAAAGGGGGTACGACGACCCTTCTTCTCTCTCTCATTGCCCCTTTTCTAGTCCACGTTAGTAAGACGGTTACAGATGTCTCTGCTGACGCCACCTTGAAACCCATGAAATTCGGACACTTTCTACTTAGAAACAACATAAAAAATGTAATCCAGGATGGTATGAAACGCATTGATCGCAACAGGGTTTGAGTGGAATTTAAATCCGCTGCTGCGGCTAACGCTTTTCTAGAACACCCAGCACTTCAGCCGGCTAAATTTGAAGCGAACATCCCATCTTATAATGTTACACGAATGGGAGTTGTGCGTGATATTCCAGTAGAATGGACTTTAGAGGAGCTGGTCCAATCGGTAGAAGTTCCCAGTCATTAAGGCACACCGCTTGAATAGGAAGAAGATAGAAAACTATGTCCCTACCTGGATACCTATCCAATCTGTAGTTTTTATTTTCTGCTTTTTTACTTCCCTCCCTGTTGAAGTTTATGTCCTACTCATTTTCCAGTGCAACAAGTGTTGCCAATTCGGCGATATTTCAACGCAGTGCCGATCCAGCCCTCGCGAGTCTGCTGGCAACCACAACCGCGAGCGCCACGTTTTTTGCACGCTCCGTCCCTTAAAATCGGGAAAAATGTTTTTTCGTACAAATTGTTGAGGTTGTTTTCAATAAAAGGAGACCAGTAGTGTTCTTAGACAATTGTATCCACGGAAAGGGAAGAAGGGAGCCATGACAGACATATTTAAAAAAGTAACCATAGATTAATATAAATCAGTATTATAAAATTACATACAACCATAGATTACAACACACCTTAAATTTATAATGCTGATTCCTTACGTCCACAATATTGTTAAAGACAAAGATTAGTACCTATATCGTGTGTACTAAAATAATTTTAACCCTACTCTATTTTTCAAGAAAGTAGTCTTATCTAAACTTTTAGTTAATATGTCAGCTAAATTATATTTCGTATCAATTTTAACAATATCAATTATACCCTTTTCATAGTTTTCATTTATATAATGATACTGAACTTCAATGTGCTTTGAATTCTTAGTAAAATTGCCGTACTTAGCAATCAAAATTGCACCTGAATTATCTTCATACAACTTTATTGGTTTATCAAATTTTATATTGAATGATTCACATAACAAGTTTCTAATGAAAAGTATTTCTGTGACTGCTTCTGACATAACAGTATATTCTGCGAAAGTGGAACACTTAGTAACTGAGCTTTGCTTATGTGTTTTCCAAAAAATCAAGTTTCCAAATAATCTAATTACAAAACCTGTAGTAGATTTTCTATCTACATTATCCCCTGCAAAGTCTGAGTCCACCATACAATCTAATATTTCAGAGTTTATCACATTATCATAGTATGTTAACTTTAAATCCTTAGTCTTATATAGATATTTTAAAATTCTCATTGCGTATTTGTAATGTGTTCTGTCATAGCAACCTTGGTATCGACTTAAGTAATTAACACTGTATGCTATATCTGGCCTAGTGCCTGTACTAATATACAATAATTCACCAATTATATTTCTATACTTTATACTATAATCGACTTCTTTAGCCTGTTCTAGTTTTAAGTTTGTTTCCATTGGAGTATCATATAACTTTTTACAGCCAAAGATTCAATATATTTTGTTTGACTTAAGGTCATTCTATTTCTATCATTATTATAGTCCATATGTAACTTTTGATTTTTCCTAAGTCTTTCATTGCAAACTTTTCCATTAAACTAATTTTCAACTGCTTTACTTTATCTATATCTTTAAAACAAATTAAAAGATGATCAACAAATATTAGTATATATATTGGGTCTTTGTTTGCACTATTTACATATAGACAGTAGTCATAGCTACTTCTAACAAAATTCAACTTTTCAAAAAAATTGTTGAAACATTCATACCATACTCTAGGGCTTTCTCTAAGGCCATAAAGTGCCTTATGCAATTTGTAAACTTTATTATCTCCAGTTTCATAACCTTTTGGTTGATTTATATATACTTCTGACTTTACACGACCATTTAAAAATGCTGTTTCAAAATCCATTTGTTCTATAAATAAATTATTTTTACAGCTATATGATAATAAAATTTTCAATGTTTGCATTTTTCCTATGCAAACAGGTGAATAAACATTTTCAAGGTAATCCTTTTGTTGGAATCCTCGGACGACTAATCTAGCTTTATAAATATTATTACTTTTTCTTTTAAAGACCCATTTGACATCTATAACCTTTTTATCTTTTGGCCGTTCAACAATTTGCCATGTATTGTTTTTATTTAAGCTATTTATTTCTGAGTCCATCGCTAACTGCCATTGCTTATAATCGTGCAAGCTCATGGCCTCCTCAATTGTGTTTGGTACATTTGCATCAATGTAATTTATATAAATAAAATGTGATACTGGATTACCATATCTTAAAATTGGATTTATGTTTCTTTTTGACTTTCTTTCTATTACAAGCTTATCCTTATTGTTACTTAAGTTTTCATCATCAACAGGATCTTCCAGAGTTTTATTAGAACTTGTTTCAATTGCATCATCTACATTTTCATCAATATCACTTTCAATTATTTTATTTTCAATGTCTGTTTGCTTTTCATTATATATTTTTTTAAACAAATTAATTGAGTATTTTCTTCGACTACCTGAACATGTCTAGCATTAATTATTCTATTATTTAATAAAACTCTATAACCATTCTCAGTGTAACCTACCAACACTCCTAGTTGGGCTTTATCGTTCCATTTACTTTTCCTTAAAACTTCTGGAACCCTTACATAGACTCTACTTCCATAAATCTTTAAATGTTCTACATTTGGTTTAATACCAAAAAATATTTCATCAGGAGTTTTATTCTCTACTGTATTAGCAATTGTTCGATTTTTTAAATATGCTGCTGTTTTTATAACTTCAGGCCAATATCTTCTGTGAATTTTAGCTTCTCTCATTAAGCATCTACCTATGTCCATAGCAGACCTGTTATACCTTTCTGCTACCCCATTTAATTCATGAATATAAGGTGGACATGGTAATAGCTCTATCCCCTTATGTCTGATGAAATCATAGATATCTCGATTTAAATATTCTTTGCCATTATTGCACTGTAATTTCTTAACTCTTTTATTAAATTTATTTTCTACTAAATTAACAAATTCTATAAAACAACTTGCAGTTTCTGCTTTACTTTAATACAAAAAATTCTTGTACATTTACTATAGTCATCAATAAAGGTCAAAAAACATTTTTCTCCACCATATCCAGTTGTGCTATGTGGACCATTTAGATCAGTATGAATCAGTACTAAAATTTCATGAGTTTTGGTTCTATTATTTTTAAAAGGTACATTAGCCATTTTGCTTTCAATACAATTTGAATATTTCATTTCTGTGCTTTCAATCTTGTCCGGCAAACCTTCTACTAATTTGTTATTTATTAATTTGTATAAATACTGAAAATTTACATGACCAAGTGCCCTATGCCATTTCTCTTTATCAGTTAATTTTAATGAATTTACATACATTTTATCACTGTAAATTTTTGAAATAAAACTTTTTATGTAGTACAAGTTGTCTATTTTATTAGCAATAACTATTAATTCTTTAGATTGGTTATATATTTTTGCATTTTCATTTCTTGCTACTATAGTGCAATTTTTGGTTATTTTTGAAAAACTTAACAAATTTTGCTTAATATCTTTGACAAAATATACATTTTTAAGATCAATGTGTTTTTCATTAAAATCATTTTTAAAATAGATTTTAATAGTACCTACTTTAGTTGCTTTTAACATTTTACCATCTGGCAATTTCACATCAATAGGAATATTTAAATCTACATAATTATAAAAACATGTATCATTCTTTATAATATGATCGGTACACCCACTATCTAACAACCAATTAATTTGATTAATATTATCATAATCCCCTTTAGTACACCCCATTACCTGATTTACTTTCGGATTAGACACCTGGGCTGTCCATGACTCTTTTGAAGAGCTGTCCCGCTGAGTGCTCGACGACTCACCTCTGGTATGATTTTCAGCTCTGGCTCTGCCACGACCTTGATAGAATCCACCTCTGTAATAACCTCTTTGTAGACCTTGCTGTCGTTGACTGGTTGAATATCTTCCTTGGTAGTTTTTGTGATACCAACAATCTTTCTTGAGATGACCTGTCTTTCCACATATAAAACATTGAGCTTTAGTTTTTTGTTGAGAATGTATTTTATTATTTATTTATTTATTTATTTATGTACACACAGAAAACAAGACACAGTACAGAGTAATAGGAAAATTATGTACAAAGGCACTGCTTATTTCTTTGAGAAATCTCCTCCAGCAGACCTGCGAGAGGATAATGAACTCATATTACTCTTCTGATCTGGGTCACTTGTCATATTATTTTCTTTTATTTTAGACTTTACATAATTCACTGTTCTTTGTTCTTCTGGAATTATATCAATAAAATCTCCAATGTAACTGTAGCTTGGAGGTAAGGCTCTGAGCAAATATCTCATCTTCTCGGGTTTATTTATAATCCCACCAGCCGCTTTGAAATCATTCGTTGTTTTTTCGAAATCAACAAAAAAATCTTCTACGGTACTGTAATTGTTTAATCTAACCTCTTCAAGTTTTCCTCTACATATTATTTGCATAGCAGTAGACTGTGTTAAATACATTTTGTCCAACTTTTTCAACATATCCTAAGCCGTTGTACATTCACTAATATATTCTAATTGTCTATCAGAAATTGTGCTCATTATTATAGTTCTTGCTTTTAAATCCATTTTCTTCCACTCGGCCTCTTGACTTTTATATTTAGCAGACATAATGCAAATGGCGGGCTCGTTACAATCTTTGTATTCTAGTAAAGTTACTAACCTTAATTTCCAGCTTGAATAATTTGCACCATCAAAAATGGGCATCAATATGTCTTCTATCTTTGCTTGTATAGCCATTTTCTTGATAATAATGTCGAACGAGTTAAATTAGACGAGACGCCAACTATTTTGCACGTGGTCTTTTTAACCTTCTTATTAAACAATTTTCAATTGAACCACGAACCTCTTTAATTCAATGGACTTCTTTAATTCAATCACGAGATTTTTTTTACTTTTTTTAACAACCACGAGTTCTTTTTTAATAACCACGCTCTGCTACCATGTTGAGGTTGTTTTCAATAAAAGGAGACCAGTAGTGTTCTTAGACAACTGTATTCACGTAAAGGGAAGAAGGGAGCCATGACAGACATATTTGATTAATATAAATCAGTATTATAAAATTACATACAACCATAGATTACAACACAAATAAACAAGTGTTTGGTGTCTCCATACTCGCCTCGACGAGGACAACACAACAGTGAAAAACGCGTGAAAATCGGTGAAAAAACGAGAAAGTGGTGATCAAAAAACCCTAATTTTTTTGTGTTTTCAGGATACGCTGCAAAATCCAGATCGACAACACCCCACTTTTTTGGGGTCTATACATTCATCTCGACGAGTACTATCATCTGGACTGCAATCGGGATTTTTCCGGCGGAAAACTGCCGACGTAATCACGGATTTCCTGAAACCACGTGCAACCGACCTCAACTTCCAGCACAGCTGGACAGGTGTGTGGCACATCAGGAGACGCGTCTAAAAGAGGCGATTCGTTTGACACTAACATCTAGAAGGATCATCCTGGACGAAGCTGCAGCTCTTCAAAGGTCGGCAAAAGTTTGTAACTGTTTAGTTTCGTTTTCCGCCAAAAATAGATCTTTTTTTTTTTTTTCCACAGGAGAAAATCGCCGGATCCCCACCCGCACGGCGGGTGGGGTATGTGGGAGTTGAACCTCACTAAAAACTCCTGCCGCTCACAGCCGGCGCCCTACCCCGGACCGGGTGGGAACCCAGTCGGAGCTATTGAGACGGCGGGACAGGGTTTACGCAGAGCATATTACATCCATCCCGCCGTCCCCCAGACGCCGGACCGGCGGCCGCCAGCGACACGACCGCCGGTTCCCTCGGTCNGGCGTTTCGAGTGCACAACAACAAGCTCAAACTGTTTTTGAGATTCAAGGTCGCGACGCCAGCGACAGCGCGTCGAGAATGCACAACAATGTCGCGATCTATGCGACAACGACAATGTCGGGCAACTCACAACTCACGTTCGCGACGGCAGCGACAATTTTTCTCAAAAACGCGTCCGGACCAAATGGTGTTGCAATCGGAACTGATGGAAAGAAGGGAGCCATGACAGACACATTTAAATAAAAAACCATAGATTACTATAAATCAGCATTATAAAATTAGATGCAACCATAGATTACAACAATAACAACGGTGTAAAACCAGCCGGTATTGTTATATGAGTAGTCGTCGTGGCCTAAAGGATAAGACGCGCCCGGTGCATTCGTAATAAGCGATGCACTTGTGTCAATGTTCGAATCCTCGTCATTGTGTGATAAAAAACCAACGCACAAAAATAATTTGCGGAATTACTGGTGGTAGGGCGTCTTTTGGGCTCACACTGGGAAGGTACCTATTTCTGCCGTGACGTAGCAATGCGTTTTGACTTAAAGGGTTCGGCAGCCTTTGTAACTGTAAAACTGATACATAAAACTCGTGTCTCAAAGTGGGTGGCCGCATTAACATGGTTAATGTCTATGGATTCCGGAGACCACCAAACAGCAGACCGTGAGCCCGTCCATTCTATATAAGCAATAACAAAAAAAAAGTATAACTCTTGTCTTGACGAAGACAACTGGACCCAGATATCGAACACAGGTGACGAATACAGCGACGGCAACACCAAGCATTATCTGACAGAAAAAAATAAAAAAATATCAGGTTCAGTATGGTTTTTTTTGCCAGTAAATGTACATACACAGAAATAGGCAGTAGATCCGTAGGTCTGTAGATCCTTAGGTCGCTGGTTCATATCCAACTCGAAAACTTTTAACGTTATATTTTGGACAATTCACACTATAAATTATAGCCTATATGCTATTCTGATATGCAAGCTATGTTATTGCAAAGTTTCATCAGGATTCATTCATTAGTTATTGCGTGAAAGAGTAACATACATACATCCATGCATTTTTACATAATTTCACATTTATAATATTACTAGCAGACCCGGCAGACTTTGTAGTGCCTCAATCGATAAAGAAAAGACCTAAATTTATGTATAAAATAAACTTAAAACAAACAAAAGGAATCCGTCCGACGGGGGACACGTCAAAGGAAAAACAAAATTGTTATTTTTATTTAATTCCGAACATTTTCATATTTATCTTTTACCTTTTAAACCTTCTCTCGACTTCCACTAATAATTCAAGACCAAAATTAGCCAAATCGGTCCAGCCGTTCTCGAGTTTTAGCGAGACTAACGAACAGCAATTCATTTTTAAATATATAGATACATAGATAAGATAAGATTAGTAGGATTGCTTAAGGCGGTATTCAAGAACATTCATGAATGAATAAATTGCCCCCACTTTCTACTATAAATACGGGTGAATATTGTCGGACAATACATCTCGCCCGGTCACACTGGCATAACCACTCGATTAACAGCTTAGGTGGGGAATTAAAAAAAAAAAAACGCACAGTACATTCCAGCTTGAGCAGCCGAGCAAATCGGAACTCCCTGTTGCTACTGTTGTACATTTAATATTTAATAAATAGAAATCGTCGTGGCCTAACGGATAAGACGTCCGATGCATTTGTGTTGAGCGATGCACCGGTGTTCGAATCCCGCAGGCGGGTACCAATTTTTCTAATGAAATACGTACTCAACAAATGTTCACGATTGACTTCCACGGTGAAGGAATAACGTCGTGTAATAAAGATGAAACCCGCAAAATTATAATTTGCGTAATTACTGGTGGTAGGACCTCTTGTGAGTCCGCACGGGTGGGTACCACCACTCTGCCGAATGCGTTTCAGTTTGAAGGGTGGAGCAGCCGTTGTAACTATACTGAGACCTTAGAGATCGTATCTCAAGGTGAGTGGTGACATTTACGTTGTAGATGTCTATGGGTGATGTATATCCAGTAACCACTTAACACTAGGTGGGTTGTGAGCTCGTCCAATCATTTCTTCTTCTTTTTCTTCATCTTATGCCTCAGGGATCGGCACAGTTAATTTTTCTCTTCCATTCTCTTCTATCAGCCGTCATCTCAACACCTCATATCGCCTCTCTCTCTCATATCGTCAAACACTCCATCCATGTCTTCTTCGGTCGACCTCTTCCCCCTCTACCTTGCACTACCATTTCCATACATCTCCTAGTCACATTCATCTTCTCTCTACGCATCACATGACCATACCACGCTAACCGCCTAAATCATCTAAGCAACAAAAAAATTAATAGATCCGCTATCATTTTGTAGTGCAACAAAAGTATTAAAAGAGTTTTCATACAATATGTATTTGTATATAAATAGGTTAAGAATTAAAAATATTTTTTTTTAATTTCTCAAACGATATTCCACCTTTTTGAAATCAGCATTAAAACGTACAAACAGAATCTTCATTATAAATAAACGTTTACTAGAAGCAATACGTGAAGCAAAAACTTTGTATCCCTTTTTACCAAAATTGCGCGGACGGAGGATTATGAAATTTTCCACACCTATAGAGAATATAGAGAAGAAGTGCACAATGCTAATATTTTTTTAAAATAATGCATAAAAGATACATTAAATCAATAAAGAAAACATTACACACACTACTTATACATACCATGTATTGGACGCACACACGCATGCATACTATTTATTGTCAAACTTTTGTTCTTGACCTCTGTTGTGAAATTGAGATTAGATTAAATATTATTTGTCTTTGTTAATACTTTTTATAATGCAGTCTTGGCGAAATTTGTGATTATAGAAGTATAAAATACAATCATAATAGTGTATACAAACTTACAATTCCAATTAATTATAGTCGAATTTCGACTACTGCGGGACCTCTAGTTACAATAATAATATCTCGGATCAACTTTATCGCAGTGCAGTCTCAGTTTGACTCTTATTCGAACAACAACCTTATTATATACCAACATACAATTCACGATTAAGCTGTGTGTAGGATACTTGCGTGTATTTGTTTAATTTATGTGTTAATATTAGTGATAGTCGAATGTATATCGATTGTGATCTGCGACAATGCTAATTGTCACGTTACTTTGTGTGGTGCTTCCATTGGGTATGTGTGTAAATTTTGTATTTTTTGTCTTCTGTTTATTTCAAGGTAACAATGAACAAGGCAACAACGCAACGCAATATTAACATAAAAAATACGAAAACAACTCAAAAATCAGGATGCAAAGAACGAAATAAATAAAGCTTCAGATATATGTAAAATTTACGTTTGAAAGTTACAAGAATGTAATAAATAGAATTTAGTTAAGTACTAATAATTCTATTCGTTATTCTCTGTATATTTCTGAATAATCTCGCCAGTTATTTTTCTAAATTTACACATTAAAAGTGTGTTGTGATTTTGTTACCGCGGTGAGTTTTAGTCCAGAGCAAGAGTAATCAGATGACTTGGCCTTTTTTTTTTTGGTCAGGAGGAAATCGCCGGACTTCCGCCCTTTTCTGGGGATACTGGGCGGGGTATGTCATAGTCGAACTGACTAAAACTCGCTCAACAACCAACGTCCAAACCTCGCATGAGACAGAACTCATGACAAGGCAAAGGGGGGAAAGTGAAGCGTTTAGTGCGGAGCACATCTCTCCCATCACCCTCCCCCTCGGGACGCCGGACTGCCGTCGCCACGACCACCAGCCCTCTCGGTCGGCAGACTATCCGAAGCCCGCCTAAGATGACTTGGCCTAACATTGTTTCAGTGAAACATTTATTCAACGTGGATATCAGATCTTGTAGACTTCACAACATTTTTTTTTTTTTTTTTTGCCCTTGTAGGCAGACGAGCATACGGCCCACCTGATGGTGAGTGGTTACCGTCGCCCATGGACTTCAGCAATGCCAGGGGCAGAGCCAAGCCGCTGCCTACCGTTTAATACTCTCCACAAGCCTCGTTTGANCAGGATTTTACACCGGTTGGCGGGACAGCTTCCCGGGGCGGAGTTTAGTAGTGACACCCGGGTTCAGGTCCCCAACTGACCGGCGGGCGGCGGCGAACACCGTTTCACTGGGTCTCCCTATACCCCCGTCAAACAATCACGTCCCGCGGGCTTGCACGCACGTCTGCTCCGCATGTTCCAGGTATCATCAAGATTCACCCCGAACAAGGAAGAGGAAAGGGAAGGAATAAAACTGGCTCTCCAACCCACACGCCGGAACACAGCTAGGCTATTTGGCGGCGGACTCTAGTTGGAGGGTGGTCGCCAGCCAGTCGGACAAGTCCTACCACCGATTATGTATTCGGCTCCCGTTTTGCACCACCCAGGGGTCACTTGTAGGGAATCGCGGGTTAAACCTACGGAAGCGGGAAGCAATCAACCCCCAAAACATGAACTTTGCCACTCCCTAAAACCACGACATGTTCCTCTAACTGGCTATACCATCTTTCAAACAGGAAGGAAACCTATATTTCTTCACTGTAAACGTTTTGATGCCAAAATAAGTTAATTTACGATAAGTGCGAATTTCATTAAAAATTATAATAATTATTCCTGTTGGTGGCATTTGAACACCGGTATAGTTGCATCATTCGATACGAGTACACCAGCGTCTTATCCTCTAGGCCACGACGATTTCATATTTATTAATAAGACTCTTCTTCTAAGTATACTTTAAGAAAATGTTATTTTAGTAGTGCTGACTCGGAGTCCCCAGACGTATTATGATAAATTAGAGTTCGTCACCACTATCCTTACTAATTATAAGTTCCGGGTTGACAACTGGAAAAATGCGTAAAGGTTCAATCGCGGCAAAATGTGTCTTGTAACCTTTAGTAACCGATTAAGGCTTGTCAATCCAATGCGCTGGTCCGACCAGACCCACACCACTCTGGATACCACCGTCTACTATGTCAACACACCGCTGAGAACAGAGGAAGATGGCGAAACATCATCCTGAGAAGGATAATGGGAGGAGATGGTCACGACCCTCAGAAATGAGGAATGCAACTCGGGGAGAAGGAAGGCTTGTTTGTGAGCTTGACATCCCAGTAAATACATTTCATTGCAAAATATTTATAACTTAAGAACCGAAATTTTCCACAAGGCTACGTAAATGATTACTATAAATAGCATAATATTACAACATTCAGTAATATTATTTATGATATCGAGAATCATAAATCATTACTGGCTTATAAAAATCTAAAGTATAAATTTGTTTTGCGCGTTATACGTTACTGATTTAATTTGTTAATCTTTTTTACTATTAACTAAATGGATGAACGAACGCATAGTTCGTCTAGTTTTCAGTAGTTACCAGAGCCCACCTTGAGACATAGGATCTTAGTATCCCTTTTATGGTATAGCGGTAGTAGATAGGATATCCGTGCGAGCTTATAAGACGTTTACGAATAAATGCACTAGATGTATGACCAAACTCACAGCCAATCAAATATTAAGTTGTTCCCAAAAGCCATAAACATTACACTGTAGTTCTGCTATCCACCATCTAGAATTATGAGTGGGAAAACCCAATTGTACTGTGTATTTGCGATATGATACGAAAATGAAGAAACTGTAGGCTTTATCCACTTCAAAGAATTGTTTCGCCCTATATCCTCTATTCTTTGATAGCCAAATTCTAACCCGACTACTAATCTGAGCCGCTACTTCGGTGCGACTAAAAATTGACAAGCTATTTATCCAATTTAATGGAATAGAAATTATTGTTAGTTTGTTCATAAGCACATTCGCGTTCACAAGCCGATCAAATTGACCATTTGTTTGTTTAGCTGTTTTTGACAATTCAATTCATCAAAATACTTGTAGCGCTAAGTAATTTTAAAAAAAAAACTGACTTTTTCAGAGAAATAGTCAGTCATAGTTTTGGCGGATCTTGGACAATCGTCACTACCCATTATTAAAACGTACATATAAATTTTCTAATTCTCTTTTATTTCAATGAACAAAAATATAAGTTACAACAAAAGCAAAAAGCAATCATGCGCCTTATAATTATGTAAGGTTTCTGCTATGTGAGAGGTTATTAGACATGATTAATTTTTTGTTACAGTTGCAACGTCTGCTGAACGAATTAATGAAACAACGGATTTCACAATAAACAAAAGTCTCTCCGTGAGTAGATCTCTCGTATTCGATGGACCGATGAACTAAAGGTCCACTAAATATTAAGGTTGATAGACAGCAAAGTACAAACCTTGAAGCATGAAGTCGAAATCTCAATTGTATTATTACACAGTGGTCCACCCTCAAAATACTAGTAAATGTTAATTAGCGATCAGTATGCTTATAGTCATATATCAAGGACGCCGCTGCCCATTTCCTGGTAAATATTTTAGTCATCTTTAATGACACCTACGCAAAGAGATGGGGTGGTGTTATTTAAGCACCACACAGCGAAGTGCTCAAGTTCCGTGGACATCGCCAATGCCAATGACCATCGGTAGCACTCTTTACAAAGACTGATTAAGATGTCACACTCAAAAAACCCAATCGTGAGGAGTTCCAGAGTTTGTGTGTGGTAATATTGATATCTGAAAACATATTATTATAATTAATCATAAAACACAGATCACATTCTGCAAACAAAGTGATGGTAAAATTTGGCACACGGGGTGTTTTTATTTTCCTTGCAGTATGTTCGTAACAAATTTCAATGTCCACAAATAAAAGATGGCTTTAAAGTTTTTTGGTTTAATTCAATCTCAATTGAGAATGAAGTGGATGGGAAGAACTGACGATCAAACTTATTGGGTTCGAGCTGTGAATGAGAAAGAAATTCCGGTCACGATTTTAGTTGGAAAGTATCTAGTTAGTTCTTTTAGATACCTATATATAAATACGTACTATTCGAGCTGGAACGTTTGTGATGTGAACAATACCACAATTATTTTGGTCAAAACCTTGTTTTTTTTTTCTAGAACGAAGATAAATGGATTTGGGGACCTGTTGATGATAATATTCATAGTGTAAGTTGTATGTTTCAAAATGTTATCACTGATAAGTTTTTCTAAATTAACAGATGGATAAAACTGAAAGAGCATAACTATTGGTAACATAATTTCGAACTCTTATTTTCTGTTCAAAATTACACGGACAAGTCTCGCGGCATTTGATTCATAAAGTCGAATATCCATGGTGTCAACTCCCAAAACAATTATTCAAGCTGTATTTGTTATATTTGTATTCATACGAAAACCGCGCTGTAATGTGACACAATAACCTGCTTATCGTGGCTACCTGACTACATCTCCGACCCGGTTCACTCAGCAGTCAACCAGCCTTGACCCTAAACACCTGTATCCAGGATCTAACCGATCTACTGTCACTGTTATTGAAAGCTACTGGTTCTAACAGTAGCAGCTCCACAGCTTACGTCACCGTACTCACCGAGGTCTTCGAAGAGTTCAACGGCGCATTTAGCCCACTTAACTTGCTAAGTTTCTTGCTGAATATGCGATCCGCTGATAGGGTCTCAATTCCAATCCGATGTAAGCTGCTATCGTGAAGCAGGAGAGAATAGTCCTCCTGAGGTGCTCGGCCAGCTGTTAGTAAGCCCTACCCAGACTGAGCCCTTAGTGCGCCCATACATCCCGGTGAATTTGCAAAAGCCTCACTGAGTCACCTGTAATTGCTTAACCTCTTCAGAGAAATTGGCACATATCTGTACCTTTGTTTTATTTAATTATGTATTTATATTTCTTCTTCTTCTGAGTCGGTCTCTTCATTGCTGAAGGTCATATCTAGTTTGAAATGTTGACTACTCGATGCACTATGCTTACCCACGTCTTCCTGTCCTCGGCGGTTTTTATAGCCTCGGTTATTGGCATTTATATTTAATTCTACGTTAAATGGCCACATTTTTTAAATGGCTACTTATCTGGACATTTAAAAAAATGTCTTGTCTTGTCTCTCTCTCTCTCTTGTCTCTCTCTTGTCTAAAATCTCTTGTCTTAATTTTTTTGTAACTTTAAAGTTAGTGTAAAACAAATCAACGTGATAAGTCATAAATTAAATTCATGTTTTTGGCACTTTCAAAAATTTGTCCCTGAAGAAGCTAATACGAGAAAGTGAAAAACGATATAAAGTAAACTAATACTCGTTACGTGCTACATTTGCGGAATACGAATATTCTGTGAACTCTTTCGTGATTTAAATTCTGAGAAACTGTTCAGTATTTTGTTTTGAATCTTTAGATCGTAACAATATTTTAACTGAGAGAAAAAATATTTTATAGTTAAAATATTTTATAGTTTAGTTACGATCCGACTTTATGCTTCTGGTGTCAGTAATAAAAATAAAATAACACTTTTGATTTATTTATTTACCCGATAATGTAATCAACAGAGAACGCTGGCAGAAAATAATACAAAAAGCCAACCCTTGATAAAAACATCACCTCGAACTCCAGTCGACCAAAATGAAGATCCTTGCGTCGCTTATGATCCTCCAAAACCAAATTTCAGTCTACCTGGAAGACGTATTAGTGAAGTCAGTAAGTAATTCCATGAGAATCATCAATATAATGACGAAACAAAATAAAAGTTAGAAATATTCAAAGAAACGTGATTATCGCCATCTCAATCTGTTTTGTTGAATCAACCATCACTGTTCCTATAGATGTATCAGCTCGACGATCCATTGGCCACCAAAGGATCGCTAAGCCACGTCTCTCTCCAGAACGGACCATTGCGCCTTCGTGGCCTCATTTAGGAAGGCCATTTATACCGCCAACAGCGATAACTAAACTAACCAAAACCAAAGCATTGATTAAGCAATTAGTAACGGTAACATTTTTGTGAGGATCTAACGTTTCACTACTGTCGCAATTTTTTTCACGAAGCTATGGTATATTATGGATTGAAGAGAACCTCAAGGTGGTTGGCGATATTCATTTTAAAACGTCAATGGACTGCCGCAACGACTTCATCCCGGTTTGGCCCAGAACTTCTCCACAAACCTAGTGACAAAAAAAACTGCCATATTTAGTGATCCAAACATCCAAAAACACATAATTCAATTTATTTCACAGAATGTCAGGAGTACATATGGGAATTAGAAACGAAATCAATAAAAGCTCTAAGAGATTTTAAGTGTGAGTCTTTCATTGTTATTATTTATAGACTGAAGTTAAATGTCTAAAACTTCTCTGTTTTACTTTTTTGTCTGCTATGCTTTTTTTTATTGCCTTGATACGTCAACAAGCTGACTGCTAGCTTGGTGCTGTGAATGAATCTCGTCACAGACCTTGAAACATGACCCCAAGATGACATCCAAAAAATGGTACATACTGTAGCTAGAGTTCCATCCAGTATCATCACTGTCATCAGTATCATCCAGTATCACTAGATCGTTGAGTATCTCCGATATTTTCAAGTCACACTTTTGTTTAAATATTTCGCTATAGTGTTCGCTAGGCAACTGGTGTTATCAGATCCCATGGGCATCACAAATTGTATTGTCTGTATAGGGATTATGTATATAATAAGCGAATCTAAAAATCTATCATGAAAGCTATTCGCTATTTATAATTTTATTAGTATTTTAACAAAGATAAAGAAACCAATGTAAAATTAATCATTTTCGATAATAATACTCGAATCACAGGCCAAGAAACAAATTCTGGACGCATTAAAAAAATACCAATAATCGTTGGAGGACGAGATACAATCCCCGGTGAATTTCTTCATATGGTATGTTTTGGTTTAAGTAGTACTTACTACTGCGTACGATACAAGTGTGAAATTCTTTTTGGTAAGAAACTGGTTAGTTGTTGACTAAGGTTCTTAATAACGAATGCCTTCGATTTCTAGTTTGATTTAGATGCCTTTTTTATTTTTTTAAGCTAATAGCAGGGTTAAAGTGAGAATTAAAGGCGAATAATAATTAAACTTAGCAATTTTATTAGTGACATTAGAAGAATAATTGAACTTAAGCAATTTTATTAATTCGTGTAACTAGATGACATTATTATAATCATTTTGATTTTCCAATAGCAAAATGCTACTTTTATTTACATTAAGTGGCTCTCTCGTGTGCAAATATTGGCTATATTTAATTACGAATCGATTTTTTTTACTTTTTTGTTTTATTTAAGACTAGCCGAGTCCCGCGATGTTATTATCGTACCGCGGGTGACGCCGCGAGGCAAAGTTAGCCTAAAAAGTAGCCTAAGTTACTCCTTATATCATCAGCTACCTATCAGTGAAAGTCCCGTTAAAATCGGTCCAGCCGTTCTAGAGATTAGCTGGAACAAACAGACAGACAAAAATTGTAAAAAATGTTATTTTGGTGTATGTACCGTATATATATATTCATATGCATGTAGTAAAAAGCGGTTATTTCAATATTACAAACAGACACTCTAATTTTATTTAAATGTGTAGATTAAACCAACTTTTAGGGTGCTATAGGATGGAAGGGTGTTAGAAATAACTGGCAATTTAAGTGCGGTGGGTCACTGATCAGTCCCAGTTACATTCTCACCGCAGCTCATTGCTCTGTGGCTTCGGCAAGCGATACCACATTACAGGATGTAACGCCAAAAATCGTTCGGCTCAACTTCAGAAATATATTTTTTGTGGTAAGCTCAATTTTGATTTTGAAATAGTCGTAAGATATCGTCTTGTGAGTCCGCACGGGTAGCTACCATAGTGCTGCCTATTTCTGGTGCGAGTAATCCGTTTCGGTTTTAAGGGAAGAGCAGCATTTGTATTTAAGAATGCAGATTTAAAACTAATCTCTAAAGATGGGAGGGCAACCACTAAACAGCAGGGCTGAGAGCTCTTTCACTCATCTGAGCAATTTAGAAAATGTCATAGCTAGCCTTAATAGGGAGTATCTTCAGCATTAAATAATTATATACAAAAATGTAGCTCCTACTCAGATTTTTCATTATTAAAAGCAATTTGCCACCACTTGTTCGTCAATTTCGACAAAGATGATGCATTAATTCGAACTTTTCGTTCACCCATCAATCATAATATTTTAAGTACGGTTTTAAAAACAGAAACTATGAAGTCGTTGGGTGTGATGACTTATTTGATTCGCGTGCTCATTTTTAAACACAGCCAATCCCCAACGAGACTTATACGATTTAACGCTATGCGCCCTTAAGGGGTCATAGTTTTTAGAAACAGCTTTAGAACAAAGGGCAATATATATATCGTTCTGAGTATTCACATAATTTGTGTATAGAGTTGCTTCAAATACATGGCAGAGTAATGCCTTAAAGCTTCTAACGATATCAGTCTTTAGTTTTCAATACAGATTTCTTCAACGATTTTGATCATAAATACAAATTTTAATTTAAAATGTGCAAATTTATCAATTTACAGGAAAATGAAATTAGGTTGAAAAAGTACGACGTTGGTATCAAGAGGATTATCGTCCATCCAGAATACAGTCCGCCGAATAAATATTACGATATAGCTTTAATGGAATTAGACCATGACGTTGAATTTAGCAAGTATGTCTTCCCTTCGTGTCTCTGGAGTAAGCCTGATATAGCGGAGTTAGGAACTTCTGCCACTGTGACCGGCTGGGGTGCTTTACACGAAGGTACTTTTTGAGCGAAAATGGGCTTGCAAGCTCACGGCCGACTTCGTTATAAAAAACTTATAGAGCTATCTAAATTGTAAATAAGACGCGGTCAGTTTAATAATATCATTTCAAACCGGTATTCTGATTTGCAATAAATGATAAAGGAAATATTACTAAAAATAAAAAAAACGTTCTAGTGTCGTCTTAAGGATCTCGTAGGCATCTCAAAAAAGGACTATGAATAAATACTCATCTGTTCGAATTTAAGGAACAATTTCTGAATATGTTTCCCCAAAAATATTCCTACGCATTTTTTATGTTCATATTCTGTTTTGGAAACATTTGACGAATTCATCGTAATTATCAAACATAAACTAGTATCATCATGTGACTCTCATACAGTATGGTATCTCTTAGAATCTTCCCTAAATCCTCGACTCCTCTGATTTATAGTCAACTGTACGACGAATAGCTTAAAAACTGGTGGTAAGACCTTTTGTGAGTCCGCGCGGGTAGGTACCACCACCCCGCCTATTTCTGCCGTGAAGCAGTAATGCGTATCGGTTTGAAGGGCAGTCGTTGTAACTATACTGAGACCGTAGAACTTATATCTCAAGGTGGGTGGCGCATTTACGTTGTAGATGTCTATGGGCTCCAGTAACCACTTAACGATCAGGTGGGCTGTGAGCTCGTTCACCCATCTAAGCAATAAAAAAAATCTTCGTTAACCCAATAATCGTAAATTGTTTCTCAGGAAGTTCAGATATCTCTCCGGAGCTGCAAGCAGGCGATGTCAATGTGATCGACAGTGATATGTGCGATCAACTTCTCCAAGCTTATTGCAATAGGAACTGGTGTGGCTTGATGGATCATCAGCTCTGCGCGGGGAAACTAACAGGCGGCGTCGATTCTTGTCAGGTTGTGTAATAAAATCAATTTAGAAAGAACTAGCTTTTGCCCGCGACTCCGTCCGCGTGGAATAGTTGGGTACTTTGGCATAACGCTAAATTTTACCTCCCACTTCACTTACGTAGAAAGTGAAAATATCTTTGAATTATAATTATGGAGCTATTTAAACCCCAATTTTGAAACATTCTTTATTGCTGCTCCACTTGTATTGGTCTTACCGTGATGTTATAGCCTATAGCCTTCCTCAATAAATGACCTATCTAACGCTGAAAGAATTTTTCAAATCGGACCAGTAGTTCTTGAGATTAGCGCGTTCAAACAAACAAACTCTTCTGCTTTATAATATTAGTTTAAAAAGAATAAGAAATTATTAGATACAGTTAGAAAAATTAAACATTTCCCGCTATGAAAAACGGCTTAAGTCTGGTATATAATCTATCAGTTCTTTGATACATCCGTTGGTACATAAAATCACAGAAAAACGCAGTTGCACATGTAACACTGTATTTATTGAAATTATAGCAAACATTTAAAAACTATTGTATGTTAAATTCAATAAATGCTTAATAGTACATAGTAGTTACTTCTTTTGGTAGCCATTTTACGTGATTCGAAAAACAAACATGCAGACTTTTACAATAAAAATAAAAATATTTACCCATTTGATATTCAATTTGGAAAAATATAGATTTTTTTAATCTTTAAGAATCAACCAAATCACTAAATCATACACTAGACAGATTTTACATGATTATAAAATTAACAAAATTGGTCTTGGCGAATAAACCGCTGTGTAATTATCTGCTGTGTAATTAAATGCCGTAATTATCTGCTGTGTAATTAAATGCTTAAAAATAAATATTTTGCGTCACAGGGTGACTCCGGAGGACCACTTCAAGTCAAAATTAACTTAAAGGTAGACTCCGCTTACAACATCTACCATATTATCGGAGTGACGTCATTCGGCATCGGATGTGCTCAAGCGAACACACCCGGGATTTATACTCGGGTATCCAGTTTCATTGACTGGATAGAAAATATCGTATGGCCCTGAAAATGCGGTGCAAAGATGGAAAACAATTGATACAGGACAAATGTATTTCCTAACTTCTGAAGAATTCCTAACTATATCTTAAATGATTTATACAAATAAATGGTGTTTGGGTATAAAATATTAAAGAAATTCTCATAAAATTTACATTTATATTGTAATTGACATACAATGTTTTATTTGTTTAATACATTTTTAATACTTATGCTGTTATTGCTTTATTTTTAATCTGGTGAAATTTATACAATAAAACAGAAAAGCAAGGCTTGTTTTGTTCACCGCCCTATTAGTTTCTATTGAGGGTTCACTTTTTTTCCCTACTTATGCTGATAGCCTTGAGAGGCTATATCAGCGTTACCCTAGCATGTAGGTGAGCTGTCGAGGCTCAAACCGGAGGTGTTGCTAGCACTGGCCCTAGGAATAACAGTGCTTCGTAGAATCTACCACCGGATCGGAAACACGACCCACTGAGAAGATCCGGCAAGAAACTCAGTGGGCTGTGTCTGAGGGTTAATTTACTCGCCGAGTCCTTCGTCGAGGGAGAGAATTAACTGATCTTAGAAGTAGAAAATTAAAGTTAAGACGCCGTTTTTTTAGGGGACGATGGCTGAGCAGTTCCCGGAGGCCAGAGTCACACACTTTTANAGAATCTACCACCGGATCGGAAACACGACCCACTGAGAAGATCCGGCAAGAAACTCAGTGGGCTGTGTCTGAGGGTTAATTTACTCGCCGAGTCCTTCGTCGAGGGAGAGAATTAACTGATCTTAGAAGTAGAAAATTAAAGTTAAGACGCCGTTTTTTTAGGGGACGATGGCTGAGCAGTTCCCGGAGGCCAGAGTCACACACTTTTAGCTTGCGAGGAGTAATAATACTATCTACTATCATTGAAGGTGCTAAATCTTTCGCCCTCTCCTTCTCTACGTCCCTCTCTCTCTCTCTCTTTCCCTCCCCACCCCTAAAATCAAAAACAAGTCAATCAACATTTTTGCATGGCGTCATTCTGGATTCTAAGTTTACGTGATTTGAAACAAAAACAAATTCGTTCTAAATTGCTTTTGGTCCATGGTGGAAACTGGGGTATGAGTAGGATGATGATGGTATGGATGATGGTATCAGTAGCTCTCGAAGAACATCCATCCTAAAGGCACCAATATCGAAAAACATATCACATCGCAAAAACCTCCACTCACCTCAAGGTAACAGATCCAAATTTCAATTGTACAGTTTATCAGGTATCTCAATCTTCAAATTGAAACACTTCACAACAGAACCACACCAGATGGAGATACTCCGCCTCCAGTATACCATCACCAAGGTCGAACTTCACTTCTTCGACTGACTTGGTGGTGCAGTAGTTAGCGCTTCTGACTGCTGCGCCGAGAGTCCTGGGTTCGATTCCCACATCAGGCAAACTGTGTGATTTTTTTTATCTATATATTTGAACACATATAAGTATCTTTATCAGTCTCTGTTACCCTTGACACTGGGAATCCTAAATTGGCACCGAATTACGCGAATTACGCGAAGTGCCCGATTTGTTTCCCCAGTTATAAAAAAAGGTCCAAACGCGCGCTAAAACTAGAAATGAATGGAATAAAATAAAGTTAATAATTGTCTTGACATTTATTACAATTGCAAGGGACTGTCCCTCGAAACATTTAAAGTAATTATTGAACAAAGGTCTCTTGTGACTCAGGTAGGTCATATCAAGAAAAAATCCCCTGGACTAAAGTCCTACATAACGAATCGTGTACCTAATGTGACGTCATTTGACATTTTTCGCCTTATTTCGCTTAAGTCGAAATGTCATTAAATTCAATAATTTACATAATTATATTTTTGCCTATTGGGGCTATTCTAGCTACGCGTGGGCGGGTAGATGTCCTCGCGGGCTCAACCTGAGAAAATTTGCCAACACTAGCCCTAGCAAGAGCAGTGCTTCGCAGAATCTACCACCGGATAGGAATCGCGACCCACTGAGAAGATCCGACGAGAAATTCACGGGGCGATAGTTACACGGAGTATCTATAATTACAATGCTAACTAATTCAGGAATCAATAATACTTTTACATGGAATTTAATATCGAGTGCTGGAATCGATGGAATTTTAGTTCTCAAATGTATGTCTTGTTAAAAATTCATTAACTGATGGATTTATATCACTTCATGTTTCAAAAGCAATCAGTTTTTACTTTGATTGTTTAAGATAATATTTATACAATACAATTGAGCCTGTGAAATCATGTCTCAATGAAATTGGCGAATTTCATGTTGAGAACCCTGACTCCGGTAACAACGTCACAATAGATGCACCACATGCTCCTATGTCCATTAAAGCAATAGAAACTATACCTTCGTTGGCTATGGACTAACTATAAACTTTTTAGAACTCCAAGCATCAAAATAATGCGTATATCTAGAGAAAGAGAGAGAGAGAAAAGGAAAAGAAAGGGAAAGAGAGAGAGAGGGAGGATTGTTGATAATACATCGCAACATATTCTATTATTCTTATATTTTCATTAAATGAAAAATTTCAAGAATTGGTTTGGAAAGTTCCTTTTTAGCGATAAAGCCGTCTATGGTACAAATTCTACGTACATGTTCAATATTAATTATGTTATAGTGTGCAATAAAGTATATTATTTCTCTTTAAATATTTTTAATATATCACTAATTTTATTTCATTACCAATTTTAACGTCTTTTATGTTAGAAAATGGTTATTGTTATAACCTCAACGCTACTCAGGGTCATATTAATGAAGAGGAAATGTATCAAGTAAATTGCATTATCAGATCTTGATGCGCAGTCTTTGCACTGAACTTTACATTTATTTACGTTATAGATAAAAAGACTGTAAGCCCATAATCAAACGAGGAGAATACCAGCGCTTGTCCAAGGTCCAATTTTATTGTTACTACAAAATAAATTAGCTTCCATTACTATAGCTATAGTGACATTAACCTATATAAACTCACTATACCTATATATAAGATCTGCAATATGTACATATACTATAGGCTATTTCTTTAGAATTTCCACAATTGATTGATTTTGCACCTTACTTTTTATCTCACCGTGTTACGTCGGCTATAAAACATGACGTCACTGCTTTTCCGGGAATACTGGTCAATTCTTAAAAGATCATATGTAGCAAGAATATCGCTTGCCATAAACACAACAACGTCTTAGGTATTGTATTATCGTGAAAAGGTCAAAACCTTGTTTTCTGTTCAATAACAAAACAATTTACGGCCCATTTAACGGCCGACAACAGTTACAATTGATTTGTGGCATCATATCAATTAAAGTATTGTACATATGGCCATCAAATTGTTTGGAATGTCGGAACCTAAAAATTCCTAAAGCGAGATACGAGATTTAATATTAGTGGAAACAACATTGTTATAATAGAAAGACTAGAGCCTGCACATCTAAGATTATAATTTCTAAATCTACTAAGTATAGATGAAGTAAATCCTTCAGATCTATCTTTTATTTGTATGGAGGATCTCCTGGTAGCAAAAGTGGGCTCAGCCGTGACAGGTGGGATTTGGTAACAACTTACCGAGCACATCCAAAAGCGCCCTAACTGCTCAAGGATGAGCTCAAGCTCCTTAGTGCGTTTATCTCGCCTGAGATCAGAATCGCAGCTCGCTGAGAAAAAATCCTGTGAGAAACTCAGTTTTTTATTTTATTTTATTGTTTAGATGGTGGACGAGCTCACAGCCCACCTGGTGTTAAGTGGTTACTGTAGCCGATAGACATCCACAACGTAAATGCGCCACCCACCTTGAGATACAAGTTCTAAGGTCTCAAGTATAGTTAGAACGGCTGCCCCACCCTTCTAACCGAAACGCATTACTGCTTCACGGCAGAAATAGGCAGGGTGGTGGTACCCACCCGCGCGGACTCACAACAGGTCCTACCACCAGTAATTACGCAAATTACAATTTTGCGGGTTTCATTTTTATTACACGATGTTATTCCTTCACCGTGGAAGTCAATCGTGAACATTTGTTGAGTACGTATTTCATTGGAAAAATTGGTACCCGCCTGCGGGATTCGAACACCCGTGCATCGCTTCAACACGATAACACCGGACGTCTTATCCGTTAGGCCACGACGACTACAAAAGTTGGTATTATTAGTCCATTCAAAAAGTTCAAATTCCATTTTCACTGTTGTCGAATCATGCCGTGCATGTGCGGAATTCGTCACTAAAAATATTCCCTATTCCCTAGATGTAGATTTAATTCAAGTAATTTCCTTAAGCGCTGTAACCTAGCACTTTGATACGAGAAACGTGACCACGTAACATTTCATACTTTCAAAGTGAAGCCGTTACAATTAAAGACCATGCTAATACTTTTTAGGTATTTTTTTCTTGTATTAAAGCAATTCACTAAATCATCCTGGCAACAAAAATTGGGTATTACACAAAATAAAAGTATCACTCTCCGATTGCGTGCTTTTTGATTGTCAATAATTACATACAATTACATAATTACATTAATAAACATAATAATTACATTAATACCTACAGCTTAATTTTCTTTCCCGATGATTCTGTTTTTTTTTTCTTAATTTTTAGTGTATACATGTTTTGACTCGTGATTAGAGGAATTGCAAACCTGCCCGGATAAATATAACCTACGTATATATGTATACTGATACGGATTTGGCTTGATACGAAATTGAAATTGTTTATGAAAAGTAATTATTGATAAACACTAATGTTATCATTAAAAAATTGGAAATAGTATTTTTTTCAGAATGTCAATATCAAAAAAAAAAAAAAATAGAGTACATAAAATGAATCTAAATCAAAAGGCGTCAGTAGTTAAGATCGAAATTGTGTTATTAAGTGGACACAATTTTTTGTTCGAAACGCTACACATCGTTATTCAATTCATGATCTCAAAGGTCTTCCCTCGTAAAACCGGTCGGAGTGCCAACGACATCATTCGCTTCATATAATATTCGCCGATATCCGATACTACGTTATTCCAACATAATCGTCCGAAGTGCGCGGTGTTTAATAGAATACTTACAAAGTCCAAATTTGCGTCACATAACATGGCGGTTACATCGTTATTGAGACTGGAAGTATTGTTTGCAATAACCTTTTGCATCGGTGCGTTAATTACATTTCTTAAGAAAAATTTCGTAGGGTGCAGTAAAATTTTATAGATATATATATATATGTGTTTTCAGTGGCCGAAGTGTTAATGCACCCAGAAAACGACGCACTGCAAGGTTCTAGTGATAACAACTCTGATGGAAATAAACGGGTTTGTTCTTTTCGATCTTTTATTTGATTCTAAGCTTACACGAAAACAGTTTTCAATTTATTGCCTGTGAAATCATTACTTCGATTATCGGCTTCAAGCATTCACGTGATTATAGAAACTTATTTCAATATGATAATAATTATAAATGTAATAAATAATTATAAATTGAAAACCGGTCATCTCTAATGTATTTGAATTGCCACACTAACTTAACATTACTCAACTGAACGCAACTTCATATTATGTGCGTTGGGCCGTTGTAAACAAACTTGACCATGGATTATACAATCAAATTCAACAATTAGGGACATGAATGGATTCGTTGTTTCTGGTGCCTAGTAGATGCGAAAAACGCATTGTTGTTAAAAAAAATTGGTAGGTTTTTTTTTTTATTGCTTGATGTGTGGACGAGCTCACAGCCCACCTGGTGTTAAGTGGCTACTGGAGCCCATAGACATCTACAACTTAAATGCGCCACACACCTTGAGATATAAGTTCTAAGGTCTCAGTATGGTTACAACGGCTGCCCCCACCCTACAAATCGAAACGCATTACTGCTTCACGGCAGTAATAGGCGGGGCGGTAGTACCTACCCGTGTGGACTCACAAGAGGTCCTACCACCAGTAAAGTAATGGAAACCAGTAATTTTATATCTAATATTATTACTTCTTCCTATTCTACCAGCACAACCGTCTACTACAGTTTATCCTGCTAGTTTCTCCCTTCTCTCTGCCTCTTCGTCAACAGTATTTTCATCCCTCACATTGGTTTAGTGTTAGCATCCCTTAACTCCTACCTTGAGTATTGGTGATACTGGGAAAACTGTGACCCAAACTGATGTTTATCGCGAAGAAGCACGTGGAAATCAATTTGTAAGGAAATCCTTACTGTTGATTACTTTTAATATCATAGCTTGAAAATATTTTATATCAGTATGTATAATGTTTTGTTTTTCTCCACCATTTCTGCTTCTAGCCAGAAGAAATATGGTCTTGGGGCTATGTGGACAATACAAAATCCGTGAGTATGAATTCTATTGATTTCACTCGTCATCATTATCCTCTGTATGATCGCGTATGATCAGGCTATTTATCCAGCTACATCAGTTAAGAGTTACATCATAATTTCTATATATAAAAAAATGAATTGCTGTTCGTTAGTCTCGTTAAAACTCGAGAACGGCTGTGACCGATTTGGCTGATTTTGGTCTTGAATTATTTGTGGAAGTCCAGAGAAGGTTTAAAAGGTAAATAAATATGAAAATGCTCGGAATTAAATAAAAATAACAATTTTGTTTTTCCTTTGACGTGTCGCCCGTCGGACGGATTCCTTTTGTTTGTTTTAAGTTTATTTTATATAAAAGTTTAGGTCTTTTATTTATCGATTGAGGCACTACGAAGTCTGCCAGGTCAGCTAGTTAGTGAATATAAATAGATAAACTAAAAGAATACTGTAAAAACTTTTGCGGTAACAGAACAACCAGTCTGCAACCACCGAAGAACCTGAAGTGTGCAAACCGTATAATCCAACAGTACCCAACTTCGAGAAACCTGGAAGAAGAATCAGTGAAGTCAGTAAGTCAATTTCAAAAATAACAATATATTTTGGCATCTTGACGTATGCAATTGAGTTCTCAATATCAACTTTATTCAGACCCTTCAAAGTGTAAGGATCTAGGAGTTTTGATTAAAAGCAAATATACATTGCCTTAGTGTTCGGCCACATCACCATAATGTGGCACACTTGTGATGTATCCTAGTCCTTATGCGGTCATCGGTATTAATCAAAGTATTCTATATAAACATTACTAAATTTAAAGAATACTTACCAGAGATTGGCTTTTGAATTGAGATTGAAAATATTTTGTAATTTGGATCTGCGTTTTATAACCAAAACAAACAATCTATTCTCACTCCTTTACTGTGCATGCGGTCAGACTGTGGAATTCACTGCCGGCTGACATCCGAGTTTGCAAGTCTGTTTCTGTTTTTAAATACAAGGTCAAACAATTTTATCTCTCATCAACCGAATGATCATGGTTCTATACTCTTCGTATATACGAGTGTTACTGTGTTACTTATAATATTTTGTATTCAAGTTTAACAATATTTACTATGTGTATGTGCATTACTATAATTCTCATGTTGTATTTGTTATTTTAGTTATGTGTTAATTGTTCTACACACACTCATCATTTTTTATTATTATTCTCATTATCCTCTCGCAGGTCTGCTGGAAGAGATTTCTTAAAGAAATAAGCAGTGCCTTTGTACATAATTTTCCTATTACTCTGTACTATGTCTTCTTTTCTGTGTGTACATAAATAAATAAATAAAATAAATAAAAAATCGAAAAGCTATTGAATAATTAATCATTAAAATGTTATCCTGAATAAAACCTCGAAGTATTATATAATTTTCTATTTTACAGAATGCTATGAATATCTATGGAATATAAATTTCAGAGAAGAGCGTGATCGAAGATTGGACAAATGTAAGTAATGTATTTTACGGCAAAGAGCGGAGATGGTGGTTTCGTCTTTAAAAAAACACAAGCTTTTGACACAGATTTTGACTAATCCTTATAAACACTATATTAGAAAGAAGCAATTGTACAGAAATAATTTTGATTAGCCTAATTCAACAAGAAATGATAATATTATTCTGTGCCTAACTTATTAAGTGCGCTAGAAAGATTAATTTTATATCAGTGTTAAAATAATACACAATGTACTCACTTCAATTAAAGGTTACCGTCGTCTCCACTCCGTATAGATTTCAGATTGGCATATCGTCAAATATCTTAAACAATTGCGGTAGGCAGCGGCTTGGCTCTGCCCCTGGCATTGCTGAAGTCCAAGGGCGACGGTAACCACTCACCATCAGGTGGGCCGTATGCTCGTCTGCTTATAAAGGCAAAAAAAAATTCTGAATATTTCAGGCTTTAAGCTGCATAGTAATGTCCAGCCATCATTTGCTATTGGGGGACGCAACACATTACCTGGCGAATTTCCACACATGGTTTGTTAACAACATAATAATAATAATAATTTTAATGTAAAATATAATAAAATATTAGAGTAAAAGTCGAGAAAAATCTACTTAATAATTTAAAATATAATCTAATCTAAAATACCTATAATAATATACAACAGGGTTTTAGTATTTTCTTTTCACATATTAGTTCCTCTCCCATGTTAAATATTGCTAGAAAATGAAACAATAAATTTAGATCCGCACAACTCCAAATCTCCAATACCAAATTTTTTAGGATAGTAGACATGTTGATCTCGTGTCTCTCCGGTAGAAGATTAATTATTATAATTAATTAGTTAATTAGATTAATTCGCAAAACAGCTACTCTTGAGTTCTTAGGTCTCCCGTAGAGGTGCTCGGGTAGCTGTTGGCAAATCTCACCCCTCCTGGCTGAGCCCTTGCTCGCCCATCTGTCCTTGTGAAACTGAATAGCCTCTGGGCCACCAACAATCCCAAATTCATAAAAAAAACTCATATCTCAAGGAATTCCCATTTATGAGTTCCGGTAAACATTTAGCAATAGATTTTTATTTCATACTACAAAAAAAAAACTTTAACTTGACCAAAACATACTTTAATTGTTACCTATATAGCATACTTTTAGATACTAGAGGTCCCGCAGTAGTCGAAATTCGACTATAATTAATTGGAATTGTAAGTTTGTACACTATTATGATTGTATTTTATACTTCTATAATCACAAATTTCGCCAATCTATTTTCAATTTGACCACAGACGTCAAGAACAAAAGTTTGACAATAAATAGTATGCATGCGTGTGCGCGTCAAATACATGGTATGTAGTGTGTGTAATGTTTTCTTTATTGATTTAATGTATGTTTTATGCATTATTTAAAAAAAAAATTAGCATTGTTGCACTTCTTCTCTATATTCTCTATAACTGTAGAAAATTTCATACTCTTCCGTCCGCGCAATCTCCGTAAAAAGGGATACAAAGTTTCTGCTTCACGTATTAATATATAGATTTTATTTTTATAGGGTGCCATAGGCTGGCAGGCAGTCGTTGGATCCTGGATATTCAAATGTGGTGGATCGTTAATTAGCAATAAATTTATACTGACTGCGGCTCATTGTACGAGCTTCTCCCTGAAAGACACTTCCATCGCTGATCCTATTCCTAAGATCGTCAGACTCGGCGACAAATATATTTTAGACAAGGTAATAGCTATGTCCTAAGTTACAAACTTCTACTTGCTTATCTAAATAAATGCGAAAATATCGTTACGAAAAATGAGACCAGCCTTAGTGGCTTTTTTTAAAATACTAGTCTGCTGCATATACTGCAGTAGTCGAAATTCGACTATAATTAATTGAAATTATAAGTTTGAACATTATTATGGTTCTATTGTCAAAGACTATTATACTTCTATAATCACAGATTTCGCCAAGACTACACTGTAGACAAATAATATTAAACATTAACAATATTAACCTATTCTAAATTTGACTACAGATTTTAAGCAATAAGAAAAGTTTGACAATAAACAAAGAGTATATGTGTGTGTGTCAAATACATGGTAGTGTGTGTAATGTTTTCTGTATATATGATATGTATAATGTATTTTTATGCATAATTAAAAAAAATATTAGCATTCAGCACTTCTTCTCTATATTCTCTATAAGTGTGGGAAATTTTATATTCCTCCGTCCGCGCAATTTTCGTAAAAAGGAGATTTTGGGTCACAATTAGTATGTTCTAAATTATTTGAAAATACTTTTATTAAAAAACATTTTCTAGGAAGTAAACGATGGCATAATCCCTGAAGACAGAGAAATCGTAAATATCATTAAACATCCATCCTACAATCCTCCCAAGAAATACTTCGACATTGCCCTCATGGAGTTAGACAAAGATGTCTTCTTCAGCAAGTACGTACAGCCGGCATGCCTTTGGCCTCACTTCGATCTCAGCAGTTTGGGGAAAAAAGCTAGTGCGACAGGATGGGGAGTTGTCGATGCAAGTAAGTAATATATGGCGCTATGGACCCTAATCCAAGCTAATGATGCTGTTTTTTTTTACACGTGGACTAAGTGGCTATCGAGGAACTAACACATAATAACTCGAGACATGACGTCCAAGTTTTTTTATTTATTTTTTTATTGCTTATATGGGTGGACGAGCTCACAGCCCACCTAGTGTTAAGTGGTTACTGGAGCCCATAGACATCTACAACGTAAATGCGCCACCCGCCTTGAGATATAAGTTCTAAGGGTCTCAGTATAGTTACAGTATAGTACAAATATCAAATAAATTAAATAAAAATTCTTCCATCCTTCAATCTGATCGTACAACTCCTTCGTGGTTGCAATAGGCAATATGGTTAATTACACAAACATTTAAAAAATACTTGACGTTAATCTACAAATGTTAATGACCGATTTACTTAGAAAAGTAGATGCATGTCTGATTTGAATTCTGGCACAATCATATGATACTATTTATTACAGCAGCCGTCTCCATTGGACTACGAACGCTCCATAATTTCGTATAAATTGTTTCAATAAGCTCCAATAGCCAAGCGAGCCGTGAACTAATGTGGCCATTTCTTTTAATTATGGAAAAATAAATTTCAAATTTAGACTTAATTTTTTTTAATTGCATCTAATTAATACTTTTTTTTATTGCTCTTGTAGACAGACGAGCATAAGGCCCACCTGATGGTGAGTTGTTACCGTCGCCCATGGACTTCAGCAATGCCAGGGGTAGAGCCAAACCGCTGCCTACCGCTTAATACTCTCCACAAGCCTTTTTTAAAGAAGGACATGTGATAGCGCTCGGGAAACACCGTGGAGGGGATATTTTCACCGCTCAATTTTAAACGGCCGTCTGGTGTAGTGGTAAGTGACATGGTCACTACACAAGGGGGTCGCGGGTTCGAATCCCGCCAAGGGAAGATATTTGTATGATAAATATAAATGTCTTTCCAGGGTTATGGGTGTATATTAAATATATGTATGTGTATAATAAAAATATTATATTTATTTCCGTTATCTGGTACTTGTAACACAAGTTCTTTACGANAATCCCGCCAAGGGAAGATATTTGTATGATAAATATAAATGTCTTTCCAGGGTTATGGGTGTATATTAAATATATGTATGTGTATAATAAAAATATTATATTTATTTCCGTTATCTGGTACTTGTAACACAAGTTCTTTACGAACTTAGCACGGGACCAGTTAACGTGGCGTGATTAAAAAAAAGAAAAAAAAAAAAAAAATTGCAACACTTGCGCTACAAACATTCATACGTACTTACTTATAATATTACTTACTTTACCCTACAAAGTAGGGAGGATTCAAGCTGAAACTAAGCACAAACAATCTCTTTTAGGAAGCACTGACATATCGCCCGAACTGCAAGCTATCGTAATAGATTTGATAGATACCCCGCAATGTCAGCAATTGCTCGAGACTTCGTGCAACAGACACTGGTGCGGTGTCGAAGATCATCAGCTGTGCGCTGGGAAGTTGGCTGGGGGAGTGGATGCATGTCAGGTTAGTATCTTTATTTATAGACCTTTAAAATATATGCCTTGCCTATTTCTTGAGTTCCAGTTTAAAAGTTAGAACATTTGACATATTATATGTCTTTGCAGTCATTGAATCCATTTATATGTACCTATATATTATAATAATATAATACAAATGAAACTTCATTAATTGAAAATATAAATGTCGTAATTTACGTTTTTTTTTATTGCTTAGATGGGTGGACGAGCTCACAGTCCACCTGATGTTAAGTGGTTACTGGAGTCCATAGACATCTACAACGTAAACGCGCCACCCACCTTGAGGTATAAGTTCTAAGGTCTCAGTATAGTTACAACGGCTGTCCCACCCTTCAAACCGAAACGCATTACTGCTTTACGGCAGAAATAGGCAGGGTGGTGGTACCCGTGCGGACTCACAAGAGGTCCTACCACCAGTAACAGTTGTGTGTGTGTGCTCAAACTAATTAAATAGCAAATTGTGAGCATATCTGTACATACTGAACATACAACAAAAATCAAAACAAATAAAAACCGTGACATTTGTGGATGCTATTATAACTTACCATTAAATAATTATCATTGATTTTCTTCTTTTTTCATTGATTTTCTGCACTTACTTTAGTTGATTAGTTAACATCTGAAATTGTGATTTCTAAATCATTAAATATCTTCTACCTTTGTTCACACACCGGATGAACCTTAAACTTATTTGCAGTCAAAATAAATTTATGAAACACTGTCTATATTTTGTTCATCTACAGAGGCGGAATATTTTAAATCAATTTTGCAGTCTTCCTTGTAATTCACTGATACTTACACCTTTCGATTTTTTTTACTTCACCAAACAACCCATAACAAACAACGCCTCTTCAAATATCCATCATTCCGGACGATAATCGGCATGATGAGTCGTGACGTGACCTATCAAAGGCTCAGAGAAGTAACAGTAACATGTACTGACAGTGAACCTCTATATAAAGGGCAACTGGGAAGTTACTAATGGATGTGACGTGTGAAGTACATTAAAATCATTATTATATTATTAGATTATACTATATAATGGTCAGCTACTAATCCGATAGTGTAATGCGATTTTAGTTTCTTCGAGAATTTTCTTTTTTTAATCTGTCTTTGACAATTCTTCCTTTTATTTTCATTTACTGGTTTCTTCCCTTCTGCGAATTGTAGTTTTCTGCTACTAGTGCCCAAATTAGCAAAATACGCTCGCAATTTAGGACTCGGTAGGCATCTCTTCTTCAATAGCCAACTTAGCCTGTTTGCCAAGACCCATAAACACCAAAAAAGATACGGAAAAAATCTAAATAAGATTCAAATATCTGGGATAGGTACCATGGAAACAGGAATGATGAGTAGGATGGTAGCATTACGAGCTCACAATTCACTTTCATCTCTACAGGGTGACTCTGGAGGTCCTCTCCAAGTTGAAATATCTCTTCCTACATCGTCTCAAGGCAAGATATATTGTATAATCGGCGTGACGTCATTCGGGATCGGCTGTGCTCTCCCTGAACTGCCCGGGATATACACGAGAGTGTCGAGCTTCATTGATTGGATCGAACAGAATGTTTGGCCTACAGTCCACCAAAGTGGTACAGCTTAGTGCACTTTTAAAACCAAAGCTTTCTGGCATTGAAACGAACGTCGAATTGTAATTAAAAACAACGTTCTTATTATGAAACACACAATTAAGAAGAATAAGTATATTAGTAGTTATAGTACATAAGCACAGAACAATTAATATTATATTATATATATAAATGTTATGTTTATAATTCTTAATAATGCATATTATATCAACTTTTATCCATTATAAGTTAAAAAAATACGACATTGGAGTTTTAATAGACCATACATATTTAATACTAGCTGACCCGGCAGACTTCGTAGTGCCTCAATTGATAAATAAAAGACCTAAACTTTATTTGATTCCGAGAATTTTCATATTTATCTACCTTTTAAACCTTCTCTGGACTTCAACAAATAATTCAAGATCAAAATTAGCCAAATCGGTCCAGTCGTTTTCGAGTTTTAGCGAGACTAACGAACAGCTATTCATTTATTATATATATATATAGATTTGTTTTAAGACCATCCTTATTCAACTTTATACTACTACTGTATATAAGCTCAACGATTAGACGCAATATACATTTCAAGTCGAATGGAAGATGGAAAAAAAATCAATAAGAAATTAATTAAAAAAAATACTTTGCGTTTGTATCCATTATATATCAAATGTCATATAAATATTATAGTGTTTGGCATTTTTGGAACAGTAACTCAAATATATAAAATATAGACTGATTATACGACCTATACCTACCTATATGGGTTTTTAACTATAACTCAATTTTACAAACTTCAAAATCCCCTTCATATACATCAAATTCAATTTTCTAAATATCAAATTCAACTTCTATACCAAGGTTAGATTTTTTATTATTCTTTTAAAAATAACAAAACTCAAAACAAAAAAGAGAAGAATATGCGAAAAATATATGTCAATAAAATGCTTTCAAGTCGTGTTTATAAAATTGAATTTAAAGTTATAAACCCATATCTCTATACATAAAAATGAATTGATGTTCGTTAGTCTCGCTAAAACTCGAGAACGGCTGGACCGATTTGGCTAATTTTAATCTTGAATTATTCGTGGAAGTCCAGGGAAGGCTTAAAAGGTAAGAAAATATAAAAAAAAGCTCGGAATTATATAAAAACAATCAATTTTGTTTTTCCTTTGATGTGTCCCCTTGATATGTCTTTTATTTATCGATTGAGGCACTACGAAGTATCCCAGGTCAGCTAGTATTAAATAGATAAAGGCGTAAAAGACAGGAAAAACAAATTTAAAATAACTCTTCATAGAGTCTGTTGTTAATACAAAAAGAACTGAGAACTAAACTAGGCTCATTAAGGATTCGACAGCAGAACTTGAAGCGTTTCGGAACAAACGACTCATGAATAGCTCATAAAACGAAAACAACATGCAATAAAACTGGCCTTAGTCCTCGCAGCGTTCCAGATTCAAGACTAACACCGACCCACTGTTACACTGTGATGTAACAAATTACGTGTATATTGTTACTGTTTGATTGTATATAGTAATCCCTTGCATGGCTCTGTATTTTTATTGTTATATTTTTTTGGAACGAAGTTTTGGAACGAAGTTCCTTATCGCGCGTTTTGAAAGGGGGCTAGACGGAAAAAATTCTTACGAAAAGCTGTCACGACACCTTTTAGATCCGTCATTCTGACCAATCAACGTGTAGGCGCTTATCGCGTGACATTGCTCGTATCCGATTGGTCCGCGTAATGAGTACAGTTTCTCGAGATAGCGTTTCAACAATAGTAATTTAGTTCATAGTATTGTTTTTTTCTTCTTCATAATGCCGTAATTTATTATTATAACTTAAAAAAAATTTACAATTCCTTCACTAATTAATCGAAAGGAACTTCGTTCCATCCGGGTGTCCCTTGAGACCTCTGAAGTTTTTTTTGCTTAGATGTGTGGACGTGCTCACAACCCACCTGGTGTTAAGTAGTTACTGGAGCCCATAGACATCTACAACGTAAGTGAGCTATCCACCTTGAGATATAAGTTAGAAGGTCTCAAGTATAGTTACAACGGCTGCCCTGCGCTTCACACCGAAACGCATTACTACTTCACGGCAGAAATAGGCGAGGTGGTGGTACCTACCCGTGCGGACTCACAAGAGGTCTTACCATCAGTGATAAAATTGGTAATGAGTAAGGTAAATGGTAATGAGTTAGTATAATGGCTCTTCAATAAATTCGTGCTCCAAATCAAACTCACTCAGTTTAATTAACTAGCAAACAAAAATTACCTTAAGCTATACCTTTGGAAAACAATACTGTACTCTCGAAGATCAAGTCAAAATGGAAATTTACTATGTTTGTGGCGTAAAAAATTAAAATAACTAAACTACTCTCCAAACACAGTCACTCCACTCACATAAACCCACACACAAGTAACGAATATAAATTTGTAAAATTAATAAGTATAAATATTAGCAATACAAGCTATGATTGATGCTTTTTCCGGGACGTCTGTCGTATCTGCTAGTCTATACATATAAATAAAATTAGAGTGTCTGTTTGTAATATTGAAATAACCGCTTTTTACTACATGCATATGAATATATATACCAAAATAACATTTTTTACAATTTTTGTCTGTCTGTCTGTCTGTTTGTTCCGGCTAATCTCTGGAACGGCTGAACCGATTTTAATGAGACTTTCACTAATAGGTATCTGATAATACAAGGAGTAACTTCGGCTACTTTTTTAGACTAGCTTCGCCCCGCGGCGTCACCCGCAGTTATTGTCGTACCGCGTGCAATATGGCGGGACTCGCCTATCAATAATAAAATTTAATGTTTCCGAAGCGAACCGAGGGCGGGTCGCTAGTATTAAAATAAGTCGAAAACTATAGTCTACTCGTCGTTACGGTACGATGTGAGCAGCACAAAACGGTAAGCTTCCATGTGAGGGAGAGACTTGTCCAGCAGACAGATAGCAGCATTACTTTCACGGAGGCCAACTTGATCCTAGAACATTCGTCTCTCCTACGTCCAACTCTCAGTTACAAATGTCAACTGGCGGTATCTCGTAAGTTATGTAAAACAGAAGAATAAATCTCACTGATCTCAATTTAAATTATTTTATGGAAATAATCAACTTAGGTTTCAATGTTTGGTTGCGTCCGCTAATTCATGTTAACTTAATAAAAAATTATCAAGATTTGACCAGTAGTCTTTGAAACTCTAACTTTATTAATGCATATTTAATTGGCTATGACTAAATCGATGNCGGTATCTCGTAAGTTATGTAAAACAGAAGAATAAATCTCACTGATCTCAATTTAAATTATTTTATGGAAATAATCAACTTAGGTTTCAATGTTTGGTTGCGTCCGCTAATTCATGTTAACTTAATAAAAAATTATCAAGATTTGACCAGTAGTCTTTGAAACTCTAACTTTATTAATGCATATTTAATTGGCTATGACTAAATCGATGAAATTTTCATTTTACTTTGTTGTATTCAGTTTTTTTTTTTTTTGGAACGAAGTTCCTTATGGGACGATGCGGAGGGGTAACCTAACCGGGAAAAAAGGTCCGTAACGTAAGATTTTTATTAGTAATGCACACAGTGTACGACTTAACTTTGTAATAACGTACAAAAAATAACATATTTTTTTGTCATTCATTGACCACGATCTCAGAGCGTTCGTTTGCGCAATACACTAACTCTTATGCAAACAACCGTGAATGAAGTGTAGTACCACAATAAGTTCGAACGTTACCGAATGACCGTGGGTTGTTGCGTAACCTCCAGTTTTATTTTCTTTATACCTCGAATAGAACTTAAAATTAATATTTTTACAATAAGGAACTTCGTTCCTATCCGGTGTCCCACGACACCACACATCTGTGATTTTTTCAAAAGTTTTGCTATTATTGAAACGAAATCTGATAAAATTAAAACTAAAAACGAATGTAAAACAAAGGAAACATCAGACAAGAGGGTTGACCAATTTAAATTTAAAATTAAACTCCTCATATACCTAACTCCATAATCCACCTAAATGTTTTTTTTTAAGTAAATCGCCGTAACAATACGTTTAAGTAAAATCGCAGCATTCTTTTATTTTATTTTAAACAAAGACCAGCTAATTATGGACCGTTTCTCCCATTTAATATGTAAATAGGGTAATCAACATGTGTCCAGTAGGAAAAATGCAAATCGCTACAGAAGTACACTGCGCGCGTTGTACCGCTCCCAGTAATGTACGGTTTGGGGCGATGCGAGAGGAGAAAATAATAATATAAACATTGTTATTTCGGGGGCCGCGAAAAGCTCCGCGAAACGTGCCAGAGCTTTATGTTCCTGCTGACGTACTTATGACTTATTTACGAAACTCGGGGGACGTGGGTTGAAATGTTTTCGGAGCACTTATCGATGGTCACGTGAAAAATAAAAGCCGCGTTTCATGTGTAATAAAAATCAAACTCGCAAAATTATAATTTGCGTAATTACTTGTGGTAGGACCTCTTGTGAGTCCGCACGGGTAGGTACCACCGTGAAGCATTTCTGCCGTGAAGCCGTAATGCGTTTCAGTTTGAAGGGGGGGCAGCCGTTTTAACTATACGGAGACTCTAGAACTCATATCTCAAACTGGGTGGCGCATTTACGTTGTAGATGTGTATGGTCTCCAGAAACCACTTAACTCCGGGTGGGCTGTAAGCTCGTCCACCCATATAAGAAAAAGAAAAAAAAACTTTGGTATTAGATGCAAAATGATCTTAGCTGACGAAACAATCCTGCAAATTATGCTCTGGAGAATTAGAAGCCACGTACCACACAATCAATGGATGGTATGGCTTAACAAGAACCAGAATAAACATCTTAGGGGACGGTCACCCGGAACAAGATAAATCTATTCTGTCCACAGAATCCTATCATCCAACAGTATCAAAATTAATGAGAATGCTATTTGAGGAAATTGATTAAAATCAGGTGGCTGACTCAAACGATCCTAATCGTCGAAGTGTTGGGTGGTTCGTCCATCCATTCAACCAAATGCAAGATCAGTTAATGTTAATAATAATAATAATGTTTTTATTGCAAGTAACCATGACTCATATAAATTGTTAATAAGACTTAGACCTATGTTAGTAGTTATATTTACATCACAATGAATTACTGTCGTAACATCCCATGGGAGACGGCACCACAGCGACCCATGTATACACAGTCCAGCCTGCTTGCGATCATGCTCAGGATACTATTGGTGCTGGCCCTCACTCTGCTTACCAGAGATGCACACCTCTTACGCATGGTAGCGTAAAAACAATCTATGTGCGCGTCTGCAAACATCCCTGATGCGCTACAAAAGCGGGGCAGCACCACCAGCACCAGCACCCTACGTTATTATATTTAAATTGCTAATTCGAGCAATTTAACAAACAATATTTACTACAAGTAGTAGTAATCTATTTACGTCTAACTGTACTGAGCTGCACTCTGCTTAAATTTAATTGACATACTGCCTTCTTGCTGCTGATTTATTGCAGTGTCAAACTAATATGGAATGATTAACGAAAATTGTAAAATTATAAAAGAAAAATATACGAAGTTGATTAGGCGTTAATACAGGGATTGACCTCATTTCCCAGGAAGTGATTTCTCAAAAAAAAACGAACTTTGCTTAAGGGAATTCTGAAGCTACGCGTACTTGGATGGATCCATAAATAATTTAGATATTTTAAGGAGATTTTTAATATTTTCCTTGGAAAATTACCAATGTTTACATCTAACGCCATTTTGATTTTGATGGGGAAAAAACATAGCAAGCAGAACACAGAAAATTTAAAAATTCACAATACGACTATGTAAAAATTTATTAAAATTTGGACGGCACAAGTTCCGTGCGGGTTAGATAATGCAATAAAATTAAACTAGAAAAATAAAATTGTCGCCATTACTGACTTATTCTACTTATTTCGAAAGCAAATTTTGCATAAAATTCTTCAAAATTTTGATCTGCTGAAAAGGATAATCACGATACACTTTTTAGTATTTTTCTTTTGGTCGTATAAAAAAAAAAGGTTGAAAAAACCGCAAAAGTAGTTTCTGATGCGGCAATAACATTCATATTACAGTTTCTATTTATTTTTTATTTCTTAGATGGGTGGACGAGCTCACAGCCCACCTGGTGTTAAGTGGAGCCCACAGCCATCTACAACGTAAATGCGCCACCCACCTTGAGACATAAGTTCTAAGGTCTCAGGTATAGTTACAACGGCTGTTCCACCCTTCAAACCGAAACGCATTACTGCTTCACGGCAGTAATAAGCAGGGTGGTGGTACCTACCCGCGCGGACTTTCAAGAGGTCCTACCACCAGCAATGGGAAGATTTTGCAAACAGGTAACCTATGCACATGGCGACCAAGCTTTTAATGTGAATTATGTAAAAACAAAGGATAAAATAAGTTCGGCTCATTTCCTAATTACTGTGGAAAGAAAAGCGACCGTCGAAAAATTCATCAAAAACACAATTTTTCCTCATTAAATATCGTGCTTTCGAATTTAATCCGACTTGACAAGTTAATTTAACTTGTACAAAGTTATTAGGTCGAGAATAAGCTAACGGATCTAGGGACATCAAAAAAAATGAATCCGATTAGACGTGTAGAAACGTGTGTGTGTGTGTGTGTGTGTGTGTGTTTGTGTGTGCGTGTGTGTGCGTGTGTGTAAACGTGTAGAAAATATTAGAGGCATTTCGGGGTGTTATTAATGAGTTAGAAGGCTTCAATATATAACAGATTTTAAAATGTTGTCTATAAGCTTTTTTTTCTTTAAATCATCATCAACATCATCAGCCCATAGTCGTCCCCTGTTGGACGTAGGCCTCTGCCAATTTTCTCCACCGACTCCAGTATTTTCTTTAAATAAATTTACAATCACCCAACATTAAGTTCTGATCTTTGAGAATATATTTAAGTATCATCGTCGCTAGCTCACAGACGTCCACTCCTGGATATAGATCTCTCCAACACTCGCCACAATTACAACAGACAAGCATTTATTACAAAAATAAAGCTTAAAGGAAGTGTTGCTATCAAAACCAACGCATATCATCTGATTAAATTAAAGAAAAAAACCCAATTAAGAAGGTTAAATAACACGCCGTGTTAAAAAAAAATGGAGAGACAGAAAACCGAGTCAAAAAATCACCTCATGAATGATCTCTCGCCTTTGCACTCTTACCATTTACATAAATAAAGACATAAAAAGACAAATTATAATTTGTCTTTTTCGGTTTGTTTAAAATATCTTAATACTAAATAAAGAAACACCGATAAGAGTACACCGGAAGGAAGTACACCGGAAGATAAGAGTACACAGTGAAAAAAATACATATAAACATTCCATATGTGAACATCCCTAAACGTTCACACGCGCGTAATATTTCACCACAACATTTGCATCTGTATCTGCATCATACATTACACACTTAAAAGAACAATCCGAAACGATGACGCGCGATCATTTCGTGCGATTGTAAAATAGCATTATAATTTATCTTACGTACACCTATGATATAAGGCCAATATTTTACTAAGAAAACAGAGCGGTTATAGATACTGCTGTAAAAGTGACCAAGTTAGCCTGAAACATTGAAATGAATTAATTATACAGACGTACCCGCTTTTGTAGGCTGTATTACGCTTACCAGTCGATTCTCCGGGTCAAGCCAGAAGCCCTTCCAAACATTAACTCGATAACAGAATTATCTTCAATCAGCTAAAATCTAATCAAGATCTGACACAGTAAACTACGAATTTCAGTGCCTTTACACATTCCACAAGCCTGCTCGGGAAACTCGCACTTACGCCGTGAGTTTTAAAGAAGAAAATCCTCCGTTGAATTGGTTTTACGTAGCACCTGTTGTAATAAAAGTAACGGGGCACTTAAAGAGTCCACTTCGATTAAAATGTAAGTAATGAATGACCTCGCTAACTACATATTACAATTTAACCCGCGAATTTGTGCTTTACGTTTGTAGAATTTAGAATGAGAGTTGGGTGAGTTGTGTTTACTGTTTGAAAAGAAGTACTGATCGCTTCTGTGCTGGACCTAGATAAATTCTTACATTCAAAATCGTTCTTAACACGCTTTTATTCGCTTTTATCGACAGCGTATTTTGCTTTTGTACGAAAAACGAATATATTGTTACGCCGATAAGAGTAACGCCATCTATCGCCGAATAGCCGAACGAATACTACGTTCTGCGTTCTAAATGCTACTAGTAGCATCTAGAACGCTCGAGAAGTACAACGCCATCTATTGTCAGATAGCGGAAACACACAATAATCGACTTGTGTGGAATATTCTCGACGATTCTAGGGATTTCGTCTCGACTATAAAAGCGTTACAGAGATGTCACGCATTCAGTTAGTAGTCGGAACTACTCGAAGCGAAACAGCGAACGGATCACCTGAAACGAAGCGGAAGAAGCGAATTGAGAGTTTTAAAGTGTTTGTGTAGTGCTTTAAGTGTTCTAAGTGCTAATCCAGTGTTAATTTATACTTCGGTGGAATTTTATTTATGCCGAACCCCAGCGCGTAGCAGTATGTTTGCATACAACAATATTTAAACGTCATTTTCACAGATTCCAAAACGTCGGATTAATTTGAATATTTTCACACGCATCAAGGGCTCATAACAATCCAAGTAAACCTTCACATACAGACCAGTATCTATAGAATAGAAATTAATTGTTAGTTAGTAAATTAGGTTCGTTATTTAAATGTGTTTTTATTTAGTTTTTAAACTTCATAAACTATTTTCAACTAGGAATTGAATTCAAACGAATTGAAAGACAACCTAAACACTAGCATTAGCTACAAAAAATAATATATTGTATTTAATCTATGAACAAGTACTCAGCGTAAGGATCTTACTAAAAAGAGAATGGGTTAAAAGGTTTGTTGATTTTCTTAACTCCAGCCACCCATAACCCAGGCCTATGTTTGTTCCTAGTATAGTTTAGTTACGCATTAGTTGGACGCAGAGGGTCAGGAACGAAACCGTGCTTCAGCGCGTTCATATGTCCCGGAAAATGTTGCCTTCTATCAAAAAGCGCAAGATAGAATATCTCGGCCACGTGCTCAGGAACGATTGATACATGCTGCTGCAACTGATAATGATGGGCAAAGTGGACGGAAAGAGACGTGCTGGGCGAAGAAAAAAGTCATGGCTCCGGAATATCCGGGAGTAGACCGGTATTGCCTCCGTCGAACAGCTGTTCCGGCTGGCTGTTGACAGAAGGCGATAGACATAAGCAGAATCATAACCAATTTTATCTACTAAGAAACAATATATAGCTATAAAGTTGCCATTTTACAATACTGGAAATTTGAAAGGTAATTTACGTGTAGCTCGCCATAGATTCTATTCGTTATACCGAACCTACCTAAATAACAACGTAGTTTATACAATTAAATATCTTACCATCGCATCGTTTCGAAGCATTCACGTGTGCACTGAGGTGTAGAAAAATTTAAATTAAAATTTTTAATTCTTCAAGCATCAAATACCGTAAGGCATCTAGTTTGTAACGCGGCTTATTAAAGTTAAATAGGAGGATTAGAATTTAATCCGAATTGCGCATGAACGTCGCGCGGGCGATAATGTATGCGGCGTCACGACCCGCGCGCTCACCGGACGGAGTAAACGCATCACTTAGTTACACCGACACGATACTGGTATTCTCGTTGGGTCTTCGTGTCCCCTTACGGAGGCACGGATCGGGCCTCGAGGCATCCGTGCCTCGGGGAAATTCCCTCTGCCCGGGCTTGGACTCCCTGCCTGACGAGACAGGGGTGATGATTTTGCCTGTTGGCCGTTTTTGTATAGTGATGTACCGATATAGTGAAGCGATGATTACAATGAGGTGATGCTGTTCGGTAGTTGATAGGTAGTGAGTTTGGTTGTGGGAGTGATGATGGTGATCGGGCGGGTCTATCCCCATGATGTAAGGGAGGGATGGACGCCCCCCTCGGGTGATTTCTTCCTACTTCTTCTTCTTCTTCCCCAGCCGCTGCCGCCCCTCCCGCCGTCGCCGACCGTCCGCAGTCCCTGCCGTACTGGTATTTCGCTCAAAAATACTATTTATACCAAAGAGGGTCCTCTTAAAATGCCAATATATAAAGAGCGATAGCGTTCCGAGCCAGCGGATTATTCGTTTGCTTCAAGATGGCGCCGTAGTTGTTGACCCTATCTAAGTGGATCGTGGTATTAGAAAAATTTTAGTGTTCGAGTTAGTAGATCCAAACAACAACACAACAAAGATTCCAATGTTGTCCCATCCACAATGAACTATGACTATGGGACTCCTGTACCAGAAGCTATTCAAATTTAATATCTTGGATCGATAATTACCCCGATGCATATGTGAAAGCGGACGTCTCCTATAGAGCCTGGATAGATTGGCCAAACTTGACAGTAAGAGAACTCAGGATAAAAATTTCAGTAGCAGACGAATTAGGTGGGCCGAGCTCACTTAATGTAGGAGAAGGAAAAAAACCAGAAGAAAACTAAAGCTCACGAACATTTACAAAACATGAAGAAAAATATAGAACTGAAACATCGCGGAAAAGGGTATTTTTCTGTTTTGTCTTTGCCTGTTGATTATATGTATTTCAACACAAAATCAATTCGCTTAAAATAGCAGATGTAGCCCTTTCGTGTTTAATCAATGCCTAACTCTAAACATTGGATTTCACAAATCTTGAAACTTTTGAATCGAAAAATGGACCTTCCAAAATATTCAGAGGGAAACATGTGACTAAACACTATAGATAAAGTCTTTGGTAACAGTACCTTTGAGGAAGCAAAATCACCCATATTCGACACGATCCCACAGACATTTTCAAGTGAGACTTTTCACTGGTAGATGCTAGACTTGGGCTCTCAATGTATTCTTAATAGCTGCTAAAATACTTTTCAGAATCTCACGTTCAAAGAGGACATTTTAAATTCGCTACGGTGTGACATGGTGTCCGCTATCTTACAACGCAACGAGACACTTGAGCCTATATGATACGCGTTCAAACTGAACTCGCGTACTCCCAACTTTTAGGCCTCATAGGCCCTCTTACATGATTCTAATCATAACATTGTATTTAGGCAGTGTTTACTTGATTTGCATAAATGTACTTCTGAAAGACTCCAAAGCGAAGCTTTTCGAGTTTGATTTTGATTAAAACAAGACTCACTTACAACTCAGAAACGTTTTAATCTCGAATGCTGTGAATCATTTACTAGCTAATAACAAGATATATTATCCAGTTGTAATCAGATATGGGAACGCCTTTAGGGTAAGCTGTGTGCATCAGCTTTGATCGCACCTCTCTAGTTTTCTCTTCTTCTTGATATTTTTGTACAGTTCATATTATGCTCTCGTAATAATTACATCTATACTAATATATAAATCTAGTGGTTTTTACGGATGTTCCGTTATAACTACTGAACCATGAATCCGATTGACTTGAAACTTGGTATCCATGTAGAAAATACATGTACTTAATGGATAGGCTAATATTTATATGAGTGTTGGACTCCCTACACTAGTTGTGGAGGCGTTAATGATGAGAATCTTTGTGGGAGTGAAAAATAATAATGTTAATTTTAAATGCCCAGCGAAGCGGACGGGTACAGCTAGTATATAATACTATGATAGCTTTTCGTGACCTTTAACATCACAATAGCAAAACGTACGACGTACCCTGAAAAACCAGCAGGGGGAATCTTATGTAACAAATTCCTTTCTTGGGACGGAGGGAATACTAGTGGCCCGAAGGCCTTTCCAGTTTCATTAGGACAGGTGGACCAGCACCCGCTCAGCTGAGAGACGTGGTTTTTGATAACAGCTACCCGAACGCCTCCGAAGGAGATCTTACAGCTTGAAGGCAGCTGTTTCCCGAATGCATCTACCACCGAATCGGAATCGCTACGGACTGATGTCATGGGTTAGATTTCACATCCAACTCTTCTGATGTTGTTCCACTAATGCGGTTACCAGGGTCCCTATATCTACTCCTACTCTTAGAGCTGCAGGCGTCTAATAGCAATATTAGTGTTTAGAAAGAGAAGAAATTAAACCGTAAAAATTTTAGTTATGTCTCGCGAAAACCGAATCGTACCGAACACTAAATTATATTCGTTTAAACTTGTACCATTCACAATTCAATTCCATTTTGTTTGTTAGTAAGATCCGCGAATAAAAGACACAGTCCAGTCCACTTCAGTCCAGTCTAGTACAGTCCAAATTAAGTTAATTAATTAAATTACTGTGCCCCTTTGTACACTGATCTTTGAGACGCAATGAATATAACATAGTATAGGAGTTGAATTAAAGAAATCAATCTCTTTGACGGCGTCAAGGAAGCACAGTAACGACGCGGTCTTTCTTCTACAACTGCACTTAACATTAACTCAGTTACGGAACCGCACTTTGTAGCTTGTCATCAAGTATTTAACGAGATGCCCTGAAAGAATACTCAACAGGTGCCTCCTGGGAATTAACAACATACAACGTCTACTCACCTACCTANGAGTTGAATTAAAGAAATCAATCTCTTTGACGGCGTCAAGGAAGCACAGTAACGACGCGGTCTTTCTTCTACAACTGCACTTAACATTAACTCAGTTACGGAACCGCACTTTGTAGCTTGTCATCAAGTATTTAACGAGATGCCCTGAAAGAATACTCAACAGGTGCCTCCTGGGAATTAACAACATACAACGTCTACTCACCTACCTACCACCTACTCCTCACATTTATGTGCGCCTGGTACTTAAGACTGATTAAAGGTTGTTACCGAATACTTGTTTTTTTTTATTGTTTAAATGGGTTGACGAGCTCACAGCCCACCTGGTGTTAAGTGGCCCATAGACATCTACGTCGTAAATGCGCCACCTACCTTGAGATAAGCTCTAAGATCTCAGTATAGTTACAACGGCTGCACCCTTCAAACCGAAACGCATTACTGCTTCGCGACAGAAATAGGCAGGGCGGTGGTACCTACCCGCGCGGACTCACAAGTGATCCTACCACCAGTAAAATGAATAAATTTCAAAAAAATATATTTCGAATAAAGGCCCCAAATCGAAGTACCCGGCGATAGATAATGCTCATCGACCACCAGAAAGAGATACTTGGCTAATTCCAACTTTGTAGAGCGTTATCTCTGTCGCGCACTATCTATGTGACATTGGTGAGTCATTGTTCAATTGTTATAGTCTGTAGTACTAATACTCATAGATACCGAGTGTTTCATGCAACAGAGATAATGCTCTGCGAAGCCGAAATTAGTCGATTGTGTGTTTCCAAAGGTCGATGTGTAATATTTATCGCCGGCTAATGTAGTATAAGTTAGGCCTGATACGAAAACGTATAAATCGATGGATCCAATGAACACTACTCTAACTGAAAATTTTGAAATTTTCGTTTTTCACGCAAATCGCTTCACTATTTTAAAAGTATTACACATTATTATTGATGGAGTTCGAAGTAAGAGTAAATCAGCTAGTTACACAAGAAAAACCCATAAATATATCTGCAATAACAAAGATTTTATCAACTTTTTTCATTTAAACGCTCCTCATGTAAATCTATGAATTTGGAGTTAGCGTAGTGTTTATTGGAGGCATCGAAATATGATCATCAAAAATGCGTATAACACAAAGACAAGTTTTAGACAAGTTTGCATATACAGAGGTTCCGAACAACAATATTGGTATCGGTATTGGCACCTGCTCGTTAGAAGATTTTTCCTTAAACTGTTCACTACAGTCTAAATTATATCATAATGATTATTCCACCCATTTAATTTTAATGTGACGCGAAAATCACAAGTATTACACAGATACACGAATAATATATAGATGACCACAAATAATTGTATTCATAAGATATTTCATGTTACGCTAAGTTTTTATATGGTTTTTAAATTGCATTGCCACTGCTTATCCCTTTAAAAGCAGGCTCTAATAATGAACAAATTCCTCCTAAGCACTCGTAATACTCGTAAACAGGTGGTAGGACCTCTTGTGAGTCCGCACGTACCACCACCCTGGCTATTGCCGTTGAACTATACTGAGACCTTAGAACCCATATCTCAAGGTGGATGGCGGCATTTACGTTATAGATGTCTATGGGCTCCGGTAACCACTTAACATCAGGTGGACCGTGAGCTCATCCACCCATATAACCAATAAATAAATAAAATGTGTGTGTGTGTGCAAGTCACACACGGTAGAGTGAAACTTAGAAAAATAAAAATAATCGCAAGATTCGCAAGGGTCAACCACTCCGCAGTGCAATGAAGCAGCCTCGCCCTGGAAATACCGCCTGCATGGTCACGGTATCTCTACGCCAAGTATGATTTAACAAGCGAAATACGAGAACGTCAATCAACTGTGTAACATCTCGTCACCGCGATTCAGGAATTGTTAAATTTACTTGCAGCGATATCTGTTGATAACAAACTATATAGAAATAAAAATATGTCAGGGCGCTCCGAGAGCCACGACAGCGTGCACAGACGTCAAAAACACACTGAACTGGTCGGGGACGCGAGACCGTGTGGAGCGCTTCGTGATTTGTCGTCACCGCTCGGAGCCGCTTCGAGAAGCCAATCACGGCACACTTATTTTTTCGTTTCGTTTCATTTCGTTTCATCGAGTTTGAAATCACAACGATTCTAAAGAAGTTTCACTTCAAAAAAACAATAAATCTAATGATTAATATATTGAAGCAGTATTATTAACAATCAAATTGTATAATATAATCTGTGCAAAATCTTAATAAAAATCGTTTCGAATTTGAAATTTCAAAATACGAAGTGCCTTTCAACAGCTATACACATTACGAAGGGCAGCCGTATCATGTATTCACTTTGTCGTAGGTCACGTAATACCGCAAAGTGGAAAAGTACGGTCGTCCGGCTACGTGTCGCCCGGTTTATGGCTGGCTTTATTTTTAAGAAAATAAAATCATACTCTTTCGTGCTTGCCTTTATTGAGATTTTTATGAAACCGCTATCGTTCCGTGATGTCATGGAACGTCGGTGTTACGGGTTAAACCAATTTGATACATTTAGAATGGTATTGACGGCGGGAATTGAATTGAGACAAAAAAAGATGTGCGGTGTCGTGGGACACCGGATAGGAACGAAGTTCCTTATTATAAAAATATTAATTTTAAGTTCTATTCGAGGTATAAAGAAAATAAAACTGGAGGTTTCGCAACAACCCAAGGTCATTCGGTAACGTGCGAACTTATTGTGGTACACTTCATTCACGGTTGTTTGCATAATAGTTAGTGTATTGCGCAAACGAACGCTCTGAGATCGTGGTCAAGGAATGATAAAAAATATGTTATTTTTTGTACGTTATTACAAAGTTAAGTCGTACACTGTGTGCATTACTAATAAAAATCTTACGTTACGGACGTTTTTTCCCGGTTAGGGTACCCCTCCGCATCGTCCCATAAAGAACTTTGTTCCAAAACTTACGAATGTAACAAAAGTAAATTTTCTTATTGTTCTTTTACTCTGAATCCTTTATTGAATTACGATCAGAAAAGTTGAAGTCCATTCAGCGTCACAATTTCAATACGTAATTTGATGTATTGAGGCTTTAAAAATTAAACTAAAGCCTGTAATACATAAGTGATGAAGTTTATGTTTTTTGTTAAATGTACATATTATGTGCTGACTGTTTCAAATACTTTTGCTTGTTGAAATTGAAGATACAAATTTCAAATTAATTCTATTCGAAATTTAACTTTCTTTCAAAGATCGTAAGATAGTAGTAGTAGTAGTAGAGAGTTTTGTAAGCTCGCACGGGTAGGCACCACCACTCTGCCTACTTCAGCCGCGAAGAATTAATGCTTTCCAAAGAGTGTGGCAGCCATTTGTTATACTATGAGCTTTTGAATTCATGATTCAAAGTGCCATTTGCTTGGTTGATGCCTTGGCGCTCCGGTAGACCACTTCATGTACACCCGGTTAAGAATTAAAAAAAACAATCCGCTATCAGCAGTACATACGACCTGCTACTTGGGCTACCACAGCTATTACCGGATTACATATCCGAGGTTTTTTTTATTGCTCCTGTAGGCAGACAAGCACACGGTCCTCCTGGTGGTGAGTGGTTACCGTCGGCCGTGGACCTCAGCAATGCCAGGGGCAGAGCCAAGCCGCTGCCTACCGTTATAGTAGTATCATCACGTCAGTTTACCTTCTCACTAATTTCTATCCTGATTATCCCATTCGTCGTCCCACAGTTCCTAAGAAGAGTCCACGTGAGGTAAGCTTGGAGCTAGAACATATTCCTATTATATGTGTATAGTATTTAAACAAAATATGTGCTAAAATTGTATATTTTTTTCATCTAAGATTAATCCCGCTTCGTATTTATTGATTTTCACAAATTTTATTTGTTATTCCTCCTAACGGCACCAAATTTACGGTCAATTTCAACTCGAACGTCAACACCTACTTGAGACAACGGCAATGTCTCAAACGACTAAGACAACCGTTCGATTTTAACACAATAAAAAAATTAAAAGATTTATCTTTCCGCACTTATCTGTATTACCGAAATTAGCCTGTTAATTTCACGGCGGAGCTAATTAACGAATCGTTCGAGTATCTTTCACTGAAGCTAATGCCTTAAAGGAAAAGATATTTCTTAATGATTTCCGGAATGATACTGGATGCTTTATCGGAAGGAAACGCTTCCGAGGACTCCTTGTTTTAATTACGCTAGTCTCAATCGCGAATGACGTCATTGAAGTAATTATTATCATTGATGTGATTAGTAGAACAGATGGGTGTGGGAAGATGTAGCTTTGGTAGGCCTTCGACAACGTGGGCCTATGAATGTTTGAAGGTCGCGGGAATCCGTTGAATGTAAGCTTGACACGACCGGTCGTCGTGGCGAGACTTGGGGAGGCCTAAGTCGAGCAGTAGACGTCTCTGGGCAGAAATATAGATAAGGTTAGGGAAACTTGGTATCGCTTCGCTGTGACTGTCGTCAATTGTATGAAAATTTTAATCAATGTAGACTTACCATTACAAAGAAAATCCTCGTCATGATAATTCAATGAAGTCCTCGCTTCGTCGTAAATTTCCAAATGATTGTAATCGACTTAAACGAGAATTTTTAATAATTCGTTATATAAGCCCTTTCTCAGTTATGTAAATACGCGTCTTAGCATCGATTTCATAAATTACGAAATACTAATGAGATCTTTAAATAAAAACTGGTGGTAGGACCTCTTGTGAGTCCGCGCGGGTAAAAAAGAAGGATAAAATTAGACCAATAAAAATAACTTTCAGCACAGTGGGATTAAAAATAAATATCCTGAAAAATAAAAAACTACTGGAAAACACGACATATTACTTGAAAGAGGACTACCCATTAGATATCCTAAATAAGCGTAAAGAGCTCCTTGATCAACTGAGAAAAGAGAAACAATTAGGAAATAAGGCCTATCTTAGTTATGACAAACTGATCATATTAAAGGATAAAGAACAACACCATCCTCGCAGTCACAATAATAAAAGAAACTTATCTGAATCACCAGAGTTATATGCAAACAACCAAATAGTAAATAAAGATCAAAAACAAACGTACAAAAAGAACAAGACATCAAACATGAAGGATTTTATCATACAAAAACCAAAGTTCAACTATATTCCCACTGAAACCTTTCACGATCAGCCTGAAAACAAACAAAAAAATGGAACACAAATTAACAACAACAAAGAATAACAATTAAAAAAGGCCCCTCCGACACCTCATCTCCCACCACGGCCGGTCACCGCGGGAGAGATCGACCAAAACCCTCCAGAAAACCTTACCAGGACAAAACACACTAAAAACGATTTATTCCAAGTGGCAACATATAATGTGAGAACCTTATCAACAAATCACCGATTAATAGAACTGATTGACTCTTTGAAAAACACAACATATGACGTAGTCGGCCTCTCTGAGGTCCGACGTGTCGGAACATCGGTCAGGGAGTACGACGATTTCATATTTTGTTATAAGGGGGAAACACGAGGATTATATGGTGTTGGCTTTATTGTAAAGAAATATCTCAAAAGAAACATCGTCAGTTTTAATGGAATATCAGAGCGAGTAGCTCTTCTAAAACTAAACNTTCGTTTCATTTCGTTTCATCGAGTTTGAAATCACAACGATTCTAAAGAAGTTTCACTTTAAAAAAACAATAAATCTAATGATTAATATATTGAAGCAGTATTATTACCAATCAAAGTGTATAATATAATCTGTGCAAAATCTTAATAAAAATCGTTTCGAATTTGAAATTTCAAAATACGAAATGCCTTTCAACAGCTATACACATTACGAAGGGCAGCCGTATCATGTATTCACTTTGTCGTAGGTCACGTAATACCGCAAAGTGGAAAAGTACGGTCGTCCGGCTACGTGTCGCCCGGTTTATGGCTGGCTTTATTTTTAAGAAAATAAAATCATACTCTTTCGTGCTTGCCTTTATTGAGCTTTTTATGAAACCGCTATCGTTCCGTGATGTCATGGAACGTCGGTGTTACGGGTTAAACCAATTTGATACATTTAGAATGCTTTTGACGGCGGGAATTGAATTGAGACAAAAAAAGATGTGCGGTGTCGTGGGACACCGGATAGGAACGAAGTTCCTTATTATAAAAATATTAATTTTAAATTCTATTCGAGGTATAAAGAAAATAAAACTGGAGGTTTCGCAACAACCCAAAGTCATTCGGTAACGTGCGAACTTATTGTGGTACACTTCATTCACGGTTGTTTGCATAATAGTTAGTGTATTGCGCAAACGAACGCTCTGAGATCGTGGTCAATGAATGATAAAAAATATGTTATTTTTTGTACGTTATTACAAAGTTAAGTCGTACACTGTGTGCATTACTAATAAAAATCTTACGTTACGGACGTTTTTTCCCGGTTAGGGTACCCCTCCGCATCGTCCCATAAAGAACTTCGTTCCAAAACTTACGAATGTAACAAAAGTAAATTTTCTTATTGTTCTTTTACTCTGAATCCTTTATTGAATTACGATCAAAAAAGTTGAAGTCCATTCAGCGTCACAATTTCAATACTTAATTTGATGTATTGAGGCTTTTAAAATTAAACTAAAGCCTGTAATACATAAATGATGAAGTTTATCCAATTTGTTAAATGTGTGCTGGCCGTTTCAAATACTTTTTGCTTGTTGAAATTGAAGATACAAATTTCCAATTAATTCTATTCGAAATTTAATTTTCTTTCAAAGATCGTAAGATAGTAGTAGTAGTAGTAGTAGAGAGTTTTGTAAGCTAGCACGGGTAGGCACCACCACTCTGCCTACTTCAGCCGCGAAGAATTCATGCTTTCCAGTTTGAAGACTGTGACAGCCGTTCGTTATACTAATAAGTTTTTGAATTCATGATTCAAAGTGCCATTTGCTTTGTTGATGTCTTGGCGTTCCGGTAGACCACTTCAGGTAGACACGGCTAAGAATTAAAAAAAACATTCTGTTATCAGCAGTACATACGACCTGCTACTTGAGCTACCACAGCCATTACCGGGTTACATATCCGAGGTTTTTTTATTGCTCCTGTAGGCAGACGAGCACACGGTCCTCCTGGTGGTGAGTGGTTACCGTCGCCCGTGGACCTCAGCAATGCCAGGGGCAGAGCCAAGCCGCTGCCTACCGTTATAATAGTATTATCACGTCAGTTTACCTTCTCACTAATTTCTATCCTGATTATCCTATTCGTCGTCTCACAGTTCCCAAGAAAAGTCCACGTCAGGTAAGTCAGGTAAGCTTGGAGCTAGAACATATTCCTATTCTATGTGTAGTATTTAAACAAAATATGTGCTAAAATTGTATATTTTTTTCATCTAAGATTAATCCCGCTTCGTATTTATTTATTTTCATAAATTTTATTTGTTACTCCTCCAAACGGTAGCAAATTTACGATGCATCTAGAGTCAATCTCAGCTCGAACGTCGGCACCCACCTTGAGACAACGGCAATATCTCAAACGACTAAGACAACCGTTCGATTTTAACACAATAACAAATTAAAAGTTTTATCTTTCCGCACTTATCGGTATTACTGAAATTAGCCTGCTAATTTCACGGCGGAGCTAATTAACGAATCGTTCGAGTATCTTTCACTGGAGCTAATGCCTTAAAGGAAAAGATATTTCTTAATGATTTCCGGAACGGTACTGAATGCTTTGAAGGAAGGAAACGCTTCCGAGGACTCCTTGTTTTAATTACGCTAGTCTCAAACGCGAATGACGTCATCGAAGTCATTATTATCATTGATGTGATTAGTAGAACAGTAGGGTGTTGGAAGATGTAGCTTTGGTAGGCCTTCGACAACGTGGACCTATGAATGTTTGAAGGTCGCAGGAATCTGTTGAATGTAAGCTTGACACGACCGGTCGTCGTGGCGAGACTTGGGGAGGCCTAAGTCGAGCAGTAGACGTCTGTGGGCAGAAATATAGATAAGGTTAGGGAAACTTGGTATCGTTTCGCTGTGACTATCGTCAATCGTATGAAAATTTTAATCAATGTAGACTTACCATTTCAAAGAAAATCCTCGTCATGATAATTCAATGAAATCCTCGCTTCGTCGTAAATTTTCAAATGATTGTAATCGACTTAGACGAGAATTTTTAATAATTCTTTATCTAGGCCCTTTTTCAGTTATTTCCTTTCTCAGTTATTTACTGGTGGTAGGACCTCTTGTGAGTCCGCGCGGGTGGGTACCACCACCCTGCCTATTTCTGCCGTGAAGCAGTAATGCGTTTCGGTTTGAAGGGTGGGGCAGCCGTCGTTACTATACTTGAGACCTTAGAACTTGTATCTCAAGGTGGGTGGCGCATTTACGTTGTGGATGTCTATGGGCTCCAGTAACCACTTAACATCAGGTGGGCTGTGAGCTCGTCCACCCATCTAAGCAATAAAAAATTAATAATGATAAAGCAATTTTCATAATTAACACGCTTGTTGTATGTGCCTATTTTGGTTTGTATATAACGGAATCTTTAATACAAAATATGATTTGTTGAAATAATAATTCGCGTTGAATTCATATAATATAATAATATAATCTAATAATATAACCATACAATTTATACACAACACACACACACACACACAAACATACGCCAAAGAATTTAACAAAATCGCCCCACAGAACAACGCGAACAAAAAGTTTGAGTATTAAGTTCCCTCATTAGCTTTCATTACCACAGAAGTACTAGGACACCAGAATTATAAAGAGATTTGAGTAACACATAAAGAAGTGCAATGTGCTACCCAAACTTTGCTCTCTGTTCTAATAAAGACGTATGGGCATTCGAGCTGACACACGGCAGCGGCGCTAGGATGACTAAAGCGCTGGATTTACTGAGCATAAATCGGGTTGAATGGGTAATTTGTTCAGCCTAATACGGAACATTATAGGTCTGATCAAAAATATTTTAAATACGAGCTTAATTATTTTTAATAAAAAATTTTTTTTGCTTAGATGGGTTGACGAGCTCACAGCGCACCTGGTGTTAAGTAGTTACTGGAGCCCATAGACATCTACAACGTAAATGCGGTACCCACCTTGAAATATAAGTTCTAAGGTCTCAAGTATAGTTACAACGGCTGCCCCGCCCTTCAAACCGAAACGCTTTACTGCTTCACGGCAGAAATAGGCAGAGTGGTGGTATCTACCCGCGCGGACTCTCAAGAGGTCCTACCACCAGTAAAAACTCCTCATGTTGCTATGAGCCACTATGAATGAGCTACGGTTCCACTAATCATTGCTATGTCGGTACGAGTAACGCCATCTGTCATCACATAGCATGAATGGATACCGAAACAACTAGAAACGTCTCTTAAATGCTCTAGAACACTCTCGAATGTTCCACTTGTATTAATAATGTTCTACTAATTCCCGACATAGAGGAGACAAGTCTAGAACATTCTCGAATGTTTTGGAGAATTGTGGATATAGTCCGACAGTAAAAGAGGGTATTGGCGATGTAAAGTTCTGTTCGAAGGGAAGCAATGCACCGATCACTTCATGTAAGCGAAGTAAAAGTGTATTGCGATAGTGCAGTCTACCTTGGGTGACGTAATAATTGAGTTTTAATTAATATTAGCGATGAGAGTTTTCAACGGCCGTCTGATGTAGTGGTAAGTGACATGGTCACTACACAAGGGGGTCGCGGGTTCGAATCCCGCCAAGGGAAGATATTTGTATGATAAATATAAATGTCTTTTCCAGGGTAATGAATGTATATTAAATATATGTATGTGTATAATAAAAATCTTACATTTATTTCCGTTATCTGGTACCTGTAACACAAGTTCTTTACGAACTTATCACGGGACCAGTTAACGTGGCGTGATTGTTAGTAAATATTTATTTATTTATTTATTTATTTATCCTGAGTGCCAGCTCGTAGCAATATTAACTATTTTAGTGCTGAGCTTACTTTCACATATTTAGCAGATATTGCTAAATGGATATTTGAAAAAAGTTCCTTATAAAAAAATGGTGCGCAGGCACGTGAAAGAAGTGCAACTTCTTTTGCGGCGTATTGTGGTTTTCTTAATTTTTCATCTTTAAATCAAATTTTTCTTGTAATAAGGAATGCTGTGTATAAAAGAAACGACCTTACTTGCTTTGTCCTTTCCCTCTCTCCACGGCTGAAAGCTTCACGAGACGCTCTGTCTATTTTCTTACTGTCACTCTTCCTAAATTGGATCTTTTTTTCTTTAGTAGTAAGGAATCTGTCGCGAGTTAAAATTTACTCTCAACGCGCCTAAAGAAGTTTCACTTCAAAAATACAAAAATCAATGCTAAATTCATAGCAAAATATTTTTAAACGGTTATTTATAAATGTTTATAACTTATTAAATCGATACCTAATACCTATAAAATTAAATTGCGTAAATAGTCGATTTTCCGACGCTCCGCACTTTATACGCATTAATCGAGTATCGATCTATCGACTGTTCGCGCTCAAAGGCTTAAAAAGACTGGGGATGCGTGATCATGACAGCAAAACGTACATTCATTAATTACCTCGTTAATCTAGGAATTCATTCGTTGTCTCTGGACACAGAGAAGGGCACGTCAATTGGAGTTAGCACGTGTAAAAAATAAAGGCTCATTTTAGCTGTATGTGCCCCGAAGACCCACGGTAATATTTCCCGGGCATTAACTCGCGCCGCTAAAAGCCTCGGAAACGGAAGTCGTGTGCAGGAGACATATGGACCAAACGGCTGCGACCAGTTAGTTCAGAATACACTCAATCCTGCGAAAATAGTGGAAAGGGGTAAAATAAAAATCCTTTAGTTCCAAAATATGCTGTAGGAGTCTAGTAGTAATTATTAGTGAATCAGGTTTTTTTTTATTTTTTCGATGGGTGGACGAGCTCACAGCCCTCCTGGTGTTAAGTGGTTACTGGAGCCCATAGACATCTACAACGTAAATGCGCCGCGCACCTTGAGATATAAGTTCTAAGGTCTCAGTATAGTTACAACGGCTGCCCCGCCCTTTAAATCGAAACAAATTACTGCTTCACGACAGAAATAGGCAGAGTGGTGGTACCTACCCGTGCGGACTCACAAGAGGTCCTACCACCAGTAAAATGCATTTGGACAGTGGGTTGTAAATGCGTCCAGCTAAAGATATGAGGTTGAAATCTTAATAATACTAATCTAATTGCCATCCCATTCTTGAATCTGGAACTGTTTTGTAACAAAAGCACGCAAATGGAGGTTAAAGCTTTGGTCCATTAAAATTTTAACGTATAGATAGATATTGCAGAATGGATCCGTATAAAACGTCTAAGCGACATCTAACCACCAACTTGAAACTACTTCATGTTATTCAATCCCGTTTTTGCAGGATAGCCGACAGAGCACCATGGTTCCTAACGAACGTGGGTCTCCATGATGAGCTGGAGCTTGACTCAGTAAATAAGTATCTACAGTCGGCAGCATTGCGCTACTTTGAGAAGGCGGCACGACATGAAAACCCTCTTGTCGTGGCCGCTGAATTACATACCCGATCCTGTAGACCGAATGGTAAATAGTCGACGTCGCTCAAAACACGTCATTACGGATCCTCCCGATCCATTAACGGTGTTTTTAGATACCACAAGCACCGGTCACCGTCCTCGTCGAACCCGTCGCTTGCGACGAAGGGCTCTAAGAGCGAATGAACCCATAGACACAGCCCACTGAGTATCTCGCCGGATCTTCTCAGTCGGTCGCGTTTCCGATCCGGTGGTAGATTCTGCGAAGCACTGCTCTTGCTAGGACCAGTGTTAACAACATTTCCGGTTTGAGTCCCGTGAGCTCACCTACATGTTAGGGTGAAGCTGAAATAGCCTCTCAAGGCTATCAGCATAGGCAGAACCAAAAATAAAAAAATACATCTAACCCGTCTTCGCTTAAGAAAACTCATGGCGACATAAAAAATACTTCTTAATTTAACGTTATTTCGAACAATAAATGTGCAAATGAATATCCGGTCGCAATATTGTTCGGATTTCGTGGTCGGTGACAAGGGTCGACACTCTCCGTCCAGCTACTGTTAATTTCGCTTGTCAGCGTAACAAAACAACATAAGTGATGAGCGATAAGCGTTTTAGCTTAGTGTCAATATGAATTCTCAGACTTCTAGCTCTGTTCAATTAATAACCTCCATCCGCAACTTTATACCCATAGGCAAAAGTGAATAAAATAAAACTAAAGTTAAGACCTACCTTAACCTTACCTATTAAAGTTGATGGACATAAAAATTGAATATGTTAAGATGATTAGTTTGAACCGTGCCTCGAAAGATAGGTAATATTAATAATAATAATAATATAACACTTTATTTAACACCATATGTACAGAGTAAGCATATAAAAAAAAAAAATAGTCGGTGACATAATTGGCGCCTTTATCGCTGAAAGCGATCTCTTCCAGGCAACCTGTCAGGGAGAGGAATAAGCGAACTGGACGGTGCTATATCTTAATAAACTTACATAAAAATATATACTTACATACGATTAAATACAAATAAATACTAAAAATATGCAAGTAAATACAAAATAAGTAGGAACTTGTACAATTATATCGTAGGAGCCATATTATTGTGCAAGGTAGTGCGATTTTAATCTGAACTTGAAAATTTCCGGCGAGGACGATTGTTTGATGGCAATAGTTTTTTACCGTTTTTGAAAGTCTATTTCCAAACGCTAACAAAAAAGAGAGGTATATTTCAGAACAGACTGTTTTTGAAGCGTAGTTCAATGGGAGTTGCGAGAAAACAGCTTAGCACTGTAAATATTTTTAAGAAATATACGTAATATGATAAAAAATAATTAATAGAAGAATGACCGAAAAAAAATACGAAATAACGACGGTCTCCGAAGCGTATTATTATTATCTGTGCGCAATGTGTGACCACAGCTTCGACAAAATCACTCAATATTGTCAATTTTTTTTTGCGTCAATTCTCTTCTTCTTCTTTTTCTCCACCTTATCCCACTAGGTGGGGTCGGCACTCACATATCGTCATTCACACACTCCATCCATGTCTTCTTCGGTCGACCTCTTCCTCCTCTACCTTGCTTAGCATAAAATCATTAGCAGGCCCATAGATGTGACTACATAAAAATCAATTCACACCGCTTCACAATTGTCACGACCTTCGAATGAGACGCACGGCAACTTCGCGACAGAAATTACAAGTCCACAACTAATCTATATAATAATATATAAGTATAAAAATCAATTGCTGTTCATTAGTCTCGCTAAAACTCAAGAACGGCTGGACCGATTTGGCTAATTTTAGTCTTGAATTATTTGTGGAAGTCCAGAGAAGGTTTAAAAGGTAAATAAATCTTCTATTTATCTTTTATTTATCGATACACTACGAAGTCTGCCGAGTCAGCTAGTTATGTAATACAAATTGTATTCGTTCTATTATTTAGTTGCAGGCCGTGAATTTTCTTTCGGCTCGTTCTCTTGTAAGTTAAACCAGGACGCGAAAACATAAAAAACCCTGTTGCGTCTCACCGAAATAGGCCTTTATAATGTTTCAAAAAAAAGAAGTGTACACAAAAAATGACAAGCTTCACGAGAAAATCACTTTCCATTTTGGAGTCTCAGCTAAAAGTAGCTCTTACAGTAAGCGTACAAATAAACTCTAGGTTTCTATTGTATTACTTTAACTGAAGGTATTGGGCACATGATATCTATATCTGCCCACGTCTGAGTAAGTAATCGATACGCATTACTGCGTTGCGGCAGAGATGAGCAAGCTGGTGATACCTCGCGTTTTTGCGGTTTTAATTTTCATTGTATGGTGTAGTTTGTAATTTCTATGAAGTCGTCGTGGCCTAAAGGATAGTCCAGTGCATTCGTATCTAGCGATGCACCGGTGTTCGAATCCCGCAGGTGGATACCAATTTATCTAATGAAATACGTACTTAACAAATGTTCACGATTGACTTCCACGGTGAAGGAATAACATCGTGTAATACAAATTAAACCCTCAAAATTAGCGTAATTACTGGAGGTAGGACCTTTTGGGAGTCCGCACGGGTAGGTACCACCGACTTTCCTATTTCTGCCGTGAAGCAGTAATGCGTTTCGGTTTGAAGGGCGGGGCAGCCGTTGTAACTATACTGAGACCTTAGAACTTATATCTCAAGGTGGGTGGCGCATTTACGTTGTAGATGTCTATGGACTCCAGTAACCACTTAACACCGGGTGGGCTGTGAGCTCGTCCACCCAAATAAGCAATAAAAATTAAAAAACCCCGCTTTTTCTCCATTTTTTCCGACTACCGCCTTTTTTATTATGACTCGTCCCCATATGACATTCTGAAAATTGTCTAATTTTACCAGCTTAAATTTTATACTATAGTTATTTAACAACAAACCTTACACAACGTTAAAATGAAACCTTTTTATTTTTTTTAAATACCCACACTCGAACGAACCCTTCATTCGAAACAATACGAAACACGCGTTCTTCAAACACTGCATCGAGGTTGGAGTACCTACTTCTGTACTGTGAAACTTTTTAGAATTATCGTCCAACTTCTCGGTCCGGAGTTGCGAAAACGAATTAACTCGTAACGCGGAATGGAGTTCGGAAAAACGTTCCATGTGAGTTTTGGGACGCGCCAAAAATGAGTTACGTGTCATTTGATGTTATATAACCGGCACGCAGCGCGAACTCCGTCGGGCCGTAAAATACAAAGTTACTTAGCGTTAACCTTGCGTCCGTCTTTGTTTTTGGAGAGAAAAAGATAAATAATGATATTCAAATCGCGGTAAAGGCACACGCGCAAAGTTTTACCGTCCAAGGACTTTTTCGACAAAATTGTTTACTTTTATCATAAACAAAAGGAATCACAAAGATAACAGTTACGTCAAGGCTTCTGCAATAAAATCAAATGAAGCTAGTGGGAAAAAACTAAATTTTTACAAATTTTCACCACGGCGGTGCGCTGGTTTTATATTTTTTGAGGTTTCTGCGGGGGCGGGAATCGCCAAGAGGTGAACAAAAGAGAGAAGCAGGCCGAAGCTAGGTAATGAGAAGTAGACATACCTGCCAACCCGTTGCTGGTTTCTTACAGGCTGCAGAATTCAAGGAACGTGACTGGTGGACGATGCGAAATGGCGGCGGTCGGCCTGACGGCTTGACGGCCCTCCTCTAAATTGTTTGTGTTCACAAAACGGGTATAACACTCCCACTACGACGATTATAATTGTCCTTAAGAATTAGTAATAGAAAAGTTTATTTTTTATTGCTTAGATGGGTGGACGAGCTCAAAGCCCACTTGGTGTGAAGTGGTTACTGGAGCCCATAGACATCTACGGCGTAAATGTGCCACCCACCTCGAGATATAAGTTATAAGGTCTCAAGTATAGTTACAACGGCTGCCCTGCTCTACAAACCGAAACGCATTACTGCTTCACGGCAGACATAGGCAGGGTTGGAATTCCCACGCATGCGGACTCACAAGACGTCCTACCACCAGGAAAAGTAGAAGTAGTAAAAGTCTAAAAAACTATTGAGATGAAAAACCATGGGCGCGTGCGTGTGCAATGCGCGCAATGCGGTCGGCAATAGTCTCCTTTTTTAACTGACTATGCGGTTGATTTTATGTATACTCTCAATAAAAAAAGAACCAGAAGCTAAATGAAATTTTAATGTTTCTTGTTTCAATCACTTTCCTATGAACACGAATATATCATTCAATTAATAGCTATCATACAAACATGTTAAACTTATCGTCGCTTCGTGTAGTGTTAGAGGCACTGCAGGAAACACATCAAGAGAGTTCCTTCCAGTAATTCCAGTTGCAAAAGTAATCTATGGAAATGCACCAAGATACTGAAAACTTACAGAATATACATATGTAGGTACGAAGGATTCTTCGTTGGCCGGTGTCATAATAATAATTAATACAAGGGATAATTTTAGATAATACCTCAGAGCACAACACATCTAACTAACAAAACACAAGTAGAATCAACTGACCGGTTAAAACCAGTCTTCGTGTGGCAGTCACCGAACAAAAGCTCTTTAACGCATATGAAAAAATTATTCTCGTTAAGACCCGATTCGACCAACAATTGTACACTCCTCCTCCTCCTCGCGTCGTTTTCCTCATTACTGAGGGTCGTGACTCCCCCGCTGCATCAATTTATGAAGGGCATTGTGGAAGTTGATGTTCAGAGAAGATCGTATTTGGTCCGACCATCTCGTGGGACTGCTTCTTCTGGGACGTTTGCCATCACCATCAGCTGTTCTAGATTGTGACCCTCTTCACGAGCAATATGTCCGAAGAATTCCAGCACCCTACGAAGGCATATAGTGAAAAGTAAAATATTGTACACTAAATCACAGGAAATTTAAAAGGCGAACAGTTAAGTTCGTCACGAGTTGAACAATGTCCGGGCATCCTTCGAACTGTGCGATAAAACACAAAGATTATAAACGGCAGACATCAAGTGGCGTGATAATTCATTTCAATATATATTTTTGAAGTGAAAACTTCTTTAGAATCGTTGTGATTTCAAACCGGATGCAACGGAAAAAACGACAGGTAAGAGACACAAATACAAAAATGTGTTGGATGAAGCCAGCAAAGAATGAGACAGAAATATACATACTATAGACGAGATTTGTTGTCTCCCGTATAGGTGTGGTTTGGAGTATGTACGGGTCGTCCGGACTTGTAGCGTAATTGAGGTAAAGATAAGTATGTACCTGAGTAGGCGCCGTCGGTGTTCGGATAATAAATTAAAATCGACACCTTGCACACTAATGAAATGTTTATTACAACTAACACTTAGTCCACACGAGAATACAACACAGTCTATATTATTATAATTATGATTGAAGGTTACGAGCACAGACAGATATTCAGTTTATAAACAGTACACAGAAGACACTTTACACGACAGTACAGTAACGATAGATACAANCCGTCGGTGTTCGGATAATAAATTAAAATCGACACCTTGCACACTAATGAAATGTTTATTACAACTAACACTTAGTCCACACGAGAATACAACACAGTCTATATTATTATAATTATGATTGAAGGTTACGAGCACAGACAGATATTCAGTTTATAAACAGTACACAGAAGACACTTTACACGACAGTACAGTAACGATAGATACAAAGAAAGCGTGTTATCAAAATTGAGGCAAAAGCTTCGAAAACAATACGACATTATACAATTAGCAAAAGCGACGTGCGTTCAGTACGAGGTAAGTTTCGACTGGGGGCGTGGCTAGCCGCGATCAGCTGCCCAAGAGTATGTTTCCCAGCTACCCGCGACATTCCGTTCAAGCGCGCGTGTCCACAGCGCAAACGAACGGGCGACCAGCTGATTAACGCGGTACGATAAATTGTCGTGTGTGTATGTCTGTTTTATATGTAATGTAGTAATAATATATTAATAGATATGTTATATGTGTGAATGTATACTCTGTGTGTATTAATAATTATATTAAATAAATATATTATATAAGTTTTATATTGTGAAGAGTTTATATTGTGTTTTATGTGTGTGCTTGAAATGTGGGATAAGCCCACAATACTATTTAATACAGCGCCATCTGTGAGATTTTTTAATACTAACGTGTGTATGAAAGCTCTTGTAGTGAATTTTAATTTAGGATTATACGTGAAATTAAAATATCAGTTCACAGAGGGCGCTACCTTACAATTATTTAGTAATGACAAAATTTTACATATACTTAAGACGTTTAGGATAATTGTATTTTAATTTTGGAAGGTTTCACTTCTACCACGTGTGAATTGCATAAATTTTGTTTTTTTTTTCAGAGCCACAGTCACTCGTTAATTCTGCCCGCAACAAAATGAGGCCATTCGAGCCTCTCAAAGGGAGTTACGCCGTAATTCTGTACACGCTACTTTCTTAGATGATTCCGCCGAAACGACAGATTAAAGTGATAGATTACGGTCGTCGGGAACCGGCTCGGTTACGAGATGAAACTGAATATTATAACACGACAAAAAAATAATACAATAATGTTTTTTTTTTTTTTTTAAACGGAAGTCTTCGAGTTTGATAACTGTGATTGCGTTTAATAACTTGAAGCTTCGACTGTGTGGTGTCTTAAATAGCAACACCCTATTTCTTTCCGCAGATGTCTGAGTGGGTGAAGAACGACTGAGGGACTCAGCGCAGATTTAACAGAATTTGGTCGATCTCGTCTCTAGAGGAAGGCGATTGCATTCACTTCGTGATTGCTATTCAGCTGCTATAAGCTGATTCACCCATATAAGCAATAATAACATCTTCTAGTACGTCGTAGCCTTAGCGTTTGATTTTATAAATCTAGTCTCAATAAAATATGTAAATTCTAGAGCTAATAAAAAGAGCATTAATAATATTTATGAAGTAAAAAAATAATTGGAAACATACAATATCGTAAACAATGAACGACCAAGAAACGCTCTGATCAGAAGATTTTTAACAAAATCATAATCGTACAATGTTCCGTCAAATCCGAAACAACATTAATTACTTAATACCTAAGATTTAATCGCGGACGGTATTAAACTGAAAACAAACAGAAAATTAACAAATCCGGACTTGCTAACAACTTAAAAGTTAACTTTAATACGAAAACCAGTTTTCACATCAAAGTGTTCTTATTAACGCAAATTATTTACGGCAAGTCATTAAGAACTCCAATAAAGATGACAAGCATCAAAACTGAGGGTAGAATTAATGCTCGCGTTTCAAATTAACGACTCTGTGACGTCACCTGACGTGCCGACCAATCGCGGGCCTCGCCTCGCGAAAAAGCTCTCCGAATTTCAGACGGCTAACTTTCTTTTGATGTGATTAATGATGTGACGATAAAATATGAAAAAAAAAAGTATAACGTTGAAATTAAAGACTGAATTGATACTGGAGATGGACACGTCTTAATGTACGTTTGAATAGATCGTGATTTTCAAGTTACTTGAACGAATTGATTTATTTCTTATTAGTTCAACAACTCGTGATTATATAATTAGGCNATTTCAGACGGCTAACTTTCTTTTGATGTGATTAATGATGTGACGATAAAATATGAAAAAAAAAAGTATAACGTTGAAATTAAAGACTGAATTGATACTGGAGATGGACACGTCTTAATGTACGTTTGAATAGATCGTGATTTTCAAGTTACTTGAACGAATTGATTTATTTCTTATTAGTTCAACAACTCGTGATTATATAATTAGGCTCTTATTTTACTGGTGGTAGGACCTCTTGTGAGTCCGCGCGGGTAGGTACCACCGCCCCGCCTATTTCTGCCGTGAAGCAGTAATGCGTTTCGGTCTGAAGGGTGGGGCAGCCGTTGTAACTATACTTAGATTTTAGAACTTATATATCAAGGTGGGTGGCGCATTCACGTTGTAGATGTCTATGGGCTCCAGTAACTACTTAACACCAGGTGGGCTGTGAGATCGTCCATCATCCTAAGCAATAAAAAATAAAAATTTACAGCAGATATACTACGCTAAGTATAGACCTACTCCTCTGTATTTAATAACATTTTTACTGGTGGTAGGACCTCGCGTGAGTCCGCATGGATAAGTACCACCACCCCGTCTATTTCTGCTGTTAAGCAGTAATGCGTTTAGAACTTATACCTCAAGGTGGGTGACGCATTTACGTTGTAGATGTCTCCAGTAACCACTTAACACCAGGTGGGCTGTGAGCTCGTCCAACCACTAAGCAATAAAAAAAAACTTGCAAGATAGTTAAAAAAAAGCTGCCTCTACCTTAAAAGCCTTCTTGGGGGTCTTCCTTTTTCGATCGCATCTGAAAGCAAATCAAAGGATATCGAAGTAGTGGTACTTCCCAAGTAATACAGGACCGGACTTCTATCGAGTGAAATAATCTTGTTTCTAGAGAAAAGGTTTCTTTTGAACAAAACAGTCGCTAAGTAAGTGCATTTTATACTGTCAGACCCTTTGAGAAAGGCCTTGCCCGACGCCCAATTACCTAGACCTCTGTAGATTCATACAAACTATTATCAGTTAGACCTAACGGTACTGGTCGTTCCTTAGTGTACAGCGTCCACGAGAATTGGTTAAAATTCAATTATTCGTCGCCATTATTCTCGTACTCAAAGTTTGAAGTAGGACCGGACCACTTAAGTCTCGTTCGCAACGAGGGTGCTGCTCGGATTCGACTTAATCTAACTTTAATACAACCTCTTGTGTGCTGGTCCCCGAAATTGGTTTAGCACAAGTCTACGAACTCTGAAAAACTATTAACTGGCGGACTCTCGTACACAACAGATGCTTCACAGGCAACGCGACACAACGCGTTCCATGGTCCCTTTTCCATCATTTGTTGAAAGTTAATATTGATTTTCTTTTTTTTGTTGCTATAAATTAATGAACTTTTTTTTTACCTAAGCTGATAGCCTTGAGAGGCTATTTCAGCGTAACCTTAACTAGTCGGTGAGCTCACGGGGCTTAAACCGGAGTGATGCTAACACTGACCCTAGCAAGAGCAGTGCTTCGCAGAATCTACCACCGGATCGGAAACGCGACCCACTGAGAAAATCCGGCGAGAAACTCAGTGGGCTGTGTCTATGGATTAATTCGCTCGTCGAGCCCTTCGTCGCAAGCGACGGGTTCGACCAGGACGGTAACCGGTGCTTGTGGTACCTAAAAGCACCGTTAATGGATCGGGAGAATCCGTAATGACGTGTTTTAGGCGACGTTAATGAGCGTAAAAATAGTATACATATATGATAGAGGAGTATGGAAGGAGAAAACATGTTCTGCCTGAAGGAGAAAATGATGATGATGCTGATGTTGCTATAAATTAATCGTCGAAAAGGGGAGTCGAAAAAGGGGTTCAGTGGGGCAAACTGGGAGAATCCTGTGTCTAATAGTTTACAGGCGTTTACTGATTATAATATTTTAAATCCTACCCTAACAGCAACAAGTACCACCTACGGGGGTCGTATAATCTGCATATGGCCCTTAAAGAAATGTAAATAAAAGACCTCACAGTTTAATATACGATAATAATATATGGAACCAAAGTCACAATTATACACTACAACGGCTATTTCTAGCCCCCTTCCCCACTCCCCACCACCACCTCACCTTGTTTTTTTTTTAATTACATGGCTTTCGAATATATTACGACCCGAAGCTACCTTCCAAACTGAATAATTCCTAAAGTCTCATATTAATATACTTTCATTGCCAGAAGTATTAACAAATTTTACAAGTGTACTGCCAAAGAGACGTAAGTTTATAAAAAAGAGGTATTTAATAAATAATTTCGAAATGCAGCGACCAACGTTAATAGTAGGACCTCTTGTTAGTCCGCGCGGGTAGGTACCACCGCCCTGCTTGTTTCTGCCGTGAAGCAGTAATGCGTTTCGATTTGAAGGGTAGGGCAGCCGTTGTAACTATACTTGAGACCTTAGAACTTATATCTCAAGGTGGGTGGCGCATTTACGTTGTAGATGTCCATGGGCTCCAGTAACCACTTAACACCAGGTGGGCTGTGAGCTCGTCCACCCATCTAAGCAATATAAAAATAAAAATAATGGTTTATAAATTAGGTAGTAGCCCTGAGATCAGTAGCTGCAGAGACGCCAAATTCCAGGGAAGACTTAAAGTTTTGACTTCGGACTGCGAAGTTGTGTAGTCGACGTCAGATAATGCGGAATCTCAGATTTTCTGGTCTTTAAAACTCGTCTTTGTGATTATAACAGAAGGGCAGGTGAGTTTGTTCTGTTTTTTTTTTTTTTTAATTGCTAGATGAGTGGACGAGCTCACAGCCCACCTGGTGTTAAGTGGTTACTGGAGCCCATAGACATTTACGACGTAAATGCGCCACCCACCTTGAGATATAAGTTCTAAGGTCTCAGTATAGTCACAACGGCTGCCCCACCCTTCAAACCGAAACGCATTACTGCTTCACGGCAGAAATAAACGGGGCGGTGGTACCTACCCGTGCGGACTCACAAGAGGTCCTACCACTTATCAATATACTTATCATTCAATATTAATTTTATTTACACTGGTTTTATTGTGTAGCGCGCGAATATTAAAAGCCTAATTCTGCCCTGAAGTAAGCATATATTTGAGTCTTGGGTCTGGTGTCTTCGAACTCTGGTAACTTCAAAATGGACTTTAAACTCGTTTGGCTTTCCGTAGTATTTAAAGAAACAAGTCAAAGATTTTGAAATACATTTGAAATAACAAACAATTAAAGATTAGAATTAGAAAGCAAAGATTAGAATAGAAATAATAAGATGGAAAATAAACAGAAAGAAAGTATTTAAAATACATTTACCAATATTACACGTTGTTGAAGTTACGCAGATTGTACTATAAAAGTAGCTTTAATTATGTTCACGGCTCGCGACAGCCGGAGAAAATGAAGTTTATAAGCTATGGCTTGGCCAGGAGTTCGTTTAAATATCCAAAGAAACATTAAAACAATAACCAGAGTGGAGCATCTGATTTATTTGGAAAGGAATAATAATATAAGTTTAACTAGAGACAGTCGATAGTTCGATAGTATCCAAACAACTACTAAATTATTAAGGCAGCGAAGATAACATCAAAATTCATGACCGTCTGTTCAACGCGGCAGATTAACAAGTTAGACTGTAACTGTATACAAAAGAGGAGTGTGGAGGTGGTCTCCAACTTGCGACGAATAGGGTTACTTAGAATTATCAATTTAGTAACATGTTTTTAGAGGAACTACGGAACTAGACACACCTATAATTAATATTATAAAGCTGAAGAGTTTGTTTATTTGAACGCGCTAATCTCAGGAACTACTGGTTCGATTTGAAAAATTCTTTAAATGTTAGATACCCCATTTATTGAGGAAAGCTATAGGCTATATAACATCACGCTAAGGTAAGAGCACCAATAAAGAATGTTACAAGAGGGGTTTTTTTTCAATATTGAGAGCTTTTGCTGCGCGTGCTGCGGAAACGGTTAAAGCTTCGCTAAAATAATGTATGACAGAATTGCTCCTCTTTAAAGTATCTAAAAAAAAGTCCGCGAGAGCATATGTCTATATGTTAAAAATCTTGCGTAATGCCAAAGTAACTATTCCACGCGGATGAAGTCGCGGGCAAAAGTTAGTTACATTATATTTGCTTTAACTTTAGCGTGTTGTAAAATATACTTTTTTTAATATTACACTATTGTAGGCAGACGAGCGTGCGACCTATCTGATGGTGAGTGGTTACTGTTCCTCATGAACGTCAAGAATTGATTGATTACTCTCGGAATAACTCGTTTGAAAAGGACCATATCATAGTGCTCAGAAAAGACAATGGAGGATAATTCATGCCAAAACATAACGATAGGTAGCATGGATGAACTTAGCTCGCCCCGTCTATGGAATGTTAATGGCAAAACAAAATGAAACCTTTTTTTTTTCTTTTTTTTGTTTTTTTTTTTTTTTTTTTTTTTTTTTTTTTTTTTTTTTTTTTTTTTTTTCTTTTTTTTTCCGCCTCTTTTTGTATTTTGGTTAAAATATTAAAACTAAAGGTTTTATGATTAAAAACATCGAAAAAAAAAAAAAAAAAAAAAAAAGGTTCAGGTATACTATTGCCTAATTATACTAATGTGGTTATATGAAAGCGTAATTTAGTAAATTCCATACATAGCTCTGCTTAGTAAGTATTAGTAGTTCAATTAATTATAGTTTATTACCTATAATCTTCACCTCCAATAACTTTTTTTGCAAAATGAAGTCGGGGATGCTCAAATGAACCTCTGATGCAAAATTTTCTCCATTGTTTTAAGCGGACCTCAATTTATTCTTGGCTAAAACAGCTATGCACGGTAATTTTTCCCTTTGAACATTAAATTTTATGGAAAGAGCTCTAGTAAATTCACGCTAATAATGGCCTACATAAAAAGGTTTATTGGTGTTATGAGACCGACGAAGCCACAGTTCGGAAAACGTTAATGCCACCGCTGATTTGCAGAGACGGAGTTAACATACTTGCGTCATCTCTACATAAGTATAGGTATATAAAAATGAATTGCTGTTCGTTAGTCTCGCTAAAACTCGAGAACGGCTGGACCGATTTGGCTAATTTTTGTCTTGAATTATTAGTAGAAGTCCAGAGAAGGTTTAAAAGGTAAATAAATATGGAAATGCTTGGAATTAAATTAAAATAACAATTTTGTTTTCCCTTTCATGTGTCCCCCGTAGGACGGATTCCTTTGGTTTGTTTTAAGTTTATTTTATACAAAAGTTTAGGTTTTTTTTTATCGATTGACGCATTACGAAATCTGCCGGGTCAGCTAGTATTTAATATAATATCAAAATTAAAACAAGGCTACTAGTAGTTACTGGCGAAGTGGAAGAAAAAGGATTGTGCGGCCACAGTCGACAGGAGTCGTCATGGCCTAAAGGATAAGACGTCCGGTGCATTCGTATCTAGCAATGTACCAGTGTTCGAATCCCGCTGGCAAGTACCAATTTTTTTTGTGATACGTACTTAACAAATGTTCACGATTGGCTTCCACGGTGAAGGAATAACATCGTGTAGTAAAAATTAAACCCGCAAAATTATAATTTGCGTAATTACTGGTGGTAGGACCTCTTGTCAGACCGCACAGGTAGGTAACACCACCCTGCCTATTTCTGCCGGGAAGCAGTAATGGGTTTCGGTTTGAAGGGCGGGGCAGCCGTTGTAGCTATACTGTTACCTTAGTACTCTTATCTAAAGTAGGTGGCGGTATTTAGGTTGTAGATGTCTATGGGCTTCGGTAACCACATATCAGGTGGACCGTGATTTCGTCCACCAAGCTAAGCAATAAAAAAAAACAGTCCAATGTGTCTGACCACATCCGCCACATACTCGATTGCACCGCATACGATGATCTCCGCGCAGCCAAAGACAATATCGTAAGAACTAAAGTCATGGATGGAAGTGGTCGACCCTCAGACCTTTGGAGCGTGTCTGGAAGTTTGTACATTGTGGGCTACTCCCACATATATGTACACTTTGGATTGGACATCCAAACATTGGATTGGACAAACGCACCGAAAACCAGTTTGTTGTGACAATCGCCTGCGCAGAGCGGCCGGTAATATCAGAACCACGCTAATATCAGAACCTACCCGCAACATGTAAGTCTTGCCCATGCTTTACTGGTATACCTTTTTCTTATTGCTTAGATGGGTGGACGAGCTCTCAGCCCACTTGGTGTTAAGTGGATAATGGAGCCCATAGACATCTACAACGTAAATGTAAATGCGCCACCCACCTTGTGATATAAGTTCTAAGGTCTCAGTATAGCTACAACGGCTGCCCCACCCTTCAAACCGAAACGCATTACTGCTTTACGGC